>JARFJB010000244.1:0-90000 GCA_036346205.1 Vesta saturnalis
ATACACAGAAAAAACAGATACACAGAAAAACACAGAAAAACACAGATACACAGATAACAGAACACAGATACACAGATAAGATACACAGATACACAGTACACAGTACACAGATACACAGATACACAGAAATACACAGATAAACACAATACACAGATAAAATACACAGATAACAGATACACAGATACACAGATACAGATACACAGATACACAGATACAAACACAGTACAAATAACAGATACACAGATACAGATAACAGATACACAGATACACAGAAAGATACACAGATAACAGATACACAGATAAAACACAGATAACAGATACACAGATACACAGATACACAGATACACAGAAACAATAACAGATACACAGATACACAGATACACAGATAACAGATACACAGATACAGATACACAGATACACAGATACACAGATACACAGATACAGAACACAGATACACAGATACACAGATACACAGATACACAGATACAGATCAGATACACAGATACACAGATACACAGATACACAGATAACAGATACACAGATACACAGATAACAGATACACAGATACAGATACACAGATACAGATACACAGATACACAGATACAGATACACATCACAGATACACAGATACACGATACACAGATACACAGATACACAGATACACAGATACACAGATACACAGATACACAGTAACAGATACACAAAAGATACACAGATACACAGATACAGATACAGATACACAGATACACAGATAACAGATACACAGATACACACAGATACACAGATACACAGATACAGAACAGATACACAGATACACAGATACACAGATACACAGATACAGATAAACACAGATACACAGATACACAGATACACAGATAGATACACAGATAACAGATACACAGATACACAGATACACAGCCAGATACACAGATACACAGAACAATACACAGATACAAACACAGATACACAGATACACAGATACAGATACACAGATACACAGATACACAGAACACAGATACACAGATAACAATAAGATACACAGATACACAAAGATACACAGATACACAGATAACAGATACACAGATACAGATACACAGATACACAGATACACAGATACAAACAGATACACAGATACACAGATACACAATACAGATACACAGATACACATACACAGATACACAGATACACAGATACACAGTACACAGATACACAAAAGATACACAGATACACAGATAACAGATACACAGATACACAGATACACAGATACACAGATAACAGATACACAGATAACAGATACACAGATACACAGATACACAGAACACAGATACACAGATACACAGATACACAGATACACAGATACACAGATACGATACACAGATAACAGATAACAGATACACAGATACACAGATACAGATACACAGATAACAGATACACAGATACACAGATACAGATAACAGATACACAGATACAGAACAGATACACAGATACACAGATACACAGATACACAGATACACAGATACACAGATACACAGATAACAGATACACAGATACACAGATACACAGATACACAGATACACAGATACACAGATACACAGATACACAGATAACAGATACAGATACAATACACAGATACACAGATACACAGATACACAGATACACAGATACACAGATACACAGATACACAGATACACAGATACAGATACAGATACACAGATCACAGATACACAGATACACAGATACACAGATACACGATACACAGAAAACAGATACACAGATACACAGATACAGATACACAGAAAATACACAGTTTTTTTTTTTTTTTTTTTTTTTTTTTAAAAAAAAAAAAAAAAAAAAAAAAAAAAAAAAAAAAAAAAAAAAAAAAAAAAAAAAAAAAAAAAAAAAAAAAAAAAAAAAAAAAAAAAAAAAAAAAATAACAAACCAAAACAAACAGATACACAGATACACAGATACAGATACACAGATAACAGATACACAGATACACAGATACACAGATACACAGATACACAGATACACAGTACACAGATACACAGAACAGATACACAGATACACAGATAACAGATAACAGATACACAGATACACAGATACAGATAACAGAGATACAGATACACAGATACACAGATACAGATACACAGATAACAGATACACAGATACACAGATACACAGATACAGATACACATACACAGATACACAGATACACAGATACACAGATACACAGATACACAGATACACAGATACACAGATACACAGTACACAGATACACAGATACACAGATACACAGATACATCAGATACACAGATACACAGATACACAGATACACACAGATACACAGATACACAGATAACAGATACACAGATAACAGATACAGATACACAGATACACAGATACACAGATACACAGATACACAGATACACAGATACACAGATAACAGATAACAGATACACAGATACACAGATACACAGATACACAGATAACAGATACACAGATACACAGATACACAGATACACAGATCACAGATACACAGATACACAGATACAGATAACAGATACACAGATACACAGATACACAGATACACAGATACACAGATACACAGATACACAGATACAGATACACAGACATAACAGATACAAACAGATACACAGATACACAGATACACAGATACACAGATAACAGATACACAGATACACAGATACAAAACAGATACACAGATACAGTACACAGATACACAGATACACAGATACACAGATAATCACAGATACACAGATACACAGATACACAGATACACAGATACACAGATACACAGATACACAGATACACAGATCACACATACACAGATACACAGATACACAGATACAGATACACAGATACACAGATACACAGATACACAGATACAGATACACAGATCACAGATACACAGATACACAGATACATACAAACACAGATACACAGATACAGATACACAAGATACACAGATACAGATACAGATACACAGATACACAGATACAGATACACAGATACCAGAAATACAGACAGATACACAGATACACAGATACACAGACACAGATACACAGATACACAGATACACAGATACACAGATACACAGATACACAGATACACAGACAGATACACAGATACAGATACACAGATACACAGATACACAGATACACAGATACACAGATACAGATACACAGATACACAGATACACAGATACACAGATACACAGATACAAGACACAGATACACATACACAGATACAGATACAGATACACAGATACACAGATACACAGATCACAGATACACAGATACACAGATACACAGATACACAGATACACAGATACACAGAACACAGATACACAGATACACAGATACACAGATACACAGATACACAGATACACAGATACACAGATACACAGACAGATCACAGTACACAGATACACAGATACACAGATACACAGATACACAGTACACAGATACAAAGATACACAGACACAGATACACAGATACAGATACACAGATACAGATCAGATACACAGATACAGATACACAGATACACAGTACACAGATACACAGATAGACAATGATACACAGATACACAGATACACAGATACACGACAGATACACAGATACAGATCGACACAGATACACAGATACACTAGATACAAGATACACAGATACACAGATACACAGATCAGATACACAGATACACAGAAGTACAGAATACACAGATACACAGATACACAGATACACAGATACACAGATACAGACAGATACACAGATACAGATACGATACACAGATACACAGATACACAGATACGATACAGACACAGATACGTACACAAGTACGACAGATACACGATCACAGATCTACAGATACAGATATACAGACACAGATACACAGATACTAGACGACAGATCACAGACAGATACACAGATAGATACAGATACACAGATACACTAGTATCAACAGATCTGTGACACAGATACACGATACACAACGATCACAGAACTACAGATACACAGATCACAGATACACAGATACGAGATACAGATACAAGAACAGTACAGATACACGAACAGATACACAGATACACAGGATTTACACAGATACACAGATACACAACACAGATAACAGATACACAGAACACGATACACAGATACACAGATACACAGATACAGATACACAGAACACGTTTAAAACAGAATCATGATCTGTATCTGTGTATCTGTGTACCCGTGTAGCTGTGTATACACAGATCTGTGCATCTGATTATGTATCTGTGTATCTGTATCTGTTATCTGCGTATCTGTGTATCTGCACTGTGTTTTTGTGTTTCTGTGCATCGTGTATCTGTGTATCTGTGATCTGTGTATCTGATCATTGTATCTGTGATCTGTGTATCTGATCTGTATCTGTATCTGTATCGGTATCTGTGTATCTGTGTATCTGTGTATCTGTGATCTGTATCTTTGTATCTTTGTAATGTGCACAGATCTGTAAATGATCTGTATCAGTATCTGTGATTCGTGTATCTGTATCTGTGTATCTGTGTATGTGTGTATCTGTGCATCTGTGTATCTGTGTATCTGATCTGTGATATCTGTGTATCAGATCTGTATCTGTGTATCTGTGTATCTGATCGATATGTATCTGTGCATCTGACATGTATCTGATCTGTGTATCTGTGTATCTGATCTGTATCTGTGTATCTGTGTATCTGTGTAGTGTATCTGTGTATCTGAGATCTGTGTATCTGTGTATCTGTGTATCTGTGTATCTGTGTATCTGATCTGTGTATCTGATCGTGTATCTATGTATCTGTGTGCCTGTGTATCTGTATACTGATCTGTGTATTTATATCTGTGTATCTGTGTATCTGTATCTGTGTATCTGATCTGTGTATCCCTGTATCCGTGTACCTGATGTGTATCTGTGTATCTGTATATCTGTGTACCTGTGTATCTGTGATTTGTGTATCTGTGTATCATATGTGTATCTGTGTATCTGTGTGTATCTGATCTGTATCATGTATATCTGAAGATCTGTGTACAGTATCTGTATCTGTGATCTGATCTGTGTATCTGTGTATCTGATCTGTGTATGTCTGTATCTGTGTAATTGTGTATCTCTGTATCTGTGTATCTGTGTATATAGGTATCGTGTATCTGTTATCTGCGTATCTGTGTATCTGCGTAAGTACATGCCGATCCTGATCCACTTGTGTCACTAGATTTGTCACCAGATCTAGGAAAAGTCACCAGAAAGGTTACTAGATTTCAGGTCGGTAACATTGATTTCAAGTAGCAAGACCACAGGTATGTAACTGTCTTCAAGGTTATGTGGTGCCTGTTCGAGGTCCCCGCTTCAATGTCATTATAGTCCTGAAGGTCATTGTTGGTCTCAAGCAAGTCTATGCATGTTTCAAGGCCACGCCCTATTCTGAGAAATCAGGAACAAAGAAGGCCCATTGTTTAAAGTCTATACTTTCAAGGCACATGAGAGAACAAAGACGATCTATTGTTTTGGCTGAGTCAGCTTGAAATTCTAGGAAATCAGTAGGTATACTAGGCCGATTCTGTATCAGTTCAAGGTCACCCATGTAAATAATTTATTTCAAGGTCAAGTGAGTTTTCGTTATGTTAGAACAGATACACGTCTCAAGGACGTTTACATGCTTTTAATTGAAAGGTCGCCTCTGGTGGTGAAATCAAGGTTTTGAGCTCTCAAGGTCAAACTTTAAGCAGACTTAAAATGTTAGCTGGTCAAGGTCAGCTAAAAATAGAAGTTTTGAAGGTCAGGTTATTGACCAGGTGTCATATTACATTTCAGAAATATAAAAAGGTCAAGGTGAAAAGCTACAAATAGAAGTTTCAAGGTAATCATAAATCTAAAATAGTTTTCAAGGTCAAAGGTTATTGACTCGGTGGTGTTATATTACATAGAAATATAAAAAGGTCAAGAAAAGCAAAAAATAGAGTTGCAAGGTAATTAAATCTAAAAAATAGTTTTGAAGGTCAAAGGTTATTGACTTGGTGGTGTCATATTACATTTCTTAGAAATATAAAGGTCAAGGTGAAAAGCTAAAATAGAAATTGCAAGGTAATCATAAATCTAAGAATAGAATTATCAAGGTCTACTGACTTGAAGGGCACGACGAGATCTCATAAGCTATGCATAAAAAGTAGGTCATGAGTTCATTGAAGGTGAATACTCCACTTCAAACTAAAATAGAAATTGCAATGATCCTCATCATATTACAAGGTCATGCGGTCAAATCAGGGAAATTTGTATGTCAAGGTCAGAAGCTAAAATAGAAACTGCAATGTCATCATCATATTACAATTCAAGTCAAAAAATAGTGTTCAAGGTTATTGATCTGTATATCATAGCTAAAATGGTCGGTTGTCCTCACTAAAAGGTGATCGCGTTACAGCTAAAAAGTACAGTAACAGCATCATCGTTGAAAGTAGCTTATGCGTAACCAGATATGTATGGTAATCAAAGAGATGGTTCATATCTGCACTAATGTAACATAGTGGGGTCGTTTATAACAATATAAAATAGTGTAATGGGTAGTGAGTGTTAAAAACATGTGGATGGCATACGCTCAAGAGCAATGGACCAGCAACTGACCTGAGAACAGCGGTGGAACGCTTGAACAAGAATTTTCGCATTAGTATTCGATGAACACAGTTTACGAGGTGATTATAGAAACAGGTAACGTCCAGTGAAAAGTATGAAAAAGGAGTAACGATATGTGAAAAGTTTTTAAATTTAAAGAAAAGAATAGATGTTTTAGAAGAACTGAAAGCTGCAATTGCATCAGTTTTGCAACGATGTAAAAAAAAATGGACAGCATCTCCTGATGGTAGCAGTTCATCTCATCAGATGCAGATTAGCCTATCAATACAATTATCAAAGTGCACTAACATCATGATGCAGTAATATATAGGACAGTTCCGGTGTCAACTATAATTCATAAGCGTTCTCGAATCAGTAAAGATGGATCATTGATGTAGCACTTTCTGTAAATCCTTCACGAACGTAACAGACTTGAGGTCGCAAAATATAAAGTGATTGATAGAATACTATCAACACAAAGTATGGGAAACATATTATCATTGAAACCAGAACTTTAAGTATACTTACCTTAGGATTTTATGAATAGTTCAAAAGAAGATCGCATTGAAAAGTTTAAGCAATATCTCGTTGAGAATGACACATTATCAGCGCCGGAACTGTAGAAAGACGACTAATTTAATACTTCTGTAAAAAAAAAAAAAAGAAATAAATATATATCTATGTATAATTGTTTGAAATAAATTATATATTTTTGTTGCAAAAAAGAAAAAGTCTTCTATATTTTGATTAAATGAAGGGTATATCAATGAAGAGAGCTGCTATTGATGAGACTAAAAAAAAAAAATGTAGCGTATACAATATGGTGTCCGCAGCTACACAGTTTCAAGGTTAAAATTTATTGGTATCATATTACAATATACCAACTAATCTTCATTAAATTTTATTGACAAGGTATTGAGAAGGTATCATATTACAGTTCTTATGTTAGATTCAAGGTTCTTAGAATAGCAAAATAAGCATTCTAACCAGTGACACATGTAACTGACTTTGTGCATGTTTGGTTTGCTCGGTATCCTCGTGAGTCTACCCTTCTACATAAGTTTAAATTTTCTAATCACATATCATTCGCTAACATCATGTTTTTCTAAAAAGTATATATAAAGCACTGTTTTTGCAATAAATCGCTACGTATTTACTATTGTAATAGTGTGTGTAAAACCAGAAAATCAGTTCTATTTGTTTAAATGTAGCATGTAGAAATACTGCACGATTGCATTAGCGCATATACAACACGCTAACGAAGACAACCAGACAAATATAAAAGTAATGATTTATAATTGATGTGCAAGGATTCAAAACAACAAAATATATTTACACCTAAGGAACTAGCGATATATAATGGAAGCAAATTGCTCATTACGTATTCAAGTCCATTTCCATGGCACACCTTGGATAGTGAATTTCAAAACAAGCTAATTGGTTAATTCACAACCACCACTTTATCAAGTGGGAATATGGATATACTTCTACGTCATTCCTCGTATACTTAGTGATTGCATATCAACAACAGATGAGTGTACGTTAAAGGACGAGAAAAGCTGATTTTATTCAAAAATTTTAAAACAACGCATTACGGTGTTTGAAGAACAACATACTTTACCCAAACTTTATCCATGCTGTTTTCATAACAAAACACTTGTCACTGTGCGTTGGCTCATGTATATCATTTATATGAAAAAATTGTCTGAAATTCTAATAAGATTTATTAACTGACATATCTTATTCATGTATTACCTCAACGCTTTTAAGTACAAAGAAGAAGAAGAAGAAGAAGTGATAATTTAAAATGTTATCTAAGAATAAACATTGTGTAAAATTTTTGGATAATGAGAACCAAACTGCTTTCGTCTGGAAACAGATACGCTTCTGAGAAACAGCTACCTGTTTTTGAGAAACGGGTACCGGTTTTAGGTCTGTTTTGAGCTGTTTTCAAACCAGGAAAGCTGTTTTGAGCTGTTTCTGCCTGTTGCTAGAAAATAGGTATCTGTTTTGAGCTGACTGCATCAAAGTTTATGCTATTCACATTTTCGGTGTTTACAATGTTCTACTGAACAAAATTTAAAATAATATTTGATAAAGGTTATATACCAAATTGGTCTAGTGAACTTTTCAAGATTGTTAAAGTACGTGTAAGAATCCGGTCACGTACTTGCTACAAGATGATAACACCTATTTATGGACAGGAACTGCAAAGGTTAAATATCCGATGTGTATTTGGTGGAAAAGGTCATTTGACGTAAAAGAATAAAGTGTACGTAAAGTGGTTGGGATTAAAATAATATTCATGGATCGATGATGATAATGTCGTTTTATAAGCATATTATTGTAACAATAATTCATTTATAATTCAATGATGCCGGTAAGAACAACAGGCACTTTGGAACACTTAAATTACTGTAGAAAGCATCACTATTGGTTTAATAACGGATATAAATGTCCTCTTGTATAGGTACCGACTAGTATGAATATAACTTATTGAATATAGTGTTACTTAAGGAACTAACGTAGAATGTAATTTCTGTAAGAATAATAATAAAACCAATTGTAATTTGTATTATTTAATAAAAAACATACGTACATCATATTAGGCCTAAAGTGTTTTATTAGTCCTCAAACTAACTGATGGCCACTTAGTCAGGTTTGTTCAATAATTTTGAAATCTGACCTTTTCAACGTTTCTAGAATCAGTATATATTGTGAAATTCATAATTTTGACGGTTCAGAATTATTTCAAGTTTTGCATTAAACAGATATACACAAGTGATTTGCAATTAGATAATAACAACAGTTGAAATAAATTATGCTGTAGTAAATTTTTTTTTGATAATGAGAACCTAAACTGCTTTCAGTCTACGAAACAGATACGCTTCAGAAACAGCTACCTGTTTTGAGAAACGGTACCAGTTTAGGTCTGTTTTTGAGCTGTTTTCGGAAACCGGGAAAGCTGTTTTGAGCTGTTTCTGCCTGTTGCTAGAAAAAATAGGTATCTGTTTTTCCTGACTGCATCAAAGTTTATGCTATTAAACAGGACGGAATTTGTCAAAATAAATGGATCTATCTGCAAAGTAGCACTTTCTGTAAATCCTTCACGAACGTAAAAAAAGGAAACAATATGATATTACCACGGATATAATAGAGCGCATGCTGGTGATGCATCTAATGCAATTGATACCACTTATTATTTTACGGCATTTCAAAAATAAGTGGTCAATTGGCAAGAAAAAAATACAGAAAAAATTTTGGTTATTTTTCTATAATGGCCATTTTTATGATCTAATAATAAACCAGATAAATTAATAATGCGAAGAATGAACTATAAATCCAAATTAAAATAATCAGCTGTTTGATAACAAATGAACAATTGAAAAGGTACCGTGTCAAAAAAAAATAATTAAACCCTTATTTTGAAAGGATACATGTTTATAATAAAATTTCTATTGCTTTATTAAACTTGTATTGCTAGAAATGGTGAATAATAAGAATGATAAAAGAAAAAAGAATTATTAAGTATTGATGAGAGAAGGAAAAAGACTCGATGTTAATCAAAAAAAAATTGAGGGTAGATTTGGCTGTATGAGGTAAAAAGAAAATGATCAACTTAGTGAATTGCCAAAAAGTTTGA
Source organism: Vesta saturnalis (assembly GCA_036346205.1). NCBI lineage: Eukaryota > Metazoa > Arthropoda > Insecta > Coleoptera > Lampyridae > Vesta > Vesta saturnalis. The sequence continues at coordinate 10,280 of JARFJB010000244.1, forward strand.
AATAAATGCATTGTAATTTGAATGAAAATTTTAGTAAATAAGTAAATGCGGTAGTGAAAGTAATGATAGTTATTGTAAATAAATGGTTTTAATTAATAAATCAAAGATAATCCTTTACCCAAAAATTCTGGTTTTTATATAAATAAATTAGGCGCCAAGATAGCAGTTTAAAAATTTAAAACAAAAAAATGTGATAAAAAAATTTTGTTTTAAAATAAAGTTATACAACTGAACGTTTTAATTGTAATAAATCAAAAAAATCCTTTAAAAATTCTGAATTTTCGTATATAAATAAATTAGAGCGCCAATGATAGCAGTTTCAAAATTTGAAAACAAAAAAATGTGATAAAAAAATTTTGTTTTACCAAATAAAGTTATTAACGGTTAAAACCCTAACCAAAATTTGTTTTAATGGCCCAATAAATTAACCCAATGAAAATTTTAAACCCAAAAAATTTGGAAAATTTTCAAATAAAGGCAAAAAAATTAAAAGCCGCCCAAAACCAGCAGAAAAACAAAAAAGGAAAAACGCAAAAAAACCACACAAAAAAAAAAAAAACAAATTAAAAACCAAAAAAAAAAACAAACCACCACAAAAAAAAACCAAACACAAAAAAAAAAAAAAAAAAAAAAAAAAAAAAAAAAAAAAAAAAAAAAAAAACACACAAAAAAAATAAAAAAAAAAAAACAACAAAAAAAAAAAAAAAAAAAAAAAAAAAAAAAACAAAAAAAAAAAAAAAAATAATTTAAATAAAAAAATTAAATTAATTAAAAAAAATTTTCTATATATTTATTTAGAATAAAATATTACAATTAAAAATTTAACATGTGATCTGAAAAAAAAAAGTTAAATTACAAAAATTATAATTTGTATAAATACATGTATCAAACATTTGCCAATATTCTTCATTCCCTTTATTTTCAGTGCATTACATTTTATGCAAAAAATTCCTTTAAATTTTTATGTTAATATATCATGCTAAAAAAATAAAAACTGAAACAACAAAAACATTACTCATTAAAATTTATTTACTTTATTTATAACCATTTTATCTGAAAAATCAAAGTTAAAACATAAGTTACATATAATATCCTTAATTTTATTCTGGGAATTTAATTTTCTACTAACTATAATAAAATTAACTTTCAATAAAAAAAATTTGAAAATTTTTACCAGTCATTACTTTAATTTTTTTTTAAATTTTTTATGCATCAAATGAACAAAGCAGGACTGAGCATATGGTTGAAATTATCAATTTATATTATAATCAAATGAAAACTTATTACTAATGTTATCAGTATTCAAAAAATTTGAAAAAAGATAGAAAATGAGACAATTTGAGTTTGAAAAAAAACGTTTAAACATGACAAACAACATAAATATGATAAGAAGAAAAAGAAAAAACAATTATTAAGTATTGATGAGAAAAAAAAAGACTGAATGTTAATCAAGAAAGTAAAGCAGAGGATAATTTCAAATTATGTACCAAAAAACATTATAACCTTATCAAAAAGTTCGTTTAATAGTATCAAATAAAACCATATAATTTTTTTTTTTGAAATTAAACAAACTGCTTTGATTAATCACTAAAAAACAGATTTAAAATGGTCAATTTTTACGTTTTTCATTTTAAAATAAATTTAATTTTCATTTAAAATAAAACTTATTTTTAAATGTTTGAAAAATTTTTAAACTTTGTTAATAAATTTTTTTACCATAATTTTGGTTAATTTTTATCTAACAATTTAATTTCCTAATTTTTTCAAACTCCTTAAATTTGGAATTTTAAAACTCAAATATTTATTCAAATTTAAAACTGTTTCAAAAAAAAGGTGACAAAAAATAAATGTTGTAAATAAAAACAAAAAAATTAATGTTAATAAATTATTACCTCTTTTTAATCAAAATTAAATATGTTTTAATTTTAAAAATTTTTTAATTTAAAAGCTTTAATCTTAAATTAAAATTCCTCAATTTTTTGCCGTAAGACAAAAATTTTTAAAGGCCAAAGGAATTCCAATTAAATTAATTTTTAAATTTTAAAATTACAAATGATGATTTTATTTAAACAAACTGGTTTTTTCCAAATTGGTAAAAGTTTAAATTTTTGGATTTTGGACATTAAAAAAAATTAGAATTTTGGGTAAAGGTTTTAAATTGGTTTTAAAGCAAAATTAACGTTCAAAATAACTTTTTTTAAACAAAATTTTTTATAACCTTTTTGAAAAATTTAAACTGTTTTAATTGGGTTTAAAATTTAATTGGGTAATTTAAGAAAATTTAGAATTTTTAAAATTTGGTTTAAATTGCAATTCAAGTTTCTTCTACTTTTTGGTAAAAAAAAATTTTTTAAATTTTTTTGTTTTTAAAAATTTTTAAATTAATTTTTTATATTTGAAAAAATTTTTGGGAAAGGATTTAGTTGTTTTAAAAAAAACTTCCTTTTGGAAAAAAAATTTTTTTTTTTTTTGTTTGGTAAAAGAAATTTTGGCCTTTTTAATTTTATATACAAAAATTCAAATTTTTTGGGTAAAGGTTTTATTGTGATTTATTAACAATTAAACCAACTTTTCATTACTTATAACTTTTTTTTAAAACCTTTTTTTTAAATCACCTTTTTTTTTTTTTGGCAAATTTTGAAATTGCATTATTTCCTTTTTAAACATAACAAAATTTCAAATTTTTGGGTTAAAATTTCGTTTTTTTTTAACAATTAACAAAATTCTTTTTCTTTTTGGTAAAAATTTTTTTTCACCATTTTTTTGTTTTGGTAAATTTGAAATTTCTTATCATTTCCTTTCTAATTTAATTTCCTTATACGAAAATTTCAAATTTTTGGGTTGGTTATCCCGAGTTGTTGATTTTAACAATTCCTTCCAGTTTTAACTTTTTTTAATTTTGGTAAAAACCCAAATTTTTAATAACCAAATTTTTTTTGTTTTATTCCAAAATTTTTGAAATTCCTTGGACTCTTAATTTATTTATTAATCAAAAATTCAGAATTTTGGGTAAGGTTATCAATTTGTTGAAATTTTAAGCAATTAAAAAAATTTATTTTTCTTCTTCTTTTCCCTTATTAATTTCTAAAACCTTTCAAATTCAAAATTACAAAATTGGCATATTTAAACTTTTCCAATGGCAAATTTAAATTTCGAAAGTTGCAATTCATTTTCTTTTTTTACGTCCTTCTAAATTTCTTTAATCAAAATTTTTTATTTTTTGAATTAAACCTCAAGTTTTTTCCAAACAATTTAATAAATTCTTTTTTTTTTTACAAATTTTAAATTATTTCCCTTTCCTACAAGTTTACGGAATCAATGCAATTCCCAGAAGTTTTTTCAACATTTGTTTTTTTCAAAAATTTAAAATTATCCCTTAAATTTCTTTTCTGTAAATTTTTCCAATTGTTCATGGGTTTTTAATCACTTTATTATTTTCAATTAAGATTGGAAGGTTTAAGGTTCCTTTCTTCGCAGATTAGACCTTTATTTTCAAATTCTTTTAATCATAAAACCCTTTTACCGAAAAAACCAAATCCTTTGTCTGAACCGGGCGCCAAAACCAACTTTGTTTAAAAACCGTAAAAACAACCTAAAGGGTATTTCCAAAACATTAGTGTTTCCTCAAGCATCGTTTTGTAACCTTAAAGGCATTTGGTTCCAAATTTCCAAAAAAAATTTACAATAAATTTCCTCTGTTTTTCCTTCTTCCTTAACTTATTGTAATTTCCTTAAATCACCTAACCTCGGGAAAATTTGCTTTAAAATAAAAAGGTTTGAAAAAATTGAAAATCGAATTTCACAATTTTGAACAACGGTTGTCAATTGGCCATCATTAATTTAAATCATAAACCATTTTTAAAGGCCTTTATTATGATGTATTTTTTATTTAATAAAAATAAAAACAATTTTTTTTTTAATTTAAAAATTACATTTTAATTTCCAAACAATTATATTAACAATAATTATAATTTTTTTTACAAGGAAATTTAAATTAAAATTGTCTTTCCTAAAGTTCCAAAGGCTTGGTTTAAATCATTAATTTAAAGGAGATTATTGTTTAAACTTCAATCATCTTGTTTTGAAATTTATTTTATAAATTTAAATAACTTTAAATTCTTTTTCAAATGATTTAAAATAATGGTTTTAACCTTTTGGTTCCTGGTATTATGCTTTATTTTTTAACACCTTAAGTCTTTTAACTTCTTGAAAATTTAAGAAATTTTATTAAATCAAATAATTTAAATTTTTTGAAAATTGTCCCGTTTAATAGCATAAACTTTGATGCAGTCAGCTAAAAAACAGATACCTATTTTTCTAAACGGCAAAACAATCAAAACAATTTTGGTTTAGCTCAAAAACAGACCCCTAAAAAACCGGTACCCGTTTCTCAAAAACAGGTACTGTTTAGAAGCATTTGTTCCTTTAAAATTTAAACAAAGTTTATTCTTAATAAAAAAAAAATTTATCAGTTTTTTTTCCTTCTTTTTAAATTATATAAAATTTAAACCAAATAAGAAGCTTAATAAATCATTAAATTTAAGACAAAATTTTAAATAAATTCTGAAACCCGTGAAAATTTTGTTTTAAAAAAAACTGGATTTTGGGTTAAAGGTAGGATTTTCAAACAACTTGGGTTTTGAAAAAACGGCCTTTGACCTCAAGTTGGCCAATCATTAAGTTTGAGAATAATAAAAACCTTTCCTTAATAAATGGTTTTAATTCCAATTGTTTTTATTTTTAAATAAATACAAATTACAATTTGGTCTTTTAATTATTATTCCTTTGAAATTAATTTCTTTGTTTTAATTCACAATTTAACAATAATTATTTTCATATTTGTCGGTTTCCTTCGGAGGGTTTTATATCCGTTAATTCCAATGTGGTTTCTACAGTAATTTAAACCAAAAAATGTTTTTGGTTTACACACATTAAATTATAAATGAAGGATTTTAATTGCCTTTTAACAATATCTTTTAAAAAACATTATTTAACGAATGAATATTATTTTAAAAATTTAAACTTTATTTTGTCAAATACCTTTTCCACCAAATCAATTTCCGGTTAAATTTAATTTTGCATTCCTGCCTTAAAAGGTTTAACTCTTAAATATTATACCTTTCAATCCTTGAAAAAATTTAACCTTGAAATTTGGTTTATAATTTAAATATTATTTAAAAATTTTTTAAGTTAAAATTGTAAACCATTTAGCTAACTTTTTTGGTCCATCAAAACAGTCCTTATTTTCCCTTCAAACAAAAATAAAACCTTTTTTTTCCAAAAAAATTTTCCAAAAAAACCTAAAATAGTTTTTTTCAAAAAAATTAGCTTTTCCTCAGGGGAAAGTTCTTTTGGTAGAAACCAAAGCGTTTTTTTCTATTATAAAAAAAAATTTTCACAAAGTTTTTTTAAGATAAATTTTAAATTTTGTTTTTTCTTCTTCCTTTTTTTTGGAAACCTAAAAGCGTTAGGTAAATTTACAAATGCCGAATAAGATAGTCCATTTTAATTAAACCTTATTAAATTTACACCAATTTTCCTATAAATTATATCATGAGAAGCACTTTGAAAGTATTTTGGTAATTAAAAAATGGGATGAATTTGGGTAAAAGATGTTATTTTTTTAAACCGTAATTGCCGTTTGTTTTTAAAAAATTTTAATAAAATTTAAACTTTTCTTCGTTCCCTTTTTCTACCCTTTTCACTGGGTTAATGCTTCACTAAAGTAAACCGTAGCGGTGAATATAATCCAAAATTCTTGTAAAGGTTGGTTTGGTTTGTTTGGAATTCCAATTAAGTTTTTAAAATTTCACTATTTCCAAGGTTACCCTAAAGGAACTTGTTACTTAATAAAATTTTTGTTCCATTACATATCCTGGTTCCATAGGTAATTTTAACGTTTTACTATATAACAATCAATAACCTTTTCCCTATTTTTGCTTCTTTGAATATGATATGCATTTTTTTCTTTTTAGCTTCTACCTTACTAAAATTTATAAACTTTAAAATACCTTTAGTTGTGAATTACATTGCAATTTTATTTTTTAATTTGGATACCCTTAATGAATTGTTTTTTAAACTTATAAATATTGTGTTAACAATACCTTGAAAATTCTTAGATTTATGATTACCTTGCAATTTTATTTTGCTTTTCACCTTGACCTTTTTATTTTCTAAAATGTAATATGACCCACCAATAATATCCAAAATTTTATTTTTTTGTTTATTGAATCCATTTTAAATTTTAAAGTTTAAGAAAATAAAATTTTTAACCACCATACTAAAAATTTAAATTAAAACAGTAAATCCTTAGACGTGGCGTTATCTCAAAACTATTGCCTTAAATAAATCTAAGATTTTTCCAACTAAAGCAGTATATATTTTTAAATTTCCAAAATTATAGAAAATAATAATGCTTTTTTTTAATTCCTTGAAATATGACTTTAAACAATTCCTTTTTCCTATTTTAGAATTATAAACTATTCTACAAAATAAACAAGAAAAAATTATACGCCTCTGTGATAGTGAAAAATGATGTCTATTTAGGATGGGAGTCTATAGAACAGTTAAAGCTTTTGAAGATAATAAATTACCGATTGGGTTGGCAGATACGGCTTTCCAGAGTTTTATAAAAACCTAATTAAATCGGCAAATTTTCCTGAATGTAACATTCACCAAGTTATATCCATTGCATGATGTATTTGAGGTCAACATAGTGCCTTCAAAATGGAAAGAAAGAAACTATAATGATATGGATCTTTGCCAAACCTATAACTGAAAGGGGAATAACGCCTTGTATTCAATAATTGAATGTGTTAAGTGCAGTCGTGGCCTAAAGCTGTATTTGTTAGTGCAGTCCAAAGACTAATATAGTTACAATCATTAGAATTCGATGCTGATCATGAAAAAAGTGTATGGAATGGGTAATTTGTGATGACTATTTAAATAATCTAGTTAATAAGTATGGGGAGGAATACGCCTTTGTGAAAAATACTTAAAATCGCATGTAGATGGTTATAGAGTGTATTTGTTGTATAAAGCGATTAATAAAGACCTTAAAAAGAAATATCATTAGCAATTTATACACGAAATAAAGATATTTACCGAATTTTGAGCCATCAGATGACCTCACCCAGTGAAGAAGTGTGCATTAATGAGCCAAAAACGTAGTTCACTACATAGTAGTATGGGAGTTGGCCACAGGCATTCGAAAAAGAATGGGAACAAATAGCTAGAGATTCTGCACGATTTAAAAAAAATAGATGACTTTAATTTTTCACCAATCCTCGAAAAACAGCATCGTTTTGTGTTTGTCAGACGCTTTAGTAGTATGTAGTGATATATGTAAGATAGTAAAAAAAAAAAAAAAAGATTTATTTATTGCATAATAATATTACAGTATATATAATTAAGCAATTGGTATTACACAATGTCTTTGGTAGAAATCCAGGGTTGGAAGTATCAAACCCAACCACTTAACGAGAGCTTTATTCCCTTGACGTCGGATGACGTTCAACTAGGTGTTCTGGATGTTTAACACTGTAGTTTGGCTCATAGAACCGACCTTGAATCTCTTCATCTCGACTATCACGTAATGTGTAGGTGAGTGGGCAACGTTTAACTGTTGATATTCGAAAGACTTCCTCCAATTAGGTGTTATTAGAAATAAAATATGTTTGCTAATGCGTACATTTTACTTTAAATTTGGTGTTTTACGGTCAAGGACATTTTAAATGTTTAAATAGATGCTCATTTTTTCCGTACATCTACCGGTTTAACTTGTTCTATGCTTTCTTAATTAACTCGGTACAATGTGCCAATATTGATAGCCATTAGGATCCTTGCATGCTGAAGGTTTTCCAATTTTGCTTTAAGGGTGGTTTACGTTCGACTATGCTACTTTTCAAGGTGGAATAAACTGAATGATTAATATTAACATTACTTTTTAATTCAGCATTTTAAACTCAGTTCCATATCAGTTTTATATGTTAGGTGTCCTTTTCAAACCAGACAAAAGTTTATCCATTACATCCCGACTAGTTTACCATTCTTGCGTTTGATTAAAGCCCAGACATATTTAGAAATGCATTTTTATTACTAAAATCAACGAAATAGATCATTTAAACCTTTTAGTACAACACAAGGGAAAATTTCTTCTTGCAGGTTTGTGCAGTTCTTCAACAAATCGTTTACTCATTTTTTGTGCTTTGGATTTTTAAGAACTCTTTGATAATTGTTTTTGCCATTAAAAATAAAGAAATTTATAAGACAATTTGATGAACAAATGTTTTTCAAATTTATCCCTGTTTTGATGTAAGATTCCCAATTTCTATTGGATCACTGGGACACTTTTATATGTTAAAATCAAAGGAAATGACTATTGGTATTTATAAAGATGTTATTTTTACTTTTGCGTTAGTAGTTTGTAAAATTTATATAAAATATATATATATATAATAATATAATATATAATATATATATATATATTATTTCCTTTTGATTGCTAGTATTTCCTGCGTTTGATCCTAATAATTCCCTTAACCAATCGACTAACTTATTCTTATTCCAGGTACAAACTTTTTTTATTTTGTATAATAGCTGCAGTCCACCACCTCTTTTGGATAAGAAGTTGTTTAGATCTGGTGGCTTACAATAGATGATGTAGAACGTTTTCTGGGTTGAAGTAATGGTTTAATGATTTCAATACTTTACTAATCCTCAGGGTTATAATTACGTCGGGCAATGCGTACGAGCAAAATTCATTTTGCTGTAGATCCCTTTTTTGTATCCGTAGGAACTTTTTTAAAAAGTAGTTTTAAATCCATCGGGAAAAGATTAAATTTTCCCAACAAAATTAGTTCAGCATAAATAAAAATTTCTCTTCTTCGAATAAAATGCACCCGCGTTAAGTCATTTAATCTTCGGTATCTCTAAAGATACCTTTCGAGTAATTTGCTAATCCTTGGTATTGATTAAGATACTCTTCAAAGGCGGGTTGAAATCCAGCAGATTTCCGATTTCAATTGTTGTAAAGTAGAATTTCCACCTCGTCGTCATGTGGACATCAGCAATTACAGATCCTGTGGGGTTAATGGTGTCAGGAACAATAGTACGCGCTCCTTACGTATTCTAGGGTTTTCGGTGTATAATGTAAAAATACTTCATTTTCATTGTGGACTCCTTTTTCCGACTTCTGGCGTAAGGGTTCAGTTTGATGGGAACCATCATTTTTTTAATTGTTTTAATGGTTGTGTAATAGGTTTAAAGTTTCTCCATTGCACGTTCTGTAAGTGCAGTATCTTCTTTCAAACTAGCATATTTTGTTGCACCTCTTGGAGCACGCAAAATGTCTTGTACTAAGCGCTCCTCCATTACGACTGTTTGGTCCTAGTAATTATTTATACTGCAATGAAACAGTCAAATCTCTTGTAACGACCGTTATTAAACCTTTCTTTATCAATCCGAAATCCGAATTTATGCCAGCAACAAAACACAAGTCTTTAAATCTATCAAATGACATATCAATTAACGTGATCATCCACACATGCTTGAATTAGTGTGATCTTGTTGAAAAAGAACAAGTAAATTGCATTATCACGTATAAGCTGTTTTGGAATTGAAGAATACGTTTGACACAGATAGAAACAATCATTATTTCGATTTGCCAAAACAAAAATGATTCTAATTTCATTTTGTTTTTCACTACATCATCAAAAATCATTATTGAATTTTACGGGACTCACTAGAGGTATAATATCACTATTATCACTGTATTCGAAATCCCTAATTTTTTTGGGTTGAAATAGGTACTGGTATTTAGGTTGATATAAAGATTTGCAATTATATAGACATTTTCAAAACGTAAAGCCATTTGGATGTTCTAATAAGCTTCATAACATTGGTTTTTCCCAGCCGGATGGTCCGACGATTATACCTCGTTTACATCCCCTTTTTGTAAACCGCGTGTTTAGAATAGTGCTCCTTGTTAAGTAATGTTATAATTTTTGATAGGTAATTCTGTATCTTGCGGAATGAAACGGATGTCACCCATTTGGTACTAAACCCACTTGTATGACCTTCTTATATGTCACCACTTTTAAAGTATTTAGTAAAGTGTCAGTTTTATAAATTATACATAGCGTCAAAAAAAAAAGGTTCAGGATTAATTAATACTTTAATAAATAAATTACCCGTGGAGTTGCATATACCCATATCGATATTTGGGGGTACCCGTTTACAAAAACGATTAGCTCTGGCGACAAAGGTATTAACGCATTGGACGAAGCGCGTAAAAACGATATTGCATACTCCCAGTCAAACGATCTAGGACAACGACACAAGCCGATAAGACTTTCAACAAAAAGCTTGGAATAGATTTCGTTCTACCGACGCTACTTTGGAGAAACAGCTGCATTAACCATAGCTGGTATAATGAAAGGAAAACGGACAATAAATGGGTGGCAAATCACGGAAAGGACAAAAGAAATTGGGGAAACAAAACGACGAAGGAAGCATTCTCGCAGAGCAATTTCGTTTAACGCAGTCCTTCTAGGCGTCGTGTTGGTGGTAAACTTCGATCATCTTTAAAATCGACAATAAAAAGCCTTGATCTAAAACACAAAAAATTATGTCACCCAAGACAGAATATTACCAATACCAAAATTCATACCTCTTATTCCCCTTTTGCAGCATTAGACTTTATCTCTAGGTGGCGGTGCGGCAGTCGCAAAAGCGGTAACTGACGCAAAAGCTGCGACAAAAATTTAAAGAAACCAAACGACACAACCAAGCAATGGAAGCAACTTATTAGGAAAAGGTTTATACATAAACCATATAAACGAGGTTGGGATATATTTACAACCGTATTCAAAAAACTCCCACTGAAGCTACCACGTCACGCCTTAAGTAATGTTGAGCTATCAAAATTTGTGGAGCAATTACAGATTCCCTATTTTGAGGGAATATATGCGAGATAACACCTACACGAATCCATAGAATGAATGTGGTATTTGAATCTGGATGATAAAATAAAGGGACACTGGACAGCTTACATTAAGCGTAACAGGCATATTACATATTTTGATAGCATAGGACATATTAAACCACCCGAATTATCCACTATTTTAAAAGTGATGGTAGCAGAAACACAATTGAGTTAACTTTAAAGGTTCAAGATTTTGAAACATACAACTGCGGTCATTAGTCTTACCTTTTATTGCTCGTACTGATTTTCAGTAGTCGTTACGTGATCGTAATGTCGTAACATTTACATTTACCGGTAAAAATTGTATCTTGCAAGCAACCTTTAATCCACCGATTTTTTTGAGAATGAGTCGGAAAGTAATGGGGTTGACTAGTTTTGAATCTTTCAATACTATACAAAAGTTCCAAAAAAACCAACTCGTGTTTGGAAAAGATAAAATTACAATACCCCAGGATTACGAAATCGCGGATGTGAATAAATATATTAATGAGTCAGTGAAGCAAGAGCATTTATGATTTAAAGCGAATAATAATACTATGAAAGCAAATGAAAGCAACCCATGACATTAACTTCAATTGGAAAATTCGATAGGACCCTTTGGGATTTAATAAAACTGTTTACCAGGTTAGGTGCAACCTCTGAAACCTATTAACATTATCAAAATTAACTCATTAATTATCGAAAATATAACAAGTGGTAGTTTTAAGAATGGTGAAACACCATAATTCATCAATTTCTTTGGTGTACCAGCGGGGTTAAAATAATAGAGTCCCTCAACATGTCATCTATCTACCTATAAAATCTACCATTTCGACAATAACACTTAAAATAGTAGACCAAGACGGAGATCTCGTCAATTTTAACGGGAAGTCATAACGATAGGACTACATTTAAAGAAAATATGGTGACCGCCTTAACACATTGCATGTAACCAGAGCAAAATCAAACTATAAAAAGATCAAAGTGTGGAAAGGTGAGAGTCAGTAAGCGTTCAGCGCCCAAAGCATTGACACCGCAGAACAAAGCATTATGGAAGTCTCGGTTTACAGAACTACAATGATTTATTAAACGTTAATGAAAAGTTGTCGTTGATAATGCTATCGTTAATTTCTGCACACCCATCAACCATAACACCGGATTTGGAAACAATGATGAAATCAGGAATACCCATTTAGGAAAGACATGTGCACTCTACCATCCGAAAGCTATGTTACGTAGAGGGGCGATTATTCCGTCAGAATGGTACTGTCTCTAACACCGCAAGGTTCGTTAATAACGGTATCGCATTTTTATTCAGTGAAATTAAATGAAATGAATGGAATATTAGATTCCGTAACAAAGTAGGATTAACGTCGACAATGAAAGGATTGGTATCATTGACGTCCAATGATCTTGTCATGAAAATGCAGGTTGGTTTTCTGCAAACGTAACTAACAAATGCTCAAATACTTTTGTTTTAACCGTTGCGAATGCTACTTGGCTTTGCCGAAGATTACAATAAAAGAATTTTGAACATTAGACAAGAACTGGTATTAATTCGTGGTAACATTGATAAGCAGTAATTTCAACTGTGAAGAAGCATTAAAAGTTAACATAGATAAGAAATTGGAATACATCATTCCAGCATTCCAGAGGTTGGCGTTAACGAAATACATTGATAAAAATGTAAATACGCCATAGCATTTAGAAATTGGGAAACCCCATATATCCCGCGGTTCCAGCAACAGATAAGCATACATGGGCAATCAAAACATCTACTAGTATAAAACACCTAGATACATTATTATAGGTTTCAAACTGGGCGAGAGAATAATGTTATGCAAGATACGAGCAGATTCGATAAAGTGCACTAAATAATATTCGCTTTCCTGAACACGGATCGTTATCCGTATGACAATCTCAACGTTAATTATGAAACAATTGCTTTGCTGTTGTTGAAATGTTTGCTAAATTCCAAATTCGTATTACCAAAGAGATGGGCAACCATTACTCACCCTCCAATTTACCCAGCTGCACCGTTGATTGTCGGATTGCTCAAATCAAAAAAAGCACTCAAGCAGTAGTTCTTCGTGTGGAGTTTGAAACGCGGCAAACATAGCTGCCAATACGACAAATACTGTGTTATACTGATCGTTTAGTTTGCCCATTTATTTTTTAAATCACCGGATCTCTTTTACGTTAGATGCAGAGTCGTCGTCAAGCTACTTGGTTAATGCAAACCAGCACTGTATTAAATGGGAAGAAGGGTATACACCACCACATCGGTAGTAATATAAGCCGATCCTGGACCAGTTCAAGGTCACCCATGTAAATCATGGGGTTTATTTCAAGGTCAGTGAGTTTTCTCGTTATGCCAGAAGCTCCACGTCTCAAGCATGTTTTTGGCATTTAAATTTTGAGTCACTCGCCCTCTGGTGGTGAAATCAGGCTTTTAGCTCTTTCAAGGTCAAACTTTAAGCGGGAGATTTAAAATGTAGTTGGTCAAGGTCAAAGCTAAAAATAGAAGTTTCAAGGTAATCATAAATCAAAAATAGTTTTCAAGGTCAAGGTTATTGACCTACGGGGTGTCATATTTCTTAGAAATATAAAAAGGTCAAGGTGAAAACTAAAAATAGAATTGCAAGGTAATCATAAATCTAAGAATATTTTTTAAGGTCAAACTTTTGGGAAATATAAATTTTTTGGGCCGTCATCATCATCATATTATATTTCTAGTCAGGTCAAAAGTAGGTATTTAACAAGTTTGCATGTTGTTATGTAGTCAAGGACGATATTTCTTATATAAATTCAGTGAGCTGTATGTTAGAATCAGTCTGCAACTAATTGTTAAATATGGAATTAACAGGGTTAAATCAAAGCACCTATTGCAAACCCTTTAAAATGCGTTGGAGCTCGATATATCAAAAGTATAAAGTAACGAATATGGATATAATTAATACTAAGTATGGTGAACGTATAGTGATAGAAACTTGATTTTAAATGTGTATTCCGGAACGCTTTTGTGTATTTCAAAAAGAAACACAATTGAAGAATTTAAAACACTCCTAAACACGAAGGATGTGTTTATAAGTAGTTTGTGCAGCTGGCAAAAAACAAACAAAATTTTCTTTTTAATAGTAAACCACCATATGTAAAATTGAAATACTAAATTTTTTTTAACAGTGTTTGTCATAGTGGTGTGAGCAAAAAAGTCATGCAAGTAGCAATAAAATCATTTCTGGAACGATCGAAACTCGTTCATTATATATGGATACCCCATCATTGTAGTAACAATCTGAATAATAATTTAACATTTTGTTGTTTGCTGTCAAAAAGTGATGGTAGTAAGTAAAAAAATGAAGAAACATGATGAAGGTTATTCTTCTGCTAAGACTGACTGGACATCATCATTTCAATATAAATGAAGTGTTAAACAAGCAGCTAAGGAATACTTAATCGATTGTACTTTTAAAACTATCGAACGAATATATCAAAACATCTGGAAATTATACAGTACATCAATTTGAACCAGTGGTGCGTATTTTTTGTGATCAAAACTAATGTTGTTGGATATATAAAATGGAATGAGCTTCTAAGATGGCATTCTATGTAGAATTACTTTTTATAAGAAATTGAAAATTGATTGGTCAAATGTAAACAAAAGAAGATATAATCTATGATCAACATTATGAATTTCTATCTAGTAATCTTGGTATTTTTAAATTGGGTTTTAAAGGATATGACAGAATTTTGAAAACTGTTATGATAGAAAACTACAAGTGCTGTTCTTGCACATTCAACTCACATAGTATAGAAGAACTATTCAATTTAAAGGATATGTAAGCTATAGATTGGAATTTCTTGAATCTTCAATTTTTTTATGAAAGTTTGATAAACAAGTTGTTGACTAATCGTTTTCGTGAGAAAAATTCGGTGGTGGGATGATGATTACATTTATAAAGATATTGATGATGTTATAAATGCTAAGTAATATTAATTCACATAACACTGTATGTTTAATGGAAATTTTGTATTATCGTTCTTATCTAATGTATAGCATTTACAAGAATAAAGAAATAACTATGATTTGTTTCTCAATTTAGGTTATTTCTATCCATCCATGTAAACAATGCTAGTTAAAAGCGAGGTTTTGGTGGTGGTTTGGTAATGGTCTAATCAATAAACTTCCGTTTGAATTGCATTTACCTTTACCAGTATTGCGGTCCTGGTACAAAGTTAGAAAAACGACTGCATACCTCGGTATTAATCAATTAGATGCTCAGTGCAAACTTCATGATATCAGTTACAGAGATTACCAAGATTTAGAAAGTGACAATTATATATATATATATATATATATATATATATATATATATATATATATTTATATATTTTATATATATATATATATATATATATATATATATATATATATATATATATATATAAAACATTTAATAAACGGTACCCGTTTACCATGAACAGGTACTGTTGCGACAAACAGGTACCGGTTCACCTTGAACAGGTGGCTGTTTAACTAAAAATCAGTTAAGATGGATACATTGAAAACCGAACAATTTTTAAACAATAATAATATTTGGATCGATGATGATAATGTTGGTTTATAAAATTTAAATCATTAGACGCAACCTGGTGAACGAACTGCAGCTTTACAGTATTTCCATCATGGAAAAAAATTGGAATGGTGTAAACGTCGATCTAATATGAAGAAGAAGAATGAAAAGTTTAAGCAATATCTGGTTGAGAATGACGCAAAGGCGCCAACTGTAAAAGATGACTAATTTAACATTTCTGTAAAAAAAATAATAACATATATGTATAATTGTTTGGAAATAAATTATATATATTTTTTAAAAAAAAAAAAAAAAGTCTTCTATTTTTCGTTAAATGAAGGGTATATCATAAAGAGAGCTGCTATTGACAGACTAAAAAAAAAAATGTAATATAATAATTATGGTGTCTGCAGCTAATTGAAATCTTCAAGGTTTTTATTTTATCATTATTACAATTTTACCAACTAATCTTCAAGGTTAAATTGACAAAGGTATTGGGGTATCATATTACAGTTCTTATTTAGACTCTTCAAGGTTCTTAGGAATAGCAAAATAAGCATTTTAACCAATACACATGTAACTGACTTTGTGATCTTTTGCTCAGGTATTCGTTGGAACCCTTTCATAAGTTTAAATTTTTCTAATAATATCATTCCTTCAACATCATGTTTTTCTAAAAATATATATGTTAAAAGCATTTGTTTTTTCAAAAATCCAAAGTATTTACTATTGTAATAGGTGTGTAAAAAAGAAAATCAGTTCTATTTGTTTAAAGGCATGTAGAAATACTGCACGATTGCATTAGCGCATATACAACACGCTAACGAAGACAACCAGACAAATATAGAAAAGTAATGATTGTTATAATTGATGTTAAAATTCAAAACAGCAAGAAATATATTTACACCTAAAACCGATATATAATGGAAACAAATTGCTCATTTATTCAAGCCTCCATTTCCACACCTTGATAGTGAATTTCAAAAGCAAGCTAATTGGTTAATTACAAACCATTTTATCAAGTGGGAATATGGATATACTTCTCCACGTCTATTCCCTCTATTATTTGCATATCAACAACAGATTGTACGTTAAAGGAAGAAAGCTGTTTTATTCAAAAATTTTTAAAACAAAGCATTACGGTGTTTGAGAACAACATACTTTACCCAAACTTCATCCATTTCTTTTTTTTCATACACAAAACACTGGTCACTGTTTTGTATATCATTTATATGAAAAAATGTAGTGAAATTCTAATAAAAGATTTATTAACTGAATTATCTTATTCGCATGTTTATAACGCTTTTATGGTATTTGAAAAGAAGAAGAAGAAGAACTAGATAATTTAAAATGTTATCTAAGAATAAACATTTGGAAATGAGAACCTAAACTGCTTTGGTCTACCAAACAGATACCGCTTCTGGAAACAGCTACCTGTTTTTGAGAAACAGCTCCCTGTTTTGAAACTACCTTTAAGTCTGTTTTTGAGCTGTTTTGGAAACCGGGAAAGCTGTTTTGAGTTGTTTCTGCCTGTTGCTAGAAAATAGGGATCTGTGTTTTGAGCTGACTGCATCAAAGTTTTGCTATTCACATTTTCGGTGTTTACAAAATTTAAAGAATATTTGATAAAGGTTATATCCAAATTGGTCTAGTGAACTTTTCAAGATTGTTAAAGTACGTTAAGGAATGGTCACGTAATACAAAACAGGGACACCTATTTATAGACAGGAACTGCAAAGGTTAAATATCCGGATGTGTATTTTGGTGGAAAAGGTCGACGAAAAAGAATAAAATTAGTAAAGTGGTTGGGATTAAAATAATATTCATGGATCGATGATGATAATGTAGTTTATAACATATTATTTAAGGCAATAATCTCATTTATAATTCAATGATGCCGGTAAGAACAACAAAGTTTGGAAATTTAAATTACTGTAAAACATCACTATTGGTTTAATAACGGATATAAATGTCCTGCTTGTATAGGTACCGACTAGTATGAATATAACTTATTGTAATATAGTGTGTTAAAGGAACTAACGTAGAATGTAATTTCTGTAAGAATAATAATAAAAGACCAATTGTAATTTGTATTTTTTAATAATAAAACATACTGATACATAAATATTAGACCTAAAGCGTTTATGTAGTCCTCAAATTAAACTGATGGCCACTTCCCGGTAATCCGCTTGTTCAACCTAACTGTTCCCTTGAAATGACCTTTTTTGTGTTTTTCTAGAATCCAGTTATATATTGTGAAATGTTCATAATTTTAATTCATTGCTTAGTAAATTTTTTTTGGATAATGAGAACCTAAACTGCTTTCAGTCTACAGGAAACAGATACCGCTTCTGAGAAACAGCTACCTGTTTTGAGAAACGGGTACCGGTTTTAGGTCTGTTTTGAGCTGTTTTCGGAAACCGGGAAAGCTGTTTTGAGCTGTTCTGCCTGTTGCTAGAAAAATAGGTATCTGTTTTTGAGCTGACTGCATCAAAGTTTATGCTATTAAAGGACAGAATTTGTCAAAAATAAATGGATCTATTATTGAACGGTAATTTTTCTGTAAATCCTTTAAACGTAAAAGACTTGGAGGTGTGCAAAATATAAAGTGATTATATGAATACCATCGACACAAAGTAGGTAAACATATTATCATTGAAAAGAACTTTAAGTCCATACTTCCCTTACAATTTTATGAATACTTCAAAAAGAAGATCGCATTGAAAAGTTTAAACAATATCTGTCTGAGAATGACATGTAGATTACCAGCTCAGGTTAAAAATGCGCTCTTAAAATTTAAATTTTTCACATAATTCTAAAAAAAAATTTTTTAATTGTGTTTAGAAGTGGTAATTATCATTTTTAATAATTTTTAAAATATAAAAAATTCCTTAAATAAAATTCCATTTTGAAACAACAAAAGCACTTAAAACAATTTTCTTCGTAACTCAGAAGAAACTATGCCAATTTATCCATTTAATGTTCTAAATGCTTTAAATTACCCAATTTGATTTTAAACAACACTTAAAAAGACTTTAATTTTAGGTGCATTAATAATTGAGGATAATGAAATTATTTTTTAATAACGCATTTAGGAACTTCTATTTTATGTCATCAATTTTTACCAACTTTGAAACAGGTTTGAAATGTTTGAATACATCATTTGTAGATTTTAAAATTCGAATTTTTTAACTGGTATCCTTTGCTTTATTTTTTCTAAGAAAAATTAAGGATTTTTAACAACCATTAAGCTGTTATGATAAAAGAGTATATTTAAAAATAATTATGATAAAAAAGTATATTTATTAACATATAATTTATTGTTTACTACTACATTTCATAATGTTGTTTACCTTTTTTTGTAACAGTTTTATATTGATAATTACATAGCAGTTTAATCATTAAGAGTGAAAATTAGGAATTTATTGTAGATAGACTCAATTTATTTGAGAAAATTTATGTTTAATATTCCAATAGTAAAGAGGACCTTCAAGTTTTTCCTAATTTTTTAGTTCTATCATTGGCGCTCTAATTTATTGGATCTGTATACGAAATTTCAGAATTTTTGGGTAAAGGATTATCGAGTTGTGATTTATTAAGCAATTAACAACGTTCAGTTTCGTTTTACTTTAATTGGTAAAACAAATTTTTTTTATCACATTTTTTTTTGTTTTGGGAAATTTTTGAAACTGCTATCATTGGCGCTCTTATTTATTGGACCTATATACGAAATTCAGAATTTTTGGGTAAAGGATTATCGAGTTGTGATTTATTAAGCGATTAACAACGTTCAGTTTCGTTTTACTTTAATTGGTAAACAAATTTTTTTTATCACATTTTTTGTTTTGGGAAATTTTGAAACTGCTGTATTGGCGCTCATTTATTTTTGGATCTGTAGAAAAATTTCAGAATTTTTGGGTAAAGGATTATCGAGTTGTGATTTATTAAGCAATTAAAGTAGTATAGCTATACAGATCCTGATCCACTTTTCTACTATACTTTTTCTACGAGTGTTTCTGCTCAAGGTCATCACATCGCCTATTTGAAGGGGTAGCAACCATGCTAAGTCAAGGTCACGTGTTAAGGTGTTAATCCTCTTCAAGGTCATGCTTGAGTCCTTCAAGGTCACTAGAAAAGTTACTAGATTGTTGATTGTCCTGAACGTCATTGCCCTCAAGCAAGTCTATGCATGTTTCGAGGCCACGCCCTATTCTGAGAAACAAAGGTGGCCCATTGTTTAAAGTCTATGCTTTCAAGGTCAGAAAAAAAGACGATCTATTGTTTTGGCTGAGTCATTCTAGGAAATCAAAAGGCGATGCATTGTACAAAGTCTATGCTTTCAAGGTCACATGAATGAACAAAGACTATCTATTGTTCCATTATTCTAAAAATAGATTCTTATCTCAATTCTAGAAATCAATAACAAAGACGATGCATTGTTCAAAGTCTATGCTTACAATTTTCAAGGTAAAAGAACAAAAGCGATTCATTCTTCTGGTCGAGTTATAAAAATAAATTGTTATCTCAATTCTAGGAAATCAAGAATGAAGGCGATGTATTATCAACGCTTCAAAGTCTATGCTTACAATTTTCAAGGTAAAAGAATAAAAGCGATTCATTCTTCTGGTCGAGTTATAAAAATAAATTGTTATCTCAATTCTAAGAAATCAAGAATGAAGGCGATGTATTATCAACGCTTCAAAGTCTATGCTTACAATTTTCAAGGTAAAAGAACATTCTTCTGGTCGAGTTATAAAAAATAAATTGTTATCTCAATTCTGAGAAATAAGTCTGTGCTTATAATTTTCAAGGTAAATGAATAAAGACGATTCATTGTTCTGGTTGATTTATAAAAATAGATTGTTATCTAAATACATCTCTTTCAAGAACAAAAGCAATCCATTGTCAGCGCTTTAAAGTTTATACTTATAAGGTCACACCTCTGCAAAGACGATCCATTCATCTCAATTCTAGGAAATCAAGAGCCCTGAGGTGCATGTTTCAAAGCCACGCCCCCTAAACAGGTGGCCATTCCCCCTAAACAGGTAGCCGTTTCTAAAACAGGTACCGTTTCCTAAAACAGGTACGTTTCCTAAAAACAGGTAGCCGTTTCCTGTAAACAGGTAGCCGTTTCTAAAACAGGGGTCCGTTTCCCAAAACAGATAGCTGTTTCAAGCCGTTTCCCCGAAAAAGGCGGTCTATTGTTCAGGTCGATTCCATCTCAATTCCAGGAAATCAAGAATGAGGCTCATTGTTCAAAGTCTATGCTTACAATTTTCAAGGTAAAGAACAAAAGCGATTCATTCTTCTGGTCGAGTTATAAAATAAATTGTTATCTCAATTCTAGGAAATCAAGAACAAAGACGACGCTTCAAAGTCTATGCTTACAATTTTCAAGGTAAAAGAACAAAAGCGATTCATTCTTCTGGTCGAGTTATAAAAATAAATTGTTATCTCAGTTCTAGGAAATCAAGAACAAAGACGACGCTTCAAAGTCTATGCTTACAATTTTCAAGGTAAAAGAACATTCTTCTGGTCGAGTTATAAAAATAAATTGTTATCTCAATTCTGAAATCAAGAACAAAGACGACGATTCAAAGTCTGTGCTTATAATTTTCAAGGTAAATGAATAAAGACGATTCATTGTTCAGTTAGAAATAGATTGCTAAATACATCTCTTTCAAGAACAAAGGCAATCCATTGTCAACGATTTAAGGTTTATGCTTATAAGCTCGAACCTCTGCAAAGACGATCCATTCATCTCAATTCCAGGAAATCAAGAGCCCTGAGGTGCATGTTTCAAAGCAACGCCCTCTAAACAGGTGGCCGTTCCTCTAAACAGGTAGCCGTTTCCTATAAACAGGTAGCCGTTTCCTAAAAACAGGTAGCCGTTTCCTAAAACAGGTAGCCGTTTCCCAAAACAGATAGCTGTTTGCAACCGTTTCCCATGTTCAGGTCGAAATAGATTCCGCATCTCAATTCCAGGAAATCAAAGGGGCCCATTGTTCAAAGTTTATGCTTACAATTTTCAAGGTTAAAGAACAAAGACATTCCATTGTACAGGTTGAGTTATAAAAATAGGTTGTTATCTCAATTCTAGGAAATCAATAACAAAGGCGATGCATTGTTCAAAGTCTATGCTTACAATTTTCAAGGCCACATGAAAGAACAAAGACGATCTATTGTTCTCGTTGATTTATAAAAATAGATTCTAAATACATCTCTTTCGAGAATAAAGATGATCCATTATCAATGATTTAAAGTTTATGCTTAGAAGGTCACACCTCTGATAACAAAGACGATCCATTGTTAGAAATAGATTGTTATCTCAATTCTAGGAAATCAATAACAAAGACGATGCATTGTCAACGCTTCAAAGTCTATGTTTACAGGCCACATGAGAGAACAAAGACGATTCATTGTTTTGGTTGAGTCATAGCATTCTGAAATTCTAGGAAATCAAGAATAAAGGGGCCCATTGTTCAAAGTCTATGCTTACAATTTGCAAGGTAAAGAACAAAGACGATTCATTGTTTTGGCTCTGTGTTCTAAAATTCAGAGAACAAAGACGATGCATTGTTCAGACTGATTAGGTCATCTAACAAGTAAAATATTTTTTATAAGACTACCACAATATACAGATAAAAATCGATTTAAGTATTATGGGATATAGTCACTTTGTAAGTACCTCTGCTGGAGCATATCTATTTACTATTTGTTTTTCACATTCAATTTCCTTCAACTCATTCTCGTTTAATGTAGCACACCATCTTTCCTAATAGGTTTATTATATTGTATAGCCATACATTCAGCTTCCTTAAAAGTCTTCATATCAGGATCTACTTTGAGACATTGTTCGAGACTTATTACAATAGCAATGTCACGCCTCCCAAGTGCCCTCAAGTGGTCTAAACAGCTAGACGTTTCCTAAAACAGGGGCCGTTTCAAAACAGGGGCCCGTTTCAAAAAAGGTCCGTTTTCCAAAACAGATGGCTGTTTCTCAACACAGGTAACCGTTTCCCACCAAGGTTACATGAGAGAACATAAGCGTTCTGATTCCTAAAATAGATTGTTATCCAGCTACCACCACCTCAATTCTAGGAAATCAAGAACAAAGGGGTCCATTGTTCAAAGTCTATGCAAGTGATTCATTGTTCTGGTCGAGTTATAAAAATAGATTGTTATCTAAATACATCTCATTTCTGAAATCAACTTTCAAGAACAAAGGCAATCCATTGTCAACATTAAAGTCTATGCTTATAAGGCCACACCTCTGATAACAAAGGCGATTCATTGTTGGTGATAGCTTCTGAAATTCTGAGAACACCGACGATGCATTGTTCAGACTGATTAGGTCATCTAACAAGTAAAATATTTTTTATAAAACTTATAATTTATTAACCACAATATTCATCTATATACAGATAAAAGATCGATTTAAGTAAATATACATATTATGGCAAATTTGATGTACTTAACATTTTGTAATACCTTTGCTGGATCATATCTATTTATATTTGTTTTCACATTCAATTTCCTTCAACTGATTCTCGTTTAATGTGGTCCACAAGACATCATCATCATCTTTCCTAATAGGTATTTTCATCGCTTCATTATAATTACTAGCCATACATTCAGCTTTCCTTAAAGCCTTCATATCAGGATCTGTGATCCTTTTACTTTGAGACATTATCCGTGACTCATTACAAACCTACATCTCTTAAACTAGCAAAAACACAAATTAAAATCTTTTAATTATACAGTTACGTAAATTTCAAAGTTAATTCCGAGAATTCCCAAGGCACACCTCTGAGAAATAACAAAGACGATTCATTTTCCGACCGAGTTATAAAATACACCTCAATTCTGAAATCAATTTTAAAGAACAAAAGACGATTCATTGTTTACGACGCTTCAATGTCTATACTTACAAATTTCAAGGTCACACTTCTTATAACAAAGGCGATCCATTGTTCTGGTCGAGTTATAATTTCTAAAAATAGACAAGGTCACGCCATATTACAATTCAGAGAAATAATTTTCAAGGTCCCAATCCTGTCCAATCCTGTCCATATTTTAAGAATGCAACTGGTACATCTATATAAGGAATGCATGATAATTTTAGTAAACCTAAAGTGCTGTGAAAACAATTAGATATTAGTTAAAGTTATAAAGTAGATGTCTAACACTTGCATAGAAGGGAAATTATGCGTAATTGTGGTTTAACTACACATGCGTTCTTGTGCATTTTAAATTCTGAAATTGTGTTTTGAAAATTGTCATATGTTTTGCGGGGTCACTACAAGACAATGATTGTAATAGTTGATGTACAGGGATTCAAAAGGCAAAACATGTATTTACACCCAAAGAGCTAGCAATATACAATGGAAATCAAGCTGCCCATTTGTGTTCAAACCACCATTTCCTTGGCACCTCTTAGATGTATTTCAACGACAAGCTGTTTAGTAATCAATAATCATCACTGCATCAAATGGGGATCTGGATATACCTCACATCTCTTTCCACATATACTTCGTGAACTAATATCGGTAACAGATGATGTACGTTAAAGGGCGAGAAAAAGCCGATTACATTCGAAAATATTGAGACAGTCAGTTATAGAAATTGAAGAGCAACCATCTTTACCCAAAATGAAAACAACTTGTTTCTTTCATACAAAACCACCTGTAATTGTGCTTTAACGAATGTACACTTTTATATAATAACTATGTAAGACAATATCAGTAAAGGTTCATAAAATGTGTGCTTACAAGTAAAGTGGGAAAAGTTTGTAATATTTACAATAAAATGCTATTATTTTAAGTGTATTATTTTATGTAAAAGCCCTCTGATGCAAACTATTTCTCAGGTTATAACCCAGCCTATCCATCTAGGTCAACAAGTCAACTTTTAACATTCCTTGGAGGTAAAATTCTGAAACAGCAAATAAGAGTTCCTATTACTGAATTCTAACAATAGAATCAGTTCGTGGAAACAAGAGGGTTGTTGTCTATGCTGAATGTTTATCAAGGTTCCTGTATTGGCTAAACGTTATGCTTATCTGGTTGTTGGAAATTCTAAGGTCTCCAAGAAATTTTCAAAGACCATATGTCCTAAGGCCGATCTTACCCGACATCATCCGATCGAAATGTAGCCGAAACCTGCAGGACTAATACTAAACGAGTCATGGAAACAAGAAGGGGTCTATGCTAATAAGCGTGGGCTCACATTATGGTCCCAGGATGTTCCCCAAAGACAGATAACCGTTTCCCAAAACAGGGAGCCGTCACTCAACACAGGTTTCCTCCAGAGCCATTAATCATAGCTGAGGCTGACCAATTCTAAACGAATCATGGAACAAGAAGAATGATGGGGTCTATGCTAATAAGCGTGGCTCACATTATGGTCAAGATGTTAAATACAGATAACCGTTTAAAACAGAGTCACTAACACAGGTTTCTAGAGCCATTAATCATAGCTGAGGCTGACCAATTCTAAACGAATCATGGAAACAAGAAGAATGATGGGGTCTATGCTAATAAGCGTGGGCTCATACTATGGTCCAGGATGAGGCAGTTCCCAAATACAGATAACCGTTTCCAAAACAGGGCCGTCATCAACACAGGTTTCCTAGAGCCATTAATCATAGCTGAGGCTGACCAATTCTAAACGAATCATGGAAACAAGAAGTCTATGCTAATAAGCGTGGGCTCATACTATGGTCCGCCAGGTTGAGGCAGTTCAAATACAGATAACCGTTTCAAAACAGGCGTCATCAACACATTTCTCCAGAGCAATTAATCATAGCTGAGGCGGACCAATTCTAAACGAGTCATGGAAACAAGAAGGGGTCTATGCTAAAAGCGTGGGCTCATATTATGGTCCGCCAGGATGTTCAAATACAGATAACCGTTTCCAAAACAGGAGCCGTCACTCAACACAGATTTTGCAGAGCTATTAATCGTGATGGAGGCTAAATTGAACTAGGTCAAAACATGGAATCTGGTCGTGAGGGGTTAGAAATCCCAATTCGTGGGAAGGTCCAAGTATAATTCTTAGAAATCTGAAAGCAGAACTAGTTTTATATCATAGACAAAGCTAATCACCTGCCTTGAGGGTTTATGGGCTAAGGTGGTAGTTTCTATAAATCACCTACTTTTAGGGTAAAGGTAGCTTTTCCAATAGTTATAGGTACTGTGTTAACGAGGCTTATCATCTAGGGATGCAATTCTGACCCCGAGAAAAATGGTGAATTCTGCGTTGTTTTTGAGAAGAAGAAGCTAGAATAGAAAGTAGTGTTGGCAACCATGATTGTTAGGGTTTAAAAGTCCCCATTTCAGTAGACTCTTGATTAGCAGCAATGACAAAGTAGTAGTACGTAAGGTAGAAAGTACAGAAAAAGCAGTAAGTGTGGAGGAGCGAAAGAAGAGGTTGGAGACATTAATAAAACAAGTAAAAGAAATAAAACTCGATTTGGAGTGTTATATAGTGAAAACAAAAATGATGAAGCTGCGTATTAGCAATATGTAAAATAGTGTAGTAAAACATGAAATTTTGGGAAGGATGAGTTTAAATACCTATTTTAAAGAAGAAGAAAACGCTGCTATGTGTTGTTATAAGTATCTCACAATTGTATTAGGTTTAAGTAACTGTATCATTAAAAAATAAAGACTTTAAAAGTTAAAGAGACGGTTTTCAGTATTCTCTTCTCCCAAAATGGTTCCTTATTGGCTATGCATATATGGGTGTGGTTCGATATCCACCTTTACCGAAATCTCCCATAAGGAAATGGAACCCCTGCCGTACGTTGGGCTTTAAATTGGCCTATATACAACGTATAAAAGAAGATTTATTGGAAAAGATCAATGACAGTAAAATGATCCTAAATAAAAGCAATTTACTGGTTTTAATGCAGATCGTTATTGTTTTAATCATTAAATGGCGTTATGCATATGTGAACTAAAATTTATTAGTAAAGCGTTATAATGAAAAATACAATGACTTTCCTTTGTATAAGGGAGATTTAAATTGATTTTTTTTTGCAGAACCTAAAAATTAAATGTCAGCCCTATTCCTAAATTGGCTACCCTTGGACTTAAAAGAGTAAACAGTGACAGCTTGCAGTATAGAAATGGAGTTAATTTGATGTAATTTTTATATAAAGGTTAAGAAAATCGATTTATAGTTTTAATGTTGCAGGATAAGGAGACCTGACTTTTTATATGAATAGTTTTCATTGTGTTAAAGGGGATACAATAGGCTTGCATGTAATTTTTAAAAAATGTTTACACCTCTGAGAAAAGAACAAAGGCGATTCATTGTTTTGGTTGAGTTATAAAAAAAATAGATTGTTATCCAGCTACCCCCATTCTGAGAAATCAAGAACAAAGGCGATCCATTGTTCAAAGTCTATGCTTTCAAGGTCACATCTCTAATAACAAATGCGATCCATTGTTTTGGCTGAGTCATAATTGCTAAGAAATCATTTCAGGCTCAATTCTGAAATCAAGGACAAAAGGATCCATTGCCGACGCTTCAAGGTTGTATTAAGGCCATCATACACATTGCTTACGTATATTTCTCAAGGTTCTTGGCTGAGCTAAGGTGTTAATTCTTATAAACCAATTCTCAGATACTAAATAAAATTTTCAAGGCTATTCTACCTTTCAGGGTCAAGCAATTAGAAGACATTAGACTGAGCAAAGAAACAACTCAACAACTGCTAACTACATTACAAAACCTAGAAGTGTAACATCTATATACTTACATCTCATTTTATTCTATTTAAAAGATTGCGAAATTTTATTGATGGTCTAGAGATATGTAGTTAGGATAAATAATCTAGAATAAACATTTTTATTAATATAAACATATATTGTTATAACATTCCTTTACTAAAACACAGCTCTTTAAATTACGTTTCTTTGACCTTATGTTGATATCATCTTACTACATCAGCAAACATTTATCTGTGACACTTGCTTCAACCTAGTACTTTTTACAAATGTAGCAGATAAATAAAAGTTTTCAGGATATTTTATTTCAATAAGTAAAATTCTATATATATTACATTACCTAAGGCACAAAAGTATACCAGGACAGTAACTAAGACATAAATTGTCCTAGCTGTATGATTAGTTGAATGATATATTAGCAATGAAAATATTCTTAAGCTTGAAACAACTAAAATGCATACGACTGAATCAAGAAACACTTTTAGGTAGAGGGTAATCTATAAAAGTTAATATGGCCATCGTTAGGAATAGGAATTATATTATCAATTTATTATTGTTATTAATTCAAAAAAAAAACGTTCATTAAAGAATGCATAGTAAAGGTTACTCTTTTAATGTATATAAAACCTTTATGTAAGCTTTAAATTATCTAATTCAATGAAGTATACTAAAGTAGATTTTTATATAATCATTGTCAAAATATGTATAGACAATGATATAATTAAAACGTGTTTACAAATGTTATTTAAGCAACATCTTAACAAAAAAAACATTGCACGTTATCCAAATACGAATGTTTGAATGCAACCTATTGTATCCTTTAACACAATGAAAACTATTCATATAAAAACAGTCAGGTTTCCTTATCCTGCAACATTAAAACTATAAATCGATTTTCTTAACCTTTTATATAAAAATTACATCAAATTAACTCCATTTCTATACTGCAAGCTGTCACTGTTTACTCTTTTAAGTCCAAGGGTAGCCAATTTAGGAATAGGGCTGACATTTAATTTTTAGGTTCTTGCAAAAAAATCAATTTAAATCTCTTATACAAAGGAAAGTCATTGTATTTTTCATTATAACGCTTTACTAATAAATTTTAGTTCACATATGCATAAGCGCCATTTAATGATTAAAAACAATAACGATCTGCATTAAAACCAGTAAATTGCTTTTTATTTTAGGATCATTTTACTGTCATTGATCTTTTCCAATAAATCTTCTTTTATACGTTGTATATAGGCCAATTTAAAGCCCAACGTACGGCAGGGGTTCCATTTCCTTATGGGAGATTTCGGTAAAGGTGGATATCGAACCACACCCATATATGCATAGCCAATAAGGAACCATTTTGGGAGAAGAGAATACTGAAAACCGTCTCTTTAACTTTTAAAGTCTTTATTTTTTAATGATACAGTTACTTAAACCTAATACAATTGTGAGATACTTATAACAACACATAGCAGCGTCTTTTCTTCTTCTTTAAAATAGGTATTTAAACTCATCCTTCCCAAAATTTCATGTTTTACTACACTATTTTACATATTGCTAATACGCAGCTTCATCATTTTTGTTTTCACTATATAACACTCCAAATCGAGTTTTATTTCTTTTACTTGTTTTATTAATGTCTCCAACCTCTTCTTTCGCTCCTCCACACTTACTGCTTTTTCTGTACTTTCTACCTTACGTACTACTACTTTCGTCATTGCTGCTAATCAAGAGTCTACTGTGCACACAATGGGGACTTTTAAACCCTAACAATCATGGTTGCCAACACTACTTTCTATTCTAGCTTCTTCTTCTCAAAAACAACGCAGAATTCACCATTTTTCTCGGGGTCAGAATTGCATCCCTAGATGATAAGCCTCGTTAACACAGTACCTATAACTATTGGAAAAGCTACCCTTTACCCCTAAAAGTAGGTGATTTATAGAAACTACCACTTAGCCCATAAACCCTCAAGGCAGGTGATTAGCTTTGTCTATGATATAAAACTAGTTCTGCTTTCAGATTTCTAAGAATTATACTTGGACCTTCCCACAATTGGGATTTCTAACCCTCACGACCAGATTCCATGTTTTGACCTAGTTCAATTTAGCCTCCATCACGATTAATAGCTCTGCAGAAATCTGTGTGAGTGAGTCCCTGTTTTGGGAAACGGTTATCTGTATTGTGGGAACATCCTGGCGGACCATAATATGAGCCCACGCTTTTTAGCATAGACCCCTTCTTGTTTCCATGACTCGTTTAGAATTGGTCCGCCTCAGCTGATTAATTGCTCTGGAGAAACCTGTGTTGATACGGCTCCCTGTTTTGAAACGGTTATCTGTATTTGAACTGCCTCAACCTGGCGGACCATAGTATGAGCCCAGCTTATTAGCATAGACCCCTTCTTGTTTCCATGATTCGTTTAGAATTGGTCAGCCTCAGCTATGATTAATTGGCTCTGGAGGAAACCTGTGTTGATGACGGCTCCCTGTTTTGAAACGGTTATCTGTATTTGAATCCATCCTGGCGGACCATAGTATGAGCATTATTAGCATAGACATCATTCTTCTTGTTTCCATGATTCGTTTAAATTGGTCAGCCTCAGCTATGATTAATGGCTCTGGAGGAAACCTGTGTTGATCCTTGTTTTAAACGGTGATCTGTATTTAACATCCTGCACCATAATGAGCCCACGCTTATTAGCATAGACCATCATTCTTCTTGTTTCCATGATTCGTTTAGAATTGGTCAGCCTCATATGATTAATGGCTCTGGAGGAAACCTGTGTTGAGTGACGGCTCCTGTTTTGGGAAACGGTTATCTGTCTTTGAAACATCCTGGCGGACCATAATGTGAGCCCACGCTTATTAGCATAGATTCTTGTTTCCATGACTCGTTTTATTAGTCCTGCAGGTTTCGGCTACATTTCGATCGGATGATGTCGGGTAAGATCGGCCTGTAGGACATATGGTCTTGAAAATTTCTTGGAGACCTTAGAATTTCCAACAACCAGATAAGCATAACGTTTAGCCAATACAGGAACCTTGATAAACATTCAGCATAGACAACAACCTCTTGTTTCCACGAACTGATTCTATTGTTAGAATTCAGTAATAGGAACTCTTATTTGCTGTTTCAGAATTTTACCTCAAGGAATGTTAAAAGTTGACTTGTTGACCTAGATGGATAGGCTGGGTTATAACCTGAAATAGTTTGCATCAGAGGGCTTTTACATAAAATAATACACTTAAAATAATAGCATTTTATTGTAAATATTACAAACTTTTCCCTTTACTTGTAAGCACACATTTTATGAACCTTTTACTGATATTGTCTTACATAGTTATTATATAAAAAGTGTACATTCGTTAAAGCACAATTACAGGTGGTTTGTGTATGAAAGAAACAAGTTGTTTTCATTTTGGGTAAAGATGGTTGCTCTTCAATTTCTATAACTGACTGTCTCAATATTTTTCGAATGTAATCGGCTTTTTCTCGCCCTTTAACGTACACATCATCTGTTACCGATATTAGTTCACGAAGTATATGTGGAAAGAGATGTGTAGAGGTATATCCAGATCCCCATTTGATGCAGTGATGATTATTGATTAACTAAACAGCTTGTCGTTGAAAGTCTACATCTAAGAGGTGCCAAGGAAATGGTGGTTTGAACACAAAATGGGCAGCTTGATTTCCATTGTATATTGCTAGCTCTTTGGGTGTAAATACATGTTTCGTCGTTTTGAATCCCTGTACATCAACTATTACAATCATTGTCTCTGTAGCGTGACCCCGCAAAACATATGCACAATTTTCAAAACACAATTTCAGAATTTAAAATGCACAAGAACGCATGTGTAGTTAAACCGCACAATTCGACGCATAAGTTTCCCTTCTATGCAAGTGTTAGACATCTACTTATAACTTTAACTAATATCTAATTGCTCTTCACAGCACTTTAGGTTTACCGTAAAATTATCATCACTCCTTATATAGATGTACCAGTTGCATTCGGGGTTAAAATATGGACAGGATTGGACAGGATTGGGACCTTGAAAATTATTTCTCTGAATTGTAATATGGCGTGACCTTGTCTATTTTAGAAATTATAACTCGACCAGAACAATGGATCGCCTTTGTTATAAAAGTGTGACCTTGAAATTTTGTAAGTATAGACATTGAAGCGTCGGCTTAAACAATGAATCGTCTTTTGTTCTTTAAAATTGATTTCTAGAATTGAGGTGTATTTTATAACTCGGTCGGAAAAATGAATCGTCTTTGTTTTTCTCAGAGGTGTGCCTTGAATTCTCGAATTAACTTTGAAATTTACGTAACTGTATAATTAAAAGATTTTAATTTGTGTTTTGCATATAAGTTTAAGAGATGTAGGTTTGTAATGAGTCACGGATAATGTCTCAAAGTAAAAGGATCACAGATCCTGATATGAAGGCTTTAAGGAAAGCCGAATGTATGGCTAGTAACATTATAATGAAGCGATGAAAATACCTATTAGGAAAGATGATGATGATGTCTTGTGGACCACATTAAACGAGAATCAGTTGAAGGAAATTGAATGTGAAAAACAAATAATAAATAGATATGATCCAGCAAAGGTATTACAAAATGTTAAGTACATCAAATTTGCCATAATATGTATATTTACTTAAATCGATCTTTTATCTGTATATATGATGAATATTGTGGTTAATAAATTATAAGTTTTATAAAAAATATTTTACTTGTTAGATGACCTAATCAGTCTGAACAATGCATCGTCTGTTCTCAGAATTTCAGAAGCTATCACTCAACAATGAATCGCCTTTGTTATCAGAGGTGTGGCCTTATAAGCATAGACTTTAAAGTGTTGACAATGGATTGCCTTTGTTCTTGAAAGTTGATTTCCCAGAAATGAGATGTATTTAGATAACAATCTATTTTTATAACTCGACCAGAACAATGAATCACTTGCATAGACTTTGAACAATGGACCCCCCTTTGTTCTTGATTTCCTAGAATTGAGGTGGGTGGTAGCTGGATAACAATCTATTTTAGGAATCAGAACGCTTATGTTCTCTTGTAACCTTGGGGAAACGGTTACCTGTGTTGAGAAACAGCCATCTGTTTTGGAAAACGGACCCCTGTTTTTGAAACGGCCCCTGTTTTGTGAAACGGGCCCCTGTTTTAGGAAACGTCTAGCTGTTTAGACCACTTGAGGGCACTTGGGAGGCGTGACATTGCTTGTAATAAGTCTCGAACAATGTCTCAAAGTAGATCCTGATATGAAGACTTTTAAGGAAGCTGAATGTATGGCTAGTATACAATATAATAAACCTATTAGGAAAGATGGTGGCCTACATTAAACGAGAATCAGTTGAAGGAAATTGAATGTGAAAACAAATAGTAAATAGATATGCTCCAGCAGAGGTATTACAAAAGTGACTATATCCCATAATACTTAAATCGATTTTTTATCTGTATATTGTGGTAGTCTTATAAAAAATATTTTACTTGTTAGATGACCTAATCAGTCTGAACAATGCATCGTCTTTGTTCTCTGAATTTTAGAAGCTACGACAGAGCCAAAACAATGAATCGTCTTTGTTCTTTTACCTTGCAAATTGTAAGCATAGACTTTGAACAATGGGCCCCCTTTATTCTTGATTTCCTAGAATTTCAGAAGCTATGACTCAACCAAAACAATGAATCGTCTTTGTTCTCTCATGTGGCCTGTAAACATAGACTTTGAAGCGTTGACAATGCATCGTCTTTGTTATTGATTTCCTAGAATTGAGATAACAATCTATTTCTAACAATGGATCGTCTTTGTTATCAGAGGTGTGACCTTCTAAGCATAAACTTTAAATCATTGATAATGGATCATCTTTATTCTCGAAAGAGATGTATTTAGAATCTATTTTTATAAATCAACGAGAACAATAGATCGTCTTTGTTCTTTCATGTGGCCTTGAAAATTGTAAGCATAGACTTTGAACAATGCATCGCCTTTGTTATTGATTTCCTAGAATTGAGATAACAACCTATTTTATAACTCAACCTGTACAATGGAATGTCTTTGTTCTTTAACCTTGAAAATTGTAAGCATAA
The DNA here is from genome assembly GCA_036346205.1 of Vesta saturnalis. Lineage (NCBI taxonomy): Eukaryota > Metazoa > Arthropoda > Insecta > Coleoptera > Lampyridae > Vesta > Vesta saturnalis. The sequence continues at coordinate 43,651 of JARFJB010000244.1, forward strand.
ACTTTGAACAATGGGCCTTTTGATTTCCTGGAATTGAGATGGAATCTATTTTCGACCTGAACATGGAAACGGTTGAAACAGCTATCTGTTTTGGGAAACGCTACCTGTTTTAGAAACGGCTACCTGTTTTTGAAACGGCTACCTGTTTATAGGAAACGGCTACCTGTTTAGAGGAACGGCCACCTGTTTAGAGGGCGTTGCTTTGAAACATGCACCTCAGGGCTCTTGATCTCCTGGAATTGAGATGAATGGATCGTCTTTGCAGAGGTTCGAGCTTATAAGCATAAACCTTAAATCGTTGACAATGGATTGCCTTTGTTCTTGAAAGAGATGTATTTAGCAATCTATTTCTAACTGAACAATGAATCGTCTTTATTCATTTACCTTGAAAATTATAAGCACAGACTTTGAATCGTCGTCTTTGTTCTTGATTTCTCAGAATTGAGATAACAATTTATTTTTTATAACTCGACCAGAAGAATGTTCTTTTACCTTGAAAATTGTAAGCATAGACTTTGAAGCGTCGTCTTTGTTCTTGATTTCCTAGAATTGAGATAACAATTTATTTTTATAACTCGACCAGAAGAATGAATCGCTTTTGTTCTTTACCTTGAAAATTGTAAGCATAGACTTTGAAGCGTCGTCTTTGTTCTTGATTTCCTAGAATTGAGATAACAATTTATTTTATAACTCGACCAGAAGAATGAATCGCTTTTGTTCTTTACCTTGAAAATTGTAAGCATAGACTTTGAACAATGAGCCTCATTCTTGATTTCCTGGAATTGAGATGTGGAATCTCGACCTGAACAATAGACCGCCTTTTTCGGGGAAACGGTTGGAAACAGCTATCTGTTTTGGGAAACGGACCCCCTGTTTTAGAAACGGCTACCTGTTTAGGAAACGGCTACCTGTTTTTAGGAAACGGTACCTGTTTTAGGAAACGGTACCTGTTTTAGGAAACGGCTACCTGTTTAGAATGGCCACCTGTTTAGGGGCGTGGCTTTGAAACATGCACCTCAGGGCTCTTGATTTCCTAGAATTGAGATGAATGGATCGTCTTTGCAGAGGTGTGACCTTATAAGTATAAACTTTAAAGCGCTGACAATGGATTGCTTTTGTTCTTGAAAGAGATGTATTTAGATAACAATCTATTTTATAAATCAACCAGAACAATGAATCGTCTTTATTCATTTACCTTGAAAATTATAAGCACAGACTTATTTCTCAGAATTGAGATAACAATTTATTTTTATAACTCGACCAGAAGAATGTTCTTTACCTTGAAAATTGTAAGCATAGACTTTGAAGCGTTGATAATACATCGCCTTCATTCTTGATTTCTTAGAATTGAGATAACAATTTATTTTTATAACTCGACCAGAAGAATGATCTTTTATTCTTTTACCTTGAAAATTGTAAGCATAGACTTTGAAGCGTTGATAATACATCGCCTTCATTCTTGATTTCCTAGAATTGAGATAACAATTTATTTTTATAACTCGACCAGAAGAATGAATCGCTTTTGTTCTTTTACCTTGAAAATTGAAGCATAGACTTTGAACAATGCATCGTCTTTGTTATTGATTTCCTAGAATTGAGATAACAATCTATTTTTAGAATAATGGAACAATAGATAGTCTTTGTTCATTCATGTGACCTTGAAAGCATAGACTTTGAACAATGCATCGCCTTTTTGATTTCCTAGAATGACTCAGCCAAAACAATAGATCGTCTTTTTTCTCTGACCTTGAAAGCATAGACTTTAAACAATGGGCCACCTTTGTTTCTCAGAATAGGGCGTGGCCTCGAAACATGCATAGACTTGCTTGAGGGCAATGACGTTCAGGACAATCAACAATCTAGTAACTTTTCTAGTGACCTTGAAGGACTCGTGCAAGCATGACCTTGAAGAGGATTACACACCTTAACACGTGACCTTGACTTAGCATGGTTGCTACCCCTTCAAATAGGCAATGTGATGACCTTGAGCAGAAACACTCGTAGAAAAAGTATAGTAGAAAAGTGGATCAGGATCTGTATAGCTATACTACTAATTAACAACGTTCAATTTCGTATTACTCTAATTCGTAAACCAAATTTTTTTATCAAATTTTTTTTTTTTTGGCAAATTTTGAAACTGCTATCATTGGCGCTCTTATTTATTGGACCTATATACGAAAATTCAGAATCTTTGGGTAAAGAATTATCGAGTTGTGATTTATTAAGCAATTAAAACCATATATTTACATATAACTATCTTTACTATCACTACCACAATTACTTATTTACTTTTTAAAGCGTCTTTCGTTCAAATTACAATGCACCTTTATTTCATGGCACATTCACTGAAGTTGCATCATTTTCTTTTTACCTATACAGTCTAAATATATCCTCAATTTTTATTTCCTTGATTAACACCTCGAGTCTTTTCTTCCTCTCGTCAATACTTAATTCTTTTCTCTTCTTATCATTCTTATTACTTTCACCATTTCTAGCAATAAAAGTTTACTGAATAATGCAATCCCGGAGAGCCTTTTTATTATAAACATGCATCCTTTCAAAATAAGGGTTTAATTATCCCTGTATATTTTTGATACGTGTACCTTTCAATTGTTCATCCGGGTTGTTATCACAACGAGCTACATTAGTTGCAATTAAGATTAGCGTATAGTTCGCCTCGTCTTCGCTAGTTATTAGACGTTTATCTGGTTCATTCATTATTATTAGATCATAGAACCGCTCGCGCCATTATAGAACCCCTTAATAACCAAATCCTTTCCGTCTGTATTTACCGGTGTACCAATTGACCACTTATCGCTTGAAATGCCGTAAGGACTCTATAAGTGATATCAATTGCATTAGATGCATCACAGCATGCGTCTATGTATATCCGTGGTAATGGATCATATTGTTCCAGAAATTCTCTCAATGCGGCAGTATTGGTACAATAGAATCGGTCGTAGTCGCTTCTTCTTACTTGAGGTGTAATTTCTCTAATCACGTTAGTCTTCTTCTTCCAGTTGAGGTGTAATTTCTAATCACGCTAGTCTCGAGGAACGATGGTGTCTCTTGAAAATACAAAAGTTGTGCATGAAAAATTGTATCTTGCCAATGGCACAATTATATGTACGTAAACGTTGAATTGCTTCATTAATAAATCATAACTCGGTAGTCCTTAAAGCAACTCTCTTCATTATGATGTACCTACTCTTCATTTAATCAAAATAGAAGACATTTTATTTTTTGTAATAAAAATACATAGTTTATTTCAAACAATTATACATAGACATATGTTATTATAATTTTTTACAGAAATGTTAAATTAGTTGCCTTTCCTGAGCTGGTAATCTACATGTCATTTCAGACAGATATTGTTTAAACTTTTCAATGCGATCTTCTTTTGAAGTATTCATAAAATTGTAAGGAAGTATGGACTTAAAGTTCTGGTTTCAATGATAATATGTTTACCATACTGTGTCGATGGTATTCATATAATCACTTTATATTTTACACACCTCCAAGTCTTTTACGTTCGTGAAGGATTTACAGAAGTGCTACTGTTCAATGCAGATAGATCCATTTATTTTTGACAAATTCCGTCCTGTTTAATAGCATAAACTTTGATGCAGTCAGCTCAAAACAGATACCTATTTTTCTAGCAACAGGCAGAAACAGCTCAAAACAGCTTTCCGGTTTCCGAAAACAGCTCAAAACAGACCTAAACTGGTACCCGTTTCTCAAAACAGGTAGCTGTTTTCAGAAGCGGTATCTGTTTCCTGTAGACTGAAAGCAGTTTAGGTATCATTATCCAAAAAATGTACTACAGCAATGAATTGGGAAAATTATGAACATTTACAATATATAACTGATTCTAGAAAACGCTGAAAAGGTCGATTTCAAGGCGAACAGTTAGTTGAACAAGCGGACCTGACTCGGAAGTGGCCATCAGTTTAATTTGAGGACTACATAAACACTTTAGGTCTAATATTTATGTATCAGTATGTTTTATTATTAATAAATAATACAAATTACAATTGGTCTTTTATTATTATTCTTACAGAAATTACATTCTACGTTAGTTCCTTACGTACACACTATATTACAATAAGTTATATTCATACTAGTCGGTACCTATACAAGCAAGACATTTATATCCGTTATTAAACCAATAGTGATGCTTTCTCTAAAGTGTTCCAAAGTGCTTTTGTTCTTAGGCATCATTGAATTATAAATGTTATTTTACAATAATATTTATAAATAATTATTCATCGATCCATGAATATTATTTTAATAACCACTTAACGTACATTTATTTTTTGTAAATGACCTTTTACCAAAACACCATATTTAATTTGCAGTTCCTGTCATAAATATGTTTTTGAATACGTGAGGATTTTACACGTACTTTAACAATCTTGAAAAGTTCACTAGACCAAATATAACCTTTATCAAATATTCTTTAAATTTTAAACACCAAAATGTAAATAGATAAACTTTGATGCAGTCAAAAAACAGATTTTTTTAGCAACAGGCAGAATAACTCAAAACATTTGGTTTGAAAACAGCTCAAAACAGATAAAAGGTATGTTTCAAAAAATATGTTTTGAACTATCTGTTTTAGACCGAAAGCAGTTTATTCTCATTACCAAATGTTTATTCAGATAACATTTTAAATTATCTAGTTCTTCTTTTCTTCTTTAAATACTATAAAAGGTTGATAATACATGGAATAAGATATGTCATTAATAAATCTTTTATTAGAATTTCACTACATTTTTTCATATAAATGATATTCCAAGCACAGTGAAGTGTTTTGTTATGAAAAAACAGCATGGATAAGTTTTAAATATGTTGTTCTTCAAACACCGTAATGCTTTGTTTTAAAAATTTTGAATAAAATCAGCTTTTCTCGTCCTTTAACGTACACCTCATCTGTTGTTGATATGCAATCACTAAGTATACAGGGAATAGACGTAAAGTATATCCATATTCATTGATAAAGGGTGGTTGTGAATTAACCAATTAGCTTGTTTTGAAATTCACTATCCAAGGTGTATAAATATTGAATAGGTAATGAGCAATTTGCTCCCATTATATATCGCTAGTTCTTTAGGTGTAAATATATTTCTTGCTGTTTTGAATCCTTGCACATCAATTATAACAATCATTACTTTTCTATATTTGTCTGGTTGTCTTCGTTAGCGTGTTGTATATGCGCTAATGCAATATTTTCTACATGCTACATTTAAACAAATAGAACTGATTTTCTGGTTTACACACACTATTACAATAGTAAATACGTAAGCGATTTTAATGTGCAAAACAGTGCTTTAACATATATACTTTTTAGAAAAACATGATGTTAAGGAATATTGATTAGAAAAATTTAAACTTATATAGAATTACTCACGAGGATACCGAGCAATACTGAGCATGCACAAAGTCAGTTAATATTGGGTTAAGAATGCTTATTTTGCTATTCCTAAGAACCTTGAAGAGTCTAACATAAGAACTGTAATATGATACCTTCTCAATACCTTGTCAATAAAATTTAACCTTGAAGATTAGTTGGGAATTGTAATATGATACCAATAAATTTTAACCTTGAAGAGCTTAGCCAATATAGCTGCAGACACCATATTATTATACGCTACATTTTTTAGTCTCATCAATAGCCTTTTCATTATGATATACCCTTCATTTAATAAAAATAGAAGACTTTTCTTTTTTTTTTGCAACAAAATATATATAAATTTATTTCCAAACAATTACACATATATTTATTATTTTTTTTTACAGAAATGTTAAATTAGTCATCTTTCCTACAGTTCCGGCGCTGGTAATGCGTCATTCTCAACCAGATATTGCTTAAACTTTTCATTCTTCTTCTTCATATTAGATCGACGTTTACACCCCCAATTTTCTCTTTTGCTTTCATGATGGTACTGACTGCTAAAGCTGCAGTTCGTTCACCTAATTGCGTCTAATGATTTAAATATGCTTATAAACTACATTATCATCCGATCCATGAATATTATTTTGTTTAAAAGCGGTTTTCTTTTTCAATGTATCCATCTTAACTGATCTGTTTAGTAAACAGCTACCTGTTCAAGGTGAACCGGTACCTGTTTGTCGCAACCTTACCTGTTCATGGTAAAGGGACCTGTTTATTAAATCCGTTTTTATATAAAAATATATATATATATATATATATAATGTCTACTTTCAAATCTTGGTAATTCTGTGACTGATATGAAGTTTGCACTGAGCATCTAATTGATTAATACCGAGGTCACCGCGTGCGAGTCGTTTTTCTAACTTTGTACCAGGACCGCAATACTTAACCAGGTAAATGCAATTCAAACGGAAGTTTATTGATTAGACCATTCACCAAACCACCACCAACCAATTTGCTTCTTAACTAGCATTGTTTACATGGATGGATAGAAAATTATACCTAAATTGAGAAAAACAAATCATAGTTATTTCTTTATTCAGTAAATGCTATAAAGATAAGGACGATAATACAAAATTTTTAAACATACAGTGTTATGTGAATTAATATTATACTTATAAAACATCATAATATCTTTATAAATGTCATCATTCACCAACCGAATTTTTTCTCACGAAAAAGGTAGTCAACAACTTGTTGTATGAACTTTTCATAAAAACACACCAGATTGTAAGATTCAAGAAATTCCAATCTATAGCTTATTATATCCTTTAAATTGAATAGTTCTTCTATACTATGGAGTTAATGCAAGAACAGCACTTGTAGTTTTCTATCATAACAGTTTTCAAAATTCTGTCATTCCTTTAATTAATTCCCAATTGTAATAAATACCAAGATTACTAGATAGAGATTCATAATGTTGATCATAGATTATATCTTCTTCTTCGTTTACATTTGACCAATCAATTTATTTTCAATTTTTGGGATCGGAAAAATTGTAATTCTACATGAATGCCATCTTAGAATCTCATTCCATTCCTTCATATCCAAACCACATTATTGCTTTGATCACAATTACCACACCCAATACGCACCACTGGTTCAAGGTTGAGGTGTACTGTATCCAATTTCCAGATGTTTTGATGATGAGTATCGTTCGATAGTTTATAATAAGTACAATCGATTAAGTATTCCTTAGCTGCTTGTTTAACACTTCATCCTTATATTGAAATGATGATGTCCAGTCAGTCTTGAAAGAATAACCTTCATCATGTTTCTCTTCATTTTTACTACTACTACCATCACTATTTTGACAGCAAACAACAAAATGTTAAATTATTATTCAGATTGTTACTGCAATTGGTGGGGTATCCATAATAAGGTGAACTTGAGTTTCGATCGTTCCAGAAATGATTTTATTGCTACTTGCATGACTTTACTTGCTCACAATTTCACTATGACTAAACACTGTTTGAAAATAATTCTAGTATTTCAATTTTTACATTGGTATGCTACTATTAAAAAGAAAATGTTATGTTTGTTGTTTTGCCAGCTGCAAAACTACTTATAAACACAATCCTTCGTGTTTAGGAGTGTTTTAAATTCTTCAATTCGTGTTTCTTCTTTTGAAATACAATAAAAGCGTTCCCAATACACATTTAAAATCACCCGTTTCAATCACCATACGTTCACCATACTTAGTATTAATTATTCCATATTCGTTACTTTATACTTTCTCGATATATCGAGCTCACGCATTTTTAAAGGGTTTGCAATAGGTGCTTTGATTTAACCCTGTTAATTCCATATTTAACAATTACGTGCTGCAGACTGATCTCAACATACAGCTCACTGAATTTATATAAAAATATGCGTCCTTGACTACATATTACAACATGCTTAAACTTGTTAAATACCTACTTTTGACCTGTACTAGAAATATAATATGATGATGATGACTGATCCAAAATTTATATTTCCCGCTAAAAAGTTTGACCTTGAAAATTATATTCTTAGATTTATGATTACCTTGCAATTTTTTTAGCTTTTCACCTTGACCTTTTATATTTCTAAGAAATATGACACCACCGTAGGTCAATAACCTTTGACCTTGAAAACTATTTTTGATTTATGATTACCTTGCAACTTCTATTTTTAGCTTTTCACCTTGACCTTATATTTCTAAGAAATATGACACCACCGTAAGTCAATAACCTTTGACCTTCAAAACTATTTTTGATTTATGATTACCTTGCAACTTCTATTTTTAGCTTTGACCTTGACCAACTACATTTTAAATGTCCCGATTAAAGTTTGCCCTTGAAAGAGCTCCAAAAGCTTCCGATTTCACCACCAGAGGGCGAGTGACTCCAAAAATTTAAATTCCCCGCCAAAAACATGCTTGAAACGTGGAGCGCGTTCTGGCATAACGAGAAAACTCACTCGACCTTGAAATAAATCCCCATAAGATTTACATGGGTGACCTTGAACTGGTCCAGGATCGGCTTACTATTACTACTCACCTCTTTCGAAGTATGCTCAAGAGATTGATTCAGCCAACAGATTCTGTCTATGTCTAGGCCAGAGAGAAAGCAGATTACATCAGAAAATTTGTGAACCAGCCTGTTATTGAACTTGAGGAAAGTCCACCTCTTCCTGCTATGCAACCCGTTTGTTACTTTCATTGTGAATCATTATGTCACTGTGCTTTGAGGTCTGTATACTATTTATGTGATACATATATAATGCAATAAGTCTTGTACACATTTTTTAATAAAAAATAGTAAATAGTCATTCTCGTTTTCTTTTATCTATATCACAAGTATTTGTTAGCATATATTCTTTACTAACGAATTAGTACATAATATTAATATATGTTAAACAACCAAAGGAACAACAATTAGTATTAATTTAGTTTCATTATGGAGAGAATACAGTAAAGAAACTAAATGTCAGTACCCAAACTATTCTTCTTTTACCAGTTAATATAAATTCATTTGATTAGCAACCTGCAAAATTCGCTCAAAGGATCAGCATTCTTAATTCCGGTATTCCCCAATGACGCTAATGGAACACGCATCACGTACTCGATACCTTTGTCATCCTGGGACCCAAAGGCAATTTTGTTTATCATTTCTGTATATATATATATATATATATATATATATATATATATATATATATATTAAGGTTGATCGAAACACAAGCATTTTACACATTACTGTTTTATCAGACCCTCCGCAACCGCTTTGTAATCTACTTCCGTCAACACTTTCTGAATAACCTTTTAACATTTCGCTTTTAACAACTTCTTATCAGTAACCAACAGTATGACTTCGATCCCACCATAAAAAATTTGAATCGCTTTCCCACTCATCTTTCATTCGTCAACGACGGAAGTCGTAGAATACCATGCAACTCATTTTGATAGTTGGAAGTATCATATTCGTCTAAATTATTTCGCATGTGTACATACATATGTCAGTTACTATCTCAACCATCAAAGAATCCGTGTCAGTATAGAGCAACGTGACATTCTTGCCATAATGATTTGTAAAGATATCATCAAAAACCGATACATTATAATTTTGGAAAGATCTAAGATACTGAATCCGATATAGACTGTGTCATACGTAACTACCTGTTTCGACAATTCCACCAAACAATTTATCAGTGAATTGAATAAAATTTTTAAATTGGGTTTTGCAACGTGGCTAGACCTACCCGACGACCGTTATTTTCCCAATGTGTTAACATTTTAATAACTCTACGTTTATCGACATTTTCCATTGTTTTACCAAACACGCCATTATTCATAATTTTATAGAAATCTTTTTCGAACTTGTTCTCTGCTGTGTTGCGGAGAACTGTATTAAGGTCTACGTATAGTATTAGCCACGGACTCTGACGGAAGCGTAAAACCCTATGAATACGAGTAACAATTAAGCCATGCTCTATACATTGTTTTAAATAGCGGTAATGTATAACGTAGTTGGTCTTATCACACAGGTTAACTTCTCCTGGGAATGTGGTGCACAGCGTCATCATCAATCTTTAATACGTCAAAGTGGTCATTTCCTCTTGAGGTAACCACATAAACCCGTCGTGGGGCATGTATTGCTGCATACTACAGCCGTAAAGTTCGTATCCAAATATTGTAAAAACACTTTCGGTTGTTTAGGACCATAGTTTGGAACAAACTCGTTATTAGCCTTTGCTTGATACAAGTACTCACTCCACCCGAATACCTTGTTTAAAAAAATAATATCCATATCCGTGAGTAATTCTAGCTCTACTTTCGTACATTTCAACATGGCATCCCACGCCAATCCAGGCAAAGTGACATACTGTGCAGGTTCTAACCCATACACACCCATAAAAACCGCCTAAAGTTTTCAAACACGTCAGCCAATAACAACACATCTGATTTTAAATAAATATCAGCATAATCACCATGTATTACACTTAAAGTGATCCCATACCAGTAGAACGCAAGTATTCGTCATCGGAAATATTTGCATCACGCATTTTATCGTAGAATTTGCCAATTGACACCGTGACGTCGTTCAATTTACTAAAGCTGTCTACGTACGCATAAGGAAACTACCTTTCTTTCTCACTAAGTTGAAATCCTATCATTACTAAAATATTTCCGTACCTCCATACATTGATCATCTGATAAATTCTGAGATAGAGTATCTAAGGATGCAGCCATGAATCTACAACTATCGACGAAACGTAAATTAATGTATTTCTTTTCCCTGATACCATGACTGTTTACATATTCATCAACAAAATGTTTACCAAACGTTATATTTTTCACTGTTAACAAGGAAGTGGTAATTTCTTCCGTTTCACTCGCTAACTTTTGATAGAGATAGAGAAATGAACATAAACCACTGAGATTATGTAAAAGGGGGAGAAATGTAGGTACCTGATAGTTTAAGTTAAATTGAATGTGCTGCCACGATACTTACCAGTAACGTGACAGTGATCTCGTATTTTCGGATTTGTCGGATCGCCCGTAAAGTGCTTACCGCATATGTAACAACATACACTGGTTCATACGTAACCTGTTGTTCATCCGTTAATGGTGTCATTGGAACAATAGCTTTGAAATGTTATAAATATCCGTTTTACATCCCCAGTCGTCTTATAAATATCTCCCTGCATTACTCCCTTATCGCTCTAACTTAGACCACGCATCGTTTACACTACACTTAATATAATAACTAAACGAGTATGGTTCGTGTTTAACGTTTTATCGTGAACGGTTTTCGGGATCTGGTTCAGCCGTATCTACCGGTAAAAATAGCGCTTCAAAATCTGCATATATTACGAATGGTAGAACCATTTGTTTCTGATAGTTCCGAAACGCGAGTATATTTTCCGCGTAGAATTCCCCGGTTATGTCTTTGTTTTGTTTTACGTCCGGTAATTTTGTATACACGAAGTTACAGTCGTGTGTCACGTGTCGGGTTAATTGGTCCTCGGATCTAAAGTAATACAAGCGTGCATCACAAAAATAGATTACTCCGTTCCGCCGGGATATTTGGTTACTAAGTAAACGAGAAAATTTTTTTATCCATACATAATGCTGATTAAAATTTTTTCAGACAGTCGCATTGAAACCTTTTTGCTGTAACAAAGAAAGAATAATAACTATATGCGTTACGTGTTTTGTTGTGATTCCTTGTTTAACATACTACTTTACTTCCTACTCTACTTTCTTTGACAACGGTTAAAGAAAGAATCATATCCACGAATAAAACGCAACGTAACATATCTCCATAGGATAGGATGCAATGGATATCTCAGGTTGCGGAGTAGAGAAATATAATTAGGATAGGAAGGGTAGGGGAGATGCAATACGAAAACTAACACTTACCATTCTTTGAAGACATGCTGTAACACCGCTTTATAAGACTTGAAACTTTATTTTGGTATATAAAGACGGAATGGACTCAGGGAACCCTCCGTCTTAAATACAAAATTTGAAGTGTTATAAATAATACAGAAGGGTAAATCCGGACCCCCTCCCAGATAACCTAGAACAGTGTGGAAAAAACAATTTTTTTTGGGATAACTATAGTTTGCGAACGCACAATTGTACATCTTTATACTATAAACACATAAATTAATATAGTAACTACGAGATGTCAGCACCATTACCGAGTCGCTACCTATATCATTGTTTACATTGAAATTTTTGTTTACTATATATATATATATATATATATATATATATATATATATATATATATATATATATATATATATATAAGGTAACATTCCTTGTTACACCATTGAAAATCCTTTTATTTCCAAATTACATATTAGGTATAGAAGGTTATGAAATCGACTTTTTTTTCACTATCGCTAAATCGAATTATTAGCTCATTTTACAACTTTTGACCAAGTTTCGTCAAGATCATGCCTACTAAACTAGTGAATAAAAAAATTATGATCATTTTTTTGACAGCAAATTTCAACTTAATGAATGTACATATTAACAAATATGTACACCTTAAACACACTTTTATGTATTTTTTTATACCTAAAATCTATACACGTCAATGTATTTAGCTTTTTTACTGAAAAACAAAAGTCATTAGAAAAAAAACTTCATTTGTATAGCTTCTTCCTATACCGTTTTAACTTCTGCATTTTGTAAAAAATACGTAACTATTTAACATTAGCATAATGGGATTGCATCTACCTTTGAAAAAAAAATAAGATAACTTGCTTTATTCCTTCAATTAAAAAAACTACTAAAACTGGGTTGAATTTTTTACGCTAAATTACAGGTTTATCAGTCTATTAACTATAAACTAACATTTTGTAACAAATCGTGAATTTATATAGATAAAATGCTTTTACTTAACGCTTTAACAATTTAAATGGAATTAAAAAAATAGAGAACAATATCAATTGCAAGTTATATATAACTGAAGTATTTATACTAATGTAACATACACGTTAATTGAGATGTCATCTCTCTCTGCTCTTCAACTAAAAACCGAATAGGATAGGGGATCACCGAACTGGTAATTGATATATCATATAATTTACATACTCTCTTTAATAATAACAAAAAAATTTTCACTACACTTAGGAAAATAAATGTGCATATTTTTTGCTGTTTTATAAGTACAACTTTCATTACCATTTAGAACACTACTTTAATATATAATTAGCTAAATAAATGGTAATTGTTTTTTGCAAGTTAGATGAATGTAAATAACTATTAGTAAATCAAAAATTGTTTCCGAATCGTTGTAATTTTAATTATCTGAATATTAAAGCAATAAAGGTCATCTATCTGTATCCCATCCAGATAATAAATAACGTTTTTACGCTAAAACTTGTTTACTACTTTGTATTACGATACTTTTTTTGATTCAGTTAACTATTCCAGAAATCAGAGCACAACCAATCACGAAGCAGAACCGATTCAAAGCCACTTTATATATAGAAGGTGCAAAACGTATTGAAGGGATGATCTCAGTAGTCCAAGACTTTAATACTCTACAGGACAGGTTGCTGAGATAAACGGTGATCCAACATTCCTTTTAAGGTCTTAATTTACACCATATTCCTTGAGACTGGAATTTACCCAAGTCCTTCACAGATACACAGATGAAGATACACAGACACAAATACACATACACACAGATACACAGATACATAGGTACGCAGATACAACAAATACAAATATACAGATACAGAAATACATAGATGACAGATAGAAAGAAGACAGATACACAGATAACAGAACACAGGTACACAGGTAACAGATAAAAGATTCAAAGGTTACGCAGATAAAGATACAATATATAACAGAACACAGATACACAGATAGACAGATACAGATACACATATAATATACACAGATACACAGATACACAGATAACAGATAAGATAGAAGATACACAGATACACAGAAATAACAGATAACAGATACACAGATAAACAGATACACAGATAACAGATAACAGATAACATATATACACAACACAGATACACAGATACAAAGATACACAGATAACAGATACACAGATACACAGATACACAGATACACGAAAACAGATACACAGATTCAGAGATACAAGATACACAGATAACAGATATAAGATACACAGATACAGATACACAGATACACAGATACACAGATAAGATATAGAGATACATTGATAGAAGATATACAGATACACAGATAAACAGATACACAGGTACACAGATACACAGGTACACAGGTAAACAGATAAATAACAAGATATACAGAACACAGATACACAGAAAGAAAACACAGATACACGTAACATATACACAGGTAACAGATTCAAAGATACCAGATAACAGATACACAGATAATATATACACAGATAATTATACACAGATATACAGATAACAGGCACACAGAACAGATACACAGACACAGATAAAGATACAACACAGATAACAGATACACAGATAACAGATTTCACAGATACACAAGATACACAGAATACACAGGTACACAGATACACAGATACACAGAACACAGATAAGATACATAGATAACAGATACACAGATACACAGATACACATATAACAGATACAAAATACACAGATACACAGATACACAGATACACAGATACAGATAACACAGATAACAGATAACATACACAGATACACAGATAACAGATAACAGATACACAGATACACAGATAACAGATACACAGATACACAGATAGACAAGATACACGGCACAGATACACAGAAACACAGAACAATAGAACATACATATACACAGGTTACACAGAATACAATAAATACGCAGATAAGAGATAATAATAGCAGATACACAGATACACAGATACACAGATAGAAGATACAAAGATACACAGATACACAGATACACAGAAACACAGATACAGATACACAGATAACAGATACACAGATAACAGATAACAGATACACAGATAACAGATACACTGATACAAGATACAAAGAACACAGATAACAGATACACAGATAACAGATACACAGATAACAGATACACAGATACAAGAAACCAGATAACAGATACACATATAACAGATACACAGATAACAGAACAGATACACAGATACACGGATACACAGATACAGATAACAGATACACAGATACACAGATAAGATACACAGAACAGATACACAGATACACAGATACAAGAAACACAGATACACAGATTCAGAGGTACAAGATACACAGATATACAGATATACAGATACACAGATACACAGATACACAGATACACAGCTACACAGATTAAGATACAGAGATACACTGATACACAGATATACAGATAACAGATAAACAGAAATACAGATACACAGATACACAGGTAACAGATACAAATAACAGATACACAGATACACAGATACACAGATACACAGATACACAGATAAAGAAACACAGATAAACGTAACACATACACAGGTACACAGATTCAAAGATACGCAGAAATAGATAACAGATACATATATAACAGATACATAGAAACAGATAGATACACAGATACACAGGGACACAAACAAAACACAGATACACAGACACAGATACACAGATACACAGATTCACAGATACACAGATAACAGATACACGGATACAGATACACAGATACACAGATACACAGATACACAGATGGGCAGAGATACACTGAATCCAATATACAGATACAGAGATAAACAGATACACAGGTACAAGATAACAGATACAAAGATACACAGATACAAGATACACAGAAATGATACACAGAACACAGATACACAGATACACAGATACACGGATACACAGATAACAGATAACAGATAACAGATACACAAGTAAGGGTTGGAGACTTTGGAACACACCCATTTTCAAGGGCCCACATTTCCAAGGTTGCTACAAAACCAAGGTCCCCACCGTACCAAGGTCCAAAAAGCGCAATGTGTGACCTAAATACATATCATTACCACAAAACCAAGGTCGCAAACCCCGCTTTCCTGCTCCACTACTACAAGGCCATCACTGACCTACTTTAAAACCATTTTGTTCCACAATTACAAGGCTATCCGTGTGACCTAATTACATATCATTTCCGCAAAACCAAGGTCACAAACCCCGCTTGTCTGTTCCACAATTACGAGAACATCCGTGTGACCTGGTAGCTACTCTATACCCCACTTGTATGTTTGTTGCTCACTTGTATGTTTTTTGCCCACTTGTATGCTTTTTTGCTCAATCTCACTTTTTACCAAAATAAAAGAAAACGATATGTTAATAGATTTAATTCATGTAGAAAGAAAAGATGTACAAATTATGTATAGAAATAAAAGACATGTACAAATTATA
This sequence comes from Vesta saturnalis, assembly GCA_036346205.1. NCBI lineage: Eukaryota > Metazoa > Arthropoda > Insecta > Coleoptera > Lampyridae > Vesta > Vesta saturnalis. The sequence continues at coordinate 59,963 of JARFJB010000244.1, forward strand.
TTTAATTCATGTAGAAATAAAGACGTACAAATTATAGTAGAAATGTATTACTCAGTTATATGATTTGCTTTAGAATAAAACAGTTTGATTTAGTACAATTGCAAGCTTTATTCCGTTTCATTAATCTCGTGAACAGTCTGTACTGTTTGGATCGATTTCTTCGCAAAAGAAATTAAAATAATTAGATGTACATGATAAGTGTAAAAAAATGTTTGTATAGAATAAATGAAATGTGATCTTGTTACATAAAGTAAAAAGATTGTTGATGTATTACAGGAAATAGCAATTAATAATAAGTAAAATGCTGAGATCAATTTTGCAAAGTAATATTTCTGTATAACATGTAAAAAAATTTGAATAAAACAAATGGGATAAAAACTACTTAAAAACGTGTTTTGTTTGAGATCTATAAACACTTACGAATTTATTATGAACCGGTCAGTGATTTTAAAAGAAAAAAATGAATAAGTTGTTTACCTACTCCCTGTACAATAAAAATGATCCTGGATTCCTGGACAGGATGATCTGTAAAAGAAAAAGCAATTATTCAAACTATCTACATAATAATAGAAAAAGATCTATGGAGCATTACTGTTTAAATAATGTATACATAAAACATTTTTCTATTAATTTTTAAGAAAACGATTTTTATTAAAAATATTACTCAAGTGATAAGTTGAAAAAAACACAAAAGACAGGATTTTTTTTCAAAATTATAGCAAAACAGTTTGTTATTAGACAAGAATGTTAACCAGATTATATATGAAAAAAAAAACTAGTTCTGGGTGTAATACACGTTAAACAGATTGAAAAAAAATGCATATACTTACGTAAAAAAAGCACTGTTTATTAACTTCAAAAATATTAGAAAAACCAGTAAAGCACTTCACAAATTTTAACATTACTGGTAAAATATATCACAGTTGCTGGCGAAAGGAAGTAAACAAAGTACGTCACATTGTATTTATATAAATGCATCTCTTGTGCAATCTGCTTTACGTAATTTACAAAATACAATGTAATCTAGTAATATTAACCTTCACTAAAACCTTACATATAGAATGTGCAACATTTGTTTTCAATTTATGCATTCTAACCTTCGCAGTGTGTATATATAAACAAAGCAGATTTGCTATGAAGATACAGTATTTGAAACAAAGTTTTCAATAAGCAACATATCGAGATGGTAAGATATTTTTTTTTATATTATTATTAGTATTGATTTTTTTTGTAATGTAATCTTACTGTTATGTAAATGTTTTTAATTGAAAAATTCTATGAACGCGATAAGACTAGTTTTACTTATTTAATATTCAGATAGAATTGCGTTTTGATCACTGTTGTTTAATTATTGATAAACGTTAACGATTTTTTCAAATCTAGTTTAAAGTTTTATAATCAAATTTGCTTAAAGGTTTTATAGAAATTCTTTATGCTAAATATTTTCTAAATACCTAATAAATTGTAAAATTTGTAAAGTGTTATATATAAATTTTATATTTGAAGTCCTATATAAATAAACTTTTAATTTTATATGTAGTTGTTGTAATTATAATTTTCACATTGTAAGACTCGTAAAGCAGCTATAGATTTCTTTCTACGTTCTCTCATTACTTACTTATTTTTCAGTAAAATTTTTGATAAAATCAAATGCGATCGTTTTCCTTAAGCGTCGTATCTCACATAATTCGGACATTGGTGCGTCAGACGTCTCAAAGACGAATTTTTCGAAACCACCCTCATCGTAGCTCGAAAATACCGCGAAGTATGGCATGTCGGTACTCAAACATCGTGACGCGCATCTTTCTGGTTCCCTTTTAGGATAACGGAGATAGTCGTAGCTCAAAATGGCCAGAGCGAAGTATGGCATGTCGGTACTCAAACATCGTGACGGCGCGCATCTTTAACCCGGTTCCCCTTTTAGGATAACGAGATAGCTCGTAGCTCAAAATGGCCAGAGCAAGTATGCTTGTCGGTACTCAAACATCGTGACGGCGTGCGTCGTTTACTTTAGACTAACGGAGATGCTCAACTCGAAACGGTCGGAGCAAAGTATGCCTTGGCGTACTCAAACATCGTGACGGTATCTTTGCAATGGTTCCATCTGACATAACGGAGAAGTTAATCGAAAGGTAAAAATATGCCTTGTCGGTACTCAAACATCGTGACAGCATCTTTTGATTTTCTCCTAGATTACGATAATTTGTTTTATACTTAGATTGTTAAAATATCACATTTTAAACGAAGCGACTTATTTTTATCTTGTATAGGTAAATTTTTTCTAAACTTTAAAGTTTAACAAAATTAAGATAATTTTTAGTTGTAATCCCAATTTGAGTGACAAAAAATAACTTATAATTGGTTCTATTCGAGTTTAAATATATCCTTTGCTATGTATTTAGGTATGTAGTAGTATGTATAAATATTTACATACTAGTAACTTAATGGATCAGACTATTTAGTAGACTAATTGTATATATATATATATATATATATATATATATATATATATATATATATATATATATATATATATGATAGGTAATATTTATTGTATTGTTTCTGGAAAATAGGTATCTGTTTTGAACTGTATTTGAGTTGTATTTGAGCTGATTTGAGCTAGTTTTGAGCTGGTTTGAGCTGGTTTGAGCTGTATTTAAGCTGGTTTGAGCTGTTTTTGATCTGTATTTAAGCTGGTTTGAGCTGTTTTCAGCTGTATTTGAGCTGGTTTGAGCTGTTTTTGAGCTGTTTTCAGCTGTATTTGAGCTGGTTTTGAGCTGTATTTAAGCTGGTTTGAGCTGGTTTGAGCTGTTTTTGATCTGTATTTGAACTGCTTTTTGAGCCCCTTGCTATAATACAACACCCGCATTGAACCCCAATACCTACTATTTTGATCATATTTCAATCTCTCGAATTGTACTAGTATAAAGTAGGGTATTGTTACGGACGCTCTTTTGTGTGGGGTGCAAGAAGAATTAATTAATAACACGCGTATGTTGGCGCGCTGTGCATTGACTATGCACTAAACACTACGTTTATAGTTTTACTTTTTATTTTTATTTTTTATATTTATATTCCATAATCGCGCGCGTGTTGCAGGTGTTATCACTAAACACTAGTTTATAGTTTTACATTTTTATTTATTTATTTTTTTACATTTCTTTAAATATTTTGTCACTCATGCAGGTGTGCTTATGAACACTGAACACAATACGTTTTTTACGTTTATGTTTGTCCAAATGGTTATATACGGAATGTATAAGGTTGAAGAAACATACTTACGGTCACCTTATGTTCTAAATGAACTTCCAAAACAATGCATATATATAACGTAATACTTCTAGTTCCAGTTAGTCTCTAACTTTGTAATTGCACGCTTTCAAGTTCTACTACTAAACCAACTTGTCTGCAATGCAGGTAATAGATTTTCTCCGTACATATTCAATGGAATATTTTGTCTTCAATGTTATTTCAGGTGTAAATAATCGATTCCGTTGTGAATGCATGAAAGATTTCTCTCGAAAGGATTCTTACTGAGACATCAAAAACAACATGCTGGATGTCAGTATCTACCCACCATCTGGAATGCAGGAGGTTTCATTGCAAAACCAAACCACAGAGCAATGTGGTGCAAGGAATCACTTCCGACGATAAAAAGCAGTACATAGACATGTTACTGATTCCTTTGCGCAACCAGGACCATCTGGGGTAAACTACGCGAAGGATAATGCGAAACCCGGACCATAGGGTTGAGCAACTCAAGGAAGCGGAAGTCTGATCAATGCGATGAACCGGAACAACCTAAAAAAATTGGTGAGAGTTTGCACTGCACTGATTGTTCAATGGATATACCTCGGTATGCGTTCCAAGGACACCTCAGAAGCAATAGGCATAAAGCAAATGTATGTTTGGTTGTCGATACTAGGGTTGAGGTGATTCGAAATGCGTTTAAACAACGCATTGTGTCGTACCGATTGTCTCCATGCAATACTGATGTGTCCACCTTTATGGCAGACGTTAAAGGGAACTTATTGAAAGTACAGTAGGGGAAGCACAGAACTGAAATCCTTTCAGACTAAGTATGACATTCTAAGTATTGGGACGGTGTTAGAAGAGTATTTCCAAAGACTAAGTGAAATATTGGATGCAATGCAATCTGAATTTCAGCATAAAGATTCTGGTAAGTGTGAGTAATGGTGTAATCGATTAGTAACAACTGTTTTAGGATGGTCCCTGGTGCAATTCGTATATATAGAGGTCAACCTGTTGAAATTTGCGCCCACCATTGGTTCAGCATATATGGCTGTCCCTGCTGAAATCGCACATAAACACGCCATAGTCAATGTAAAAATAATGATAATTGCTGCTTTGCATGGGCTGTTGTATCGGCACTAGTGACACCAAAGGTACCACAACGACAACGTCTTACCCTGATTTCAAACGTTATTCAACTGGAATGGTGTACAGTTCCTGTTAAGCTGACGAATATTTCAACGTTTGAGAGCAATAACAATATTTCCATCAATGTTTATGGGTTAGACGATACGTATCGTGATGGTCAGCGTGTCACAGAGGTAGTGGGGCCTCTGTATTATACCAAAGCCAAACAGGCAGTCCATGTTAATTTATTATTATTAGTCAGTAACCAAACAGATAATCAGCATTATGTATGGATAAAAATTTTCTCGTTTACTTAGCAACCAAATAACTCGGCGGAACGGAGCAATGTATTTTGTGATGCATGCTTGTATTACTTTAGATCCGAGGAGCAATTAACCCGACACGTGTCACGACTGTAACTTCGTATATACAAAATTACCGGGCGTGAAACAAAAAAAGACATAACCGGGGAATTCTACGCGGAAAATATACTCGCGTTTCGGAACTATCAGAAACAAATGGTTCTACCATTCGAAATATATGCAGATTTTGAAGCGCTTTTAGTACCGGTAGATACGGCTGAACCAGATCCCGAAGAATCGTTCACGATAAAACGTGTAAACACGAACCATACTCGTTTAGTTATTATATTAAGTGTAGTGTAAACGATGCGTGGTCTAAGTTAGAGCTGAATAGGGGAAGTAATGCAGGGCAGATATTTATAAGACGACTGGAAAGTTATGTAAAACGGATATATAATGAACATTTCAAAGCTATTGTTCCAATGACACCATTAACGGATGAACAGCAGGTTACGTATGAACGCAGTGTATGTTGTTACATATGCGGCAAGCACTTTACGGGCGATCCGACAAATCCGAAAGTACGAGATCACTGTCATGTTACTGGTAAGTATCGTGGTGCAGCACATTCAACGTGTAACTTACACTATCAGGTACCTACATTTCTCCCGTTTTCTACATAATCTCAGTGGTTATGATGTTCACCTGTTCATTAAACAGTTAGCGAGTGAAACGGAAGAAATTACCGTACTTCCGGTTAACAGTGAAAATATATAACGTTTGGTAAGCACATTTTGTTGATGAATATGTAAACAGTCATGGTATCAGGGAAAAGAAATACATTAATTTACGTTTCGTCGATAGTTGTAGATTCATGGCTGCATCCTTAGATACTCTATCTCAGAATTTATCAGATGATCAATGTATGGAGGTACGGAAATATTTTAGTAATGATAGCGACTTCAACTTAGTGAGAAAGAAAGGTAGTTTCCTTATGCGTACGTAGACAGCTTTAGTAAATTGAACGACGTCACGGTGCCATCATATGACAAATTCTACGATAAAATGCGCGATGCAAATATTTCCGATGACGAATACTGTCGCGTTCTACTGGTATGGGATCACTTTAAGTGTAATACACTAGGTGATTATGCTGATATTTATTTAAAATCAGATGTGTTGTTATTGGCTGACGTGTTTGAAAACTTTAGGAGATTATGTATGGGTGTGTATGGGTTAGAACCTGCACAGTATGTCACTTTGCCTGGATTGGCGTGGGATGCCATGTTGAAATGTACGAAAGTAGAGCTAGAATTACTGACGGATATGGATATGTATCACTTTTTAAACAAGGTATTCGGGGTGGAGTAGTACTTGTATCAAGCGGAGAAGCATCACTAATAACGAGTTTGTTCCAAACTATGATCCTAAACAACCGAAAGTGTTTTTACAATATTTAGATGCCACGAATTTATACGGATGGAGTATGAAGCAATACCTGCCCACGATGGGTTTATGTGGTTACCTCAAGAGGAAATAGATCACTTTGACGTATTAAAGATTGATGATGACGCCGATGTTGGATTTGTACTGGAGGTTGATATACATTATCCCCACATCTGCATGACGAACACAACGATTATCCGTTTTGTCCTGAAATGATCTGCGCACCACATTCCCAGGAGGAGAAGTTAATCCCTAACCTGTGTGATAAGACCAACTACGTTATACATTACCGCTATTTAAAACAATGTATAGAGCATGGCTTAATTGTTACTCGTATTCATAGGGTTTTACGCTTTCGTCAGAGTCCGTGGCTAATACCATACGTAGACCTTAATATAGCTCTCCGCACACAGCACAGAACAAGTTCGAAAAGGATTTCTATAAAATCATGAATAATGGCGTGTTTGGTAAAACAATGGAAAATGTCGATAAACGAAGAGTTATTAAACTGTTAACACATTGGGAAAATAACGGTCGTCGGTAGGTCTAGCACGGTACGTTGCAAAACCGCAATTTAAAATTTTATTCAATTCACTGATAAATTGTTTGCGGCGGAATTGTCGAAACAGGTAGTTACGTACGACAAACCCGTTTATGTCGGATTCAGTATTTTAGATCTTTCCAAAATTATAATGTATCGGTTTTTATGATATCTTACGAGCTCATTATGGCAAGAATGTCACGTTGCTCTATACTGACACGGATTCTTTGATTGTTGAGATAGTAACTGATGATATGTATGCACACATGCGAAATAATTTAGACGAATATGATACTTCCAACTATCAAAATGAGTTGCATGGTATTCCTACGACTGCTTCCGTCGTTGGACGAATGAAAGATGAGTACGCAGGAAAGCGATTCATTATTTTATGGTGCTGGATCGAAGTCATACTGTCTGAAGCTTGCTGATAATGAAGTTGTTAAGAAAGCGAAAGGTGTTAAGAAAGTTGTTATTCAGAAAGTGTTGACGGAAGTAGACTACAAAGCGGTTGCGGAGGGGTCTGATAAAACAGTAATGTGTAAAATGCTTGTGTTTCGATCAACCTTACATGATATATATACCGAAATGTTAAACAAAATTGCCTTTAGGTCCCAGGATGACAAACGATATCGACTACGTGATACGTGTTCTACATTGGCGTGGGGGCATTGGCGAATACCGGAATTGGAGAATGCTGATCCGTTGAGCGAACTATTGCAGGTTGCTAAGCAAATGAATTTATATTAACCGGAAGAAGAATAGTTTGGGTACTGACACTTGCTAGTTTCTTTCCTATATTCTCTCCATAATGAAACTTATATTAATAATAAGTTGTATTATTCCTTTAGTTGTTTAACATATATTAATATTATGTACTAATTCGTTAGTAAGAGAATATATGCTATACAAATACTGTGTGATATAAATAAAAAAAAACGAGAATGACTATTTACTATTTTTTATTAAAAATGTACAAGACTTATTGCATATATATATATATATATATATATATATATATATATATATATATATATATATATTATAAATGATATACAGCTCAAAGCACAGTGACATAATGATTACAATGAAAGTAACAAACGGGTTGCATAGCAGGAAGAGGTGGACTTTCCTCAAGTTCAATAACAGGCTTGGTCACAAATTTTCTGATGTAATCTGCTTTCTCTCTGCCCTTGACATAGACAGAATCTGTTGGCTGAATCAATCTCTCGAGTATTCTTCGAAAGTGGTGTGGTGGTGTATACCCTTCTTCCCATTTAATACAGTGCTGGTTATGTATTAACCAAGTAGCTTGACGACGACTCTCTGCATCCAATGTATGCCAGGGATACGGTGATTTAAAATAAAATGGGCAATTTGCTTCCCATTATAAATGGCGAGTTCTTTTGGTATAAAAGCTTTTGAAATTTTAAACCCTTGTACATCGACTATGACGGACATTGTATTACAACTGTCGTACTGCTTTGGTTAACGCGTTGTATGTAACTAAACGATCGTGGAGTATAACACAGTATGCTGTCGTATTGGCAGCTATGTTTGCCGCTGTTTCAAACTCCACACGAAGAACTACTGCTTTAGAGTGTAATGCTTCTTTTGATTTGAGCAATCTACGACAATCAACGGTGCAGCTGTGGTAAATTGCGTGGGTGAGTAATGGTTGCCTCTCTTTGGTAATACGACATTTGGAATTTAGCAAACATTTCATACAACGTAGCAAAGCAATTGTTATCATAATTAACGTTGAGATTGTCATACGGATAACGATCGTGTTCAGGAACACGCGAATATTATTTAGTGCACATTTATCGAATCTGCTCGTATCTTGCATAACATTATTCTCTCCAGTTTGAAATCCTATAATAATGTATCTAGGTGTTTCTATACTAGTAGATGTTTTGATTGCCCATGTATGCTTATCTGTTGCTGGAACGTCGGGATATATGTGGGTTTCCCAACTTCTAAATGCTACTGGCTTATTTACATTTTATCAATGTATTTCGTTAACGCCAACTCCTCTGCTAATGCTGGAATGATGTGTGGAAGTTTCCAATATATCTTATCTATGTTAACTTTTAATGCTTCTTCTACAGTTGAAATTACTGCGTCGGTATCAATGTTACTACGAATTAATACCAGTTCTTGTCTAATGTTCAAAATCACTTTATTGTAATCTTCGGCAAAGCCAAGTAGCATTCTCAACGGTATACAAACGTTAAAGTATCCTTGAGCATTTGTTAGTGTACTGTTTGCAGTAGGAAACCAACCTGCATTTTCATGACGGGCGAGATCATTGGACGTCAATGATACCAATCCTTTCATTGTCGACGTTAATCCTACTTTCGTTACGGAATCTACCACTATTCCATTCATTTCATATCTAATTTCACTGAATAAAAATGCGATACCGTTATTAACGAACCTTGCGGTGTTAGAGACAGTACCATCCTGACGTAATAATCGTCCCTCTACGTAAACATAGCTTTCGGATGGTAGAGTGCACATGTCTTCCTGAATGGGTATCCTGATTTCATCATTGTTTCCAAATCTGGTAGTGTATGGCTGATGGGTGTGCAGTTCGGAATTAACGATAGCATTATCAACGACAACTTTTCATTAACGTTTAATATACTCATTGTAGTACTGTAAAGCCGAGACTTTCCAATAATGCTTTGTTCTGCGGTGTCAATGCTTTGGGCGCTGAACGCTTACTGACTCTCACCTTTCCACACTTTGATCTTTTATAGTTTGATTTGCACTGGGTACATGCACATGTGTTATAGCGCGTCACCATATTTTCTTTAAATGTAGTCCTATCGTTATGACTTCCCGTTAAAATTGACGAGATCTCCGTCTTGGTCTACTATTTTAAGTGTTATTGTCGAAATGGTAGATGTATTGATAGGTAGATAGATGACATGTTGAGGGGACTCTATTATTTTATACCCGCTGGTACACTGGGAAAGAACTGATGAATTATGTGTGATGTTTCACCATTCTTAAAACTACCACTTGTTATATTGCACTCGATAATTAATGAGTTAATTTTGATAATGTTAATAGGGTATCAGAGGTATGCACTTTCTGAGCCTGGTAAACAGTTTTATTAAATCCCAGCATAGGTCCTATCGAATTTTCCACATTGAAGTTAATGTCATGGGTTGCTTTCATACTTGCTTTCATAGTATTATTATTCGCTTGTAAATGCATAAATGCTCTCGATCTTTCACTAACTCATTAATATATTTATTCACATCCGCATTTCGTATGATCCTGGTGGTATTGTAATTTTATCGTTTCCAAATACGAGTTGGTTATTCTTTGAAGTAACATTCTGTATAGTATTGAAAGATTCAAAACTAGTCAATCCCATTACGTATTCCGACTCATTCTCAAGAAAAATCGGTGGATTAAAGGTTGCTTGCAAGATACACTTTTGCCGGTAAATGTAAATGTGTACGACATTACGATCACGTAACGACTACTGAAAATCAGTACGAGTAGTCATATAAAAAGTGTAAGACTAAATGACCGCAGTTGTATGTATCAAAATCTTGAACCTTGGTAAAGTTATACTCAATTGTGTTTCTGCTACCATCACTTTTAAAATAGTGGAGTAATTCAAAGGGTGGTTTAATATGTCCTATGCTATCAAAATATGTAATATCCTGTTACGCTTAATGTAAGCTGTCCAGTGTGTACCCTTGTTAGTTTGATCATCCAGATTCACAATACCACATTCATTCGCATGGATTCGTGTAGGTAAGTTATCTCGCATATATATCCCTCTAAAATAGGGAATCTGTAATTGCTCCACAAATTTTGATAGCTCAACATTACTTAAGGCGTGACGTGGTAGCTTCAGTGGGAGTTTTTGAATACGGTTGTAAATATATACCTAACCCTCGTTTATATGGCTTTATGTATAAACCTTTTCCTAATGCAGCTGCTTCCATTGCTTGGTTGTGTCGTTTGGTTTCGTCTAACGTTTTGTCGCAGCTTTTGCGTCAGTTACCGCTTTTGCGACTGCCGCAGCACCGCCACCTAGAGACCCTAAAGCTCCTAATGCTGCAAAAGGGAATAAGAGGTATGAATCCCCACGTTTTGGTATTGGCAATATTCTGCTCTTGGGTGACATAATTTTTTGTGTTTTAGAGCGCTCAAGGCTTGCTGTATTGTCGTTTTAAAGATGATCGAAGTTTACCACCAACACGACGTCGGGCTAGAAGGACTGCTTTGTTAAAATTGCTCTGCGAGATCTTCCTTCGTCGTGATTTCCATTCCAATTCTTTTGTCCTTTCCGTGATTTGCCACCCATTCCCATTGTCCGTTTTCCTTTCATTATACCAGCTATGGTTAATGCAGCTGCCCTTTCTCCAAAGGTAGCGTCGGTAGAACGAAATCTATTCCAAGCTTTTGTTGTAAAGTCTTATCTGCTATGTGTCGTTGTCCTAGATCGTTTGACTGGGAGTATGCAATATCGTGTTCTTTACCGCTTCGTCCAATGCGTTAATACCTTTGTCGCCACGAGCTAATCGTTTTTGTAAACGGGTGCCTGGCCACAATATCGATATCCGGGTATATGCAACTCCACGGGTAATTTATTTATTAAAGTATTAATTAATCCTGAACCTTTTTTTCCTCTGATGCTGGGATGTATACTTCATACCACACTGACTGACACTTCACTACTAAACTACTTTCTGCACGTGGTGTATATAATATATTATATATATATATAATATATATATATATATATATTATATATATTATAAAAGCGTCATACAAGTCGTGGTTTAGTACCATAATGGGTGACATCCGTTTCATTCCGCAAGATACAGAATTACCTATCAAAAATTATGACATTACTCTAACAAGGACTTACCTAAACACTGCGGTTTACTAAAGGGGATGTAAACGAGGTATAATGTCGGACCATCCGGCTGTGGAAAAACAATGTTATGATTAGCTTATTAGAACATCCAAATGGCTTACGTTTTGAAAATGTCTATATATATTGCAAATCTCTATCAACCTAAATACCAGTACCTGGCGAGTTACTGCACCCATAAAAGAAATAGGTATTTCGAATACAGTGATAATAGTGATGTTATACCTCTAGTGAGTCCGTAAAAATTCAATAATGATTTTGATGATGTAGCATGTCATAAACAAAATGAAATTAGAGATCATTTTGTTTTGGCAGACATCGAAATAATGATTGTTTCTATCTGTGTCAAACGTATTCTTCAATTCCAAAACAGCTTATACGTGATAATGCGAATTTACTTGTTCTTTTCAACAAGATCACACTAATCTCAAGCATGTGTATGATGATCACGTTAATGTTGATATGTCATTTGATAAATTTAAAGACTTGTGTTGCTGTTGCTGGGATAAATTCAGTTTCTTGTGATTGATAAAGAAAGCGATGTTAATAACGGTCGTTACCGTAAGAGATTTGACTGTTTCATTGCAGTATAAATAATCTACTAGGACTGTCAACGTACAGTCGTAATGGAAGCGCTTAGTACAAGACATTTTGCGTGCTCGCAAGTGTGCAACAGAAATATCTAGTTTGAAAGAAGATACTGCACTTACAGAACGTGCAATGAGGTACACTTTAAACCTATTACACAACCATTAAAACAATTAATTACTAAAAATATGGTTCTCTCATCAAAGCTGAACCCTTACGCAGAAGTCGGAAAAAGAGTCCATTGCACATGAAAATGAAATTTTTACATTATACACCGAAATCCTCTAGAATACGTAAGGAGCGCAGTACTATTGCCTGACACCATTCACACCTCTACAAGAATCTGTAATTGCTGATGTCATCATGACGACGAGGTGGAAATTCCTACTTTACAACAATTGAAATCAGAACTACTAGCTGCTGGATCTCAACCCGCCTTTGAAGAGTATCTTAATCAATACCAAGGATTAGCGAAATACTACGTCAGGTATCTTTAGAGATACCGAAGATGAATATGACTTAAAGTACGGTGTGCATTTATTCCTGAAGAAGAGAAATTTTTATAGGCGATGCTGAACTAGATTTTGTTGGAGAAAATTTGTAATCGCTCTTCCGATGGATCATCCCTAGATATGAGGAACACCGGGATTATATGAACTACTTTTAAAAAGTTCCTACGGGATACAAAAGAGGATCTACAGCAATACAATGACATTTGCGTCGTACATGCTGCCCGACGTAATTATAACCCTGATGATCAAATCCGAGGAACTAATAGTAAGAAGTACCTTGAAATCATTAAACCATTACTTCAGCCTAGAAAACGTTCTGCTACATCTCTATTGCACCTCCAGCCACCAGATCTCGAACAACTTCTATATCCAAAGAGGTGGTGGACTGCAGCTATTGCGATACAATAATAAACCTATTGAGTTTGTACCGTGGAATAATCCGAATAAGTTAGTCGATTGGTTAGGAATTATTAGGATCAATGTCGGCAGGAAATACTAGCAATCACAACGAAATAATATATATAATTGATGAACTACGTAGAAAAGTAATAAAGTAACAGAACTTGTTATAAACCTACCACTATAGGCATTTATTTCATTGTTCACGACTATCACTAAAATAGTACTATAGTCCACCAGTGATGCCAATAGATAAATTTGGCATCTTCATCATCAAATGACAGTGGATAAATTTGGAAACATATTAGTTCATCATAGCGATCTGTCTTATGAAACTTTCATCATTTTCTGGAATCGCACAAAGACAATTAGATATCTACCGGCGTAGGTATCAACCTATCCTGTAACGACGGTACTATAGTACATTGTAGTGGAGTCATCCAACTCTGAGCTTAACATGATGGTACAACATTTGAGCTGGCAAAGGATGTAATTGGTCAACCTCTTAAGAGGAACGATGTAATTCGTGTAACCATGCACGTTTGTAAAGTTTTCAACTGCAACGATATTCAACGTAGAGTTCGTAGTAAAATCCAAAGCACAAAAATGAGTAAAGCCGATGTTGTGAAGAACTGCACAAACCTGCAAGAAGAAATTTTCCGCGTTGTGTTGTACTAAAGGTTTAAATGATCTATTTCAAGCTGATTTAGTGGAAATGATACCATATGCTCGGATGAATAAAGGATTTCGATACATTTTAGTAATAATAAATGCATTCTCTAAATATGTCTGGGCTTTTCCCATCAAACGCAAGAATGGTAAACTGTCGCGGATGTAATGGATAAACTTTTCTGGTTTGAAAAGGATCCTACAATATACAAACTGATATGGAACTGAGTTCTATAATGCTGAATTTAAAAAGTAATGAAAAATTTAATATCAATCATTACAGTAGTTATTCCACCTTGAAAAGTAGTATAGTCGAACGTGTAAATCGCACCCTTAAAGCAATAATGTGGAAAACCTTCAGCATGCAAGGATCCTATAAGTGGCTATCAATATTACCGCATTGTCGCCGATATAATTCAAGAAAGCATAGAACAACTGGATACAAACCGGTAGATGTACGGAAAAAATAGTGCATTTATTTCAAAACATTTAAAATGTCAAAAATTCTTGACCGTAAAACACCTAAATTTAAAGTGGGGAACATGTACGCATTAGCAAACATAGAAGCATATTCTCTAAGGGTACACACCTAATTGGAGTTACGAAGTCTTTCGAATATCAACAGTTAAACGTTCAACCCTCACCTACACATTACGTGATAGTCGAGATGAAGAGATTCAAGGTCGGTTCTATGAGCCCGAACTACAAAGTGTTAAACATCCCGACATTCATCTAGTTGAACGTGTCATCCGACGTCAAGGAATAAAGCTCTCGTTAAGTGGTTGGGTTTTGATACTTCTCACAATTCCTGGATTTCTACCAAATACATTGTGTAATACGCTAATTAACCTTAATTATATATACTGTAATATTAATATGCAATAAACAGATCTTTTTTTTTACTTTTTTTATTAATACTATCCTATACATATATATCATACATACTACTAAAGCGTCTGACAAACACACATTCACGATGCTGTTTTTCGAGAATTGGTGAAATTATATTACCACAGTCATCTATTCTTTTTTAAATCGTGCAGAATCTCTAGCTATTTGTTCCCATTCTCCTTTTCGCGCATGTCTGTGCCAACTCCCATACTACTATGTAGTGAACTACGTTTTGGACTCATTAATGCACACCTTCTTCACTGGGTGAGTCGTCATCTGATGGCTCAAAATTGGTAAATATCTTTCTATTTCGTGTATAAATTGCTCCAATGATATTTCTTTAAGGTCTTCTATTAATCGCTTTATACAACAAATACACTCTATATCACCTACATGCGATGTTAAGTATTTTCACAAAGGCGTATTCCTCCCCATACTTATTAACTAGATTATTTAAATAGTCATCACTAAATCTACCCATTCCATACACTTTTTCATGATCAGCATCGAATTCTAATGATTGTAACTGGCATATTAGTCTTTGGACTGCACTAACACAATCTACAGCTTTAGGCCACGACTCCGCACTATAACACATCCACATATTGACTAACATCTAATACTATCCACTATTGACTACAAGGCGTTACCCCCTTTCAGTTATAGGTTTGGCAAGATCCATATCCATATATAGTTTCTCCTTGGCAAATGCTTCCATTTCCAGAAGGCAGGCTATGTTGACCTCAAATACATCACGCAATGGACCTATAACTTGGTGAATGTTACATTCAGGAATTACCGCTGGACTTTATTAGGTTTTATAAAACTCTGGAAAGTTCACAGTATCTGCCAACTCCAATCGGTAATATATTATCTTCAAAAGCTTCCATAACTGTTCTATAGACTCCCATCCTAAATAGATATCAATTTCGTCACTATCACAGAGGCGTATAATTTCTTTCTTGTTAATATTTTCGTACGAGACAGTCTTCGATCCCAGTTTGGTAGGTAGCCATGTTCCTTCAGGACTGTAGAAATTATTAGTAATCACCCCTTGATTATCCATAAGTATACGCCATTCCTGCTTGTCAAACACCACTCTTCGATCCACCGAGTTTTACGACTGGCTCAAATCCAAATTTGGGTGATAGACCAACACTAACAAACTTTGGTTTACTTTTATTTAAGAAATAATGCACATTATTAAGCAAAATATCGCAATATTTACTTGAACTAATAGCACCGATAATCTTCGCCTTTTCTATGGCTTGACGTACGATGTTATCCATTATATACGATACTGGCTTTACATACATTCCCTCTCTTTTATATATGACACTCTCCCCACTATGTACCCTCCTCAAGGCTACTTACGTGACCTTCACGATTATACCACACATTGCTTTAGCGGTCTTGTCGGTTACACCTTTTCAAGGTTTTCTTTTCGTTTAAGGCTGTTACTCATTTTGATTTTTTTTTCCAACCTTGTATTCACCACTACTTCAAGGATTCCTAGGCATACTTATTTCCAAGGTTGTTCCACTTTGCCACAAGTTCACTACACAAGGTTACATACCCCACTCAGTATTATTCTATACTTAAAGGGAGGGTTTTTACATATACCATAGTTACCGATCTTCACTATGTCAGTTACTCCAGTGCAAGACGATTGGAAGACTCCTACAATGTACCAACCACAAACCCTATTTCGAATTAGTACGCGACGGACATGTCAATTAATTCCGAACTGGGTAAATTTTGAAAAGGAAGGAATACTACCGGCTTCCATAACCAAAGTGCTACGAAATAATTATGAACTGGTTCAGTGGAATTCAGCGTGGTATACCGAATTGAGCAAGGTAATACGCGAGCACTTTTCGGCAAGCCGTGTAACAGCATATGCCCACATTGTATCAATATATGTTCGATACCATCTGGTGGACTTCATGAATTTGTGTCATTGCTATTTCGCCCGATTGAAACCAGGAGATTACCGCGTAGTGGGCCATCATATGCATATGGAGCGCTGGACTGCGCGATACCACCTGTCGCACAAATATTATTGGTGCTCGTCGTGTAGGCGCCTCTCACACAGTTATACGATGTGTGATGATGACTCATGTATACTGTGTGATGAGGTGCTACGTAAGAGTAGTCTTTTTTACTGTATCTATTTTATCCATTGTATATATTGTAATATTGTACATATTGTATATATTTGTATATATTGTATAGAATACATTATTTCCTGTCAGTATCATACTGTTTTCGCTGATGTTAACATGTGTGACCCAAACTTTTATTATCCTCAGTATTACAACTGTTTCGATAAACGATTACTAACGTATCGAACATGGTCTGGAGTTCACTCACCCTCATCGCTTGCTGCAGCAGGATTCATTTCCACATCTTCAGACGATACGGTTGAATGTTTCATGTGTGGGGTTAGAATAAACCGATGGCAGCCAGATGTCAATCCGTTACAGGAACATCTACGATGGGCACCACATTGCACGTATGCTCAGCTCCTCGCACCACGTCCGCGCAGATGTACTGAAACGGAAGTGGAGAGGACCTTCTGCACTTGTACTAAATCAAAATGTTTTATTCCTAAAGAAAATCATATATCTGAGTAATACATTTGTACATGTTTCTACATTAATTAAATATATTAACATATCGTTTTCTTTTCTTTTGTGGGTGGGCAAAAAACATACAAGAAGCAAAAACATACAAGAGGGGTATAGAGTAGCAACCAGGTCACACGGATGTTCTTGTGGAACAGGAAAGCGCGTTAGGTCGACAGATGGCCTTGTATTGTGGAACAGACAAGCGGGTTTGTGACCTTGGTTTTGTGGTAATGATATGTCACACGGATAGCCTTGTAATTGTGGAACAGGAAAGCGTGGTTTTAAAGTAGGTCACAGTGATGGTCTTGTAGTAGTGGAACAGGAAAACGGGGTTTGCGACCTTGGTTTTGTGGTAATGATATGTATTTAGGTCACACATTGCGCTTTTTTTGATCATGGTACGGTGGGGACCTTGGTTTTGTGGCAACCTTGGAAATGTGGGACCTTGGAAACGTGGTGTGTTCCAAAAGTCTCCAATCTTACCTACTTACACAGATACACAGATACACAGATACACAGATACACAGATACACAGATACACAGATGCAGAGATACAGAGATACACTGAATCACAGATATACAGATACACAGATAAACAGATACACAGGTACACAGATACACAGATACACAGATACACAGATACACAGATACACAGATACACAGATCAGATACACAGATACACAGATACACAGATACACAGATACAGATACACAGATACACAGATAACAGATACACAGATAACAGATACACAGATACACAGATACACAGATACACAGATACACAGATAACAGATACACAGATACACAGATACACAGATACACGATAACAGATACACAGATAACAGATACACAGATACACAGATACACAGATACACAGATAGATCACAGAACAGATACAGATACACAGATACAGATACACAGATACACAGATACACAGATACACAGATACACAGATACACAGATACAGAACAGATACACAGATACACAGTACACAGGTACTGAGATACACAGATTCACAGATACACAGATACACAGATACACAGATACACAGATACACAGATACACAGATACAGATACACAGATACACAGATCACAGATACACAGATACAGATACACAGATACACAGATACGACAGATACACAGATACACAGATACACAGATACACAGATACACAGATACACAGATACAGATACACAGATACACGATACACAGATACACAGATACACAGATACACAGATACACAGATACAGATACACAGATACAGATACACAGATACACAGATACACAGATACACAGATACACAGATACACAGATACACAGATCACAGATACAGATCACAGATACACAGATACACAGATACACAGATACACAGATACACAGATACACAGTACACAGATACAGATCACAGATACATCAGATACACAGATACTACAGATACACAGATACACAGATACACAGATACACAGATACATACAGATACACGAGATACACAGATACACAGATACACAGATACAGATACACAGATACAGATACACAGATACACAGATACACAGATACACAGATCACAGATCACGATACAGATACACAGATACACAGATACACAGATACACAGATACACAGATACAGATACACAGATACACAGATACACAGATACAATACAGATACACAGATACAGATACACAGATACAGATACACAGATACACAGATACACAGGTACACAGATACAGATACACAGATACACAGATACACAGATACACAGATACACAGATAACAGATACACAGATACAAAACAGATACACAGATACAGATACACAGATACAGATAGATCACAGATACACAGATACACAGATCACAGATACAGATACAGATACACAGATACAGATACACAGATACACAGATACACAGATGACAGATACACAGATATACAGATACACAGATCACAGATACAGATACACAGATACACATGATACAATCAGATACAGATACAGATACACAGATACAACAGATATCACAGATACACAGATACAGATACACAGATACACAGATACACAGATACTACAGATCACAGATACACAGATACACAGATACACAGATACACAGATATACAGATACACAGATACACAGATACGCAATACACAGATACACAGGTACACAGATAACACAGTACACAGATACACAGGTGCACAGATACACAGATACACAGATACACAGATACACAGATATACAGACACACAGATACACAGATACACAGATACAAGATACAGATACACAGATACACAGATACGCAGATTTACAGATACGTAAATACAGATACGCAGATACACAGATACACAGGATACAGGTACTTTTCTTTTTTCTTTTTTCCTTTTTCTTTTTTTCTTCTTTTTTTTTTTCTTTTTTCTTTTCTTTTTTTTTTTTCTTTTTTTTTTTTTCTTTTTTTTTTTTTTTTTTTTTTTTTTTTTTTTTTTTTTTTTTTTTTTTTTTTTTTTTTTTTTTTTTTTTTTTTTTTCTTTTTTTTTTTTTTTTTTTTTTTATTTTACAAGAAAACAAATTTTCAATTTATAAAACCATTTTTATAAAATTTGTTTCAATTTATCGAATTCCAATTTCAATAAGTGAAAGATTGAACATAGCATATAAGCCCTGCGTAATAATATGTTAATTAAACCTATCTTATATTAATTCGGAATTTGGTATTAGATATGTCACTTACATTTTAGTTTGTTTCTTTCCTTATATTTAACTTTGAGTCTGTTGTAACAATTTTAAAAATAGTATGTTATACTACCGAAACGTTAAAACTGAATATAGTTTATTTATTTGTTTTACAATTTTTATGTTATATTAAATTTAAAGGCAAATCTCTATCTACGTATTAATATTATATTGAAACTTTTAAATGTAAATCCCCTTTTCTATTTTATTACTTCAAAACAATAATAAAGTTTGTATTTTAATTGTAAAATGTAATTACATATGGTAACATGAATTATAGCAATTATTTTTTTTAGAATGCGCGCGGATGTTTCTTCTCGAACGTGTTCTCTCTCTAACACTGTCTATGGTAAGTTCTCGTTTCAACAAAAAATGAAAAGCTGCTCTTTATTCATTGTGACGTTAGCTTAAATATTTATGTTTAATATAAGTCAGATAATTATATATTATATATTGCATACTTTCAATATAATCTTTATATATGATTTATTTAAAATTGCAAATAGTTTTAATTGTAATGCATAACATTAAAGTCTTTTATCTTATTTATGACTTTACTAGTATTACTTATTTATCAACATTATTTTCTATTTATTCTCAAATGCATTATTTTAAAATGTAATTCCGTATATATTCGATTAGCGCTGATATCAATTATTTTAATACATTGTAACATCTTTTAACGTTGGAATGCATAAATTCGCATTTTTAATCATATTTTAAAAGTTACTTTAGAATTTTAAGTTGCGAAAATATAATTCCATATTGCCAACTTCAGTATAATTTTTATATATGATTTATTTACAAATGCAAATAGCTTTAATTGTAATGCACAACATCAGTCTTTTTTCTAATTTATTACTTTACTTATAAGACGTGTCTATTAATGATTGAAGCTGACGCCATGTCAAATCCAGGAAATTTCTTTCAGTATTTGACTGAGAAATTATATTGGAAGATCCATCGTTTACCATTTTGCCATATGGCATGTCTGTTTTCATATGTTTTAATAATTTTTCCGTTCATTCTATTCCTGTATTAATTTTTTTATATGCAATCAATTATTTTCATCTTAAGATTAAACAATATTTATAATTATTGCATAATTTAAATGAATTAATAGCAGTTGAACACGAATTCAGGCTATTACACAAACTTCATGAAGCATGTTTTGAAAACATAAGCAGAATTAATTTATGTCTACAGCATCAGGGTCATCATTTTCAACATTTTCTGTAATTATATTAATTTTATGAAGAATATTTGTTTGTATTTTTGTCATAACAATAATTTTAAGATTTAAAAATTATTATTAATTATTAAATGCATAAATAAAAAGTTTACAGATTTGAACCTACGACTGTAGTTCAAATCCTGCTTGTAAACTTTATTATAATTTAATAAAATTAACAATAATTTTTAATTACATATTTACTTGAACTTATTCGTCATAACAAAATTTATAATAAATTTTAAAATTTATTTTGTTAAATTGTAATTAGCAAATATTGGCAATAAACATTTCCCAAAGTAGGGGTATTCTGTTTAACTTTAACAAACTGTTTATAATTACATCAAAGGTGATTACCCCATGAGACGCTAATGTCAATCGTTGCGACCGAAATGAAGTGTAGTGGTACCAACCTAACCAAAATTTGCTACATCACGTCAGCTTCAATCACCCATTATTACATATTTATCAAAATTATTTTCTACTATTTTATTACTTCAAAACAATAATAAAATCTGTATTTTAATTGTAAAATATTACTTCAAAACACTGTAACTAGTATTTTAATTGTAAAATGTAATTACATATAGTGTACATTAGCAATTATTTGTTTAGAATGCGAGCCGGTGTTGCAAAGTGGCGCGCACGTCATCATTGACGCATTTCCATTTCTTGTGTTACTACGTTTCCGTCGCAAATTGTATAATAAAGTCTGTAAAAAAAACTTTAAAAGTAATGCAATTAATATAATACTTTTGAGATAAAATAATGTATGTGCACAAGCTTGCTTTTGTTGGGTTTAGCCGACTGTCAATGTAAAATTTTGTGATAAAATTTTAATCAACAGGCCAGCAAGTAACGACGTGAGATGGTGCTGTGTTGCCATCTTTTAATCATCGATTCATCGATATTTTGTGGTTACGGATGACATTATTCTAATAGGGATATTTGATTGATTTTTGTCGTCAACAATTTGTAATAGTGAGATCTGCATTATCATTCTTCGGTTGCCAAAATGCCCAAGCAAAAAGATAGTCTATGCAAAGAACTCGGGGAATCATTAATTAGCTGTTTCGAGCAACAAAGGGATAATAATGGGCCTCTGTTGCCCTTAAAGGGAGGTAAAATTTGGATAATACATATAAAATAATTGTAGTGTAAGAGTATTTTATTGTAGCATATAGCTCTGCTGCTTTAAGCGTCAGTTTAAGGACAGTAAGCAGAATATCTTAAGCAGAGAAAAATAATGAGAATCTAAAGTCAACAAAGAAAGATCCTTGCTATTCTAAGCGAGTTACAAACACAGCAACATTAAATACAAGCGGTATTCGTGATACTACTTATAACATGTACCAAAGAGGTAAGTAATAACGACTAATGTACATTTTACTTTTTCTTCTTTTATAAAATTGAATTTATTATTATATTTACCATTAAAGACATTAATATAATAAAAACGTTTTACCCAGTATGGTTTTAGAACAACACATAATCACTCAGTCCTTGTGGTCCCAACTAAAAGATAGGGAATGGTTCAATGGCAGTACCATTTCTTTGAGAAGATTGTTCTAAGAACTTGGATTTAAATGGATAAAGATAATATACAACGTGGACTACCGAATGCGGATTTGAAAAGAGTGGAATTCCTGACATCATATAAATAAGCTAAGGATGGTGCTCTCTAGCAGTTTGTATCTCTTGTTGGGTCCTGGATATTTCAACTATCGGTCGTTCTTGGCAAAATGAAAATCTAAGGAGTGTTAAAGCTACTAAATCAGATGGCAAAAGGTTGTACTACAATACAAATAAGTTTTAAACTAAAATTTAGACAAAATTCCCCTTCAGATATAGTATACTTCATGCAGGGAGGGAAAATGGATTTATAGAGGGTTGTGAAGCAATATTTTGTTCAAAAAGTAAACTTGGCGACTATCATGGGGAAATGAACCAGGAAAACTTCTTGAAATGGTTCGAGTATCAGTTGTTGCGAAACCTATAGAACCCTTCTCTGATTATACTGGATAAAATATCTTGTCACAGCATGTTATTGTAGAAAACGCCTACCACTGCATGGAAAAAAGTGCTATTAACAAATAAAAACATCCCCTATACAAATATGATGTTTAAAGCCGAACTTTTGCATATTGTCTCTCAGTGAGGACACAGTAATTATTAAACACAACTTTTTTAAAAACAAACCACCCAAAAAGTATGTAGTGGACGAGCTGGCAGAACAGTATGGATACAAAGTCTTACGTCTTCCTCCTTACCAATACGTATTCAACCTTATTGAATTAATTTAGGGCACAGTAAAAAATTATTACAATAGGGATATTGGTAGAGATGGTAGCAGTCTCTGAATATGTGGCAGGAGGCATTACTGGTTACTCCTGATATGTGGAAAATTTCTGTAAAACGTACCGAAGAAGACATTTTTAGGTGGTATGAGAGGGAAAAAATATTTGAGCACCCAGAAGTCCGTCCTCTGATTATAAATTTTAAAAGTGATGACAATGACACTAATAACGAATATTTAGAAAATGAATCAGGTTTTGATGCTTTTTAGTGCACATTTTGAAATAGCGTATCTATCTGTTAAAAAATTATTTAATTATTTACTTGTTTATTTATTTACTTATCGAATAAATGTGAGAACAGTTACAAATATATGTGTCGTTATTTATGCAACCAACAATTCAGTAATGAATATTTATTTGTGGTTAAATAAGAAATATTATTTGTTGGGAAAACAAATATTTCCTGATCAATCTAGCAATACTTTAATGTAAACGTTATCGCTGATGACGTGCGCTTTAACTATATATATATATATATATATATATATATATATATATATATATATATATATATATATATAAAAGTAATTTTCACGAGTCAGAGCAGTTGCGCCACTAATTAATACTGTCACAGGATGCCGATGTTGTCAGATTGTGAAAAATAACAATTCGGAAACTGGCAAATCTCAGCTTCAGGAGTTATGTTTATTTTATCACAATAATAAAATGTAAGTTATGTTATGTCAAATGTTTTAATGTCAGAAATGCTTGACAACACCGGACAGCATTGCCAACCTAAATCAGTTCTATCTGCATTCTCTCGTGCACAATAGGCGGGTTGTAAAGGTGGTAATGAAACAAAGTTAGTTTTGACGCAACTGCTCTGACTCGTAAAAATTGGTATAGGTATCTTTCATTAGATACTGATTATTTTTTCATTCAATTCTTGCTCGTACAATCTTCTTTCTAAAAACTGCACCAAGATCATTTTTCTTGGTAAATTCACCCACGTAATCCTTCTAGGTAAAATACCACTAAAAATATATTAAGACACTACCGTCATTAGAAATATTACAGCTGAATTAAAAAAATTCGGGAAATATAAAAAAAATATGGCAGGTTTTTTCAATTTTTCCATAGTGTGAACATAGTTTATGAAAATAGGTTAAAATATTTCGACGGTATGTCTGTCACTAAATTCATAATTGTCTTATCATTTTCCATTCCATTCTGGCTTTATCTACTTCCTTAAATGAGGCATTGCGCAAATGTACAAGTTGGTATAAATTTAATGATATTGATAGAAATATTTTTGTTGGGTATTATCAAGTACACAGATGACAAATAGAACCGAATTTACAATTGCAAAATTTTCATTTCCCCCTTATTTTGTAATTCAGCTGTACATACGATAATATGCCTAGGACAGGTGATCAGGTTTGTATGTTTAATTTTAAGCTTGTCAAACGTTTGAAGTCAGATCTACGATTTTGATTATTTCATCCAAATTTCTAACGGTTGTTTGTATGTTTTGATTATTTGAAACAAATGTTACCCAAGGGCACCTATAAACACCCATAATATTGATTTGGATGTTGGTAGTAACAGTGATGGTATTTATAACTTACTATCAATTTTCGATTTTTGATTTTAAACTATACAATAAAAATTATACAATAAATGCGGACCAATCACGCGTTTCCTTGTTTTACAAGTTCGTGGTTAGGTATAAAAATCTAAAATCTACAGTATAATACAGAAAAAACCATAAACAAATCTACTGTAACATAACAGAATTAGATTAGATACACAAAACTACAGTAACCCAACAAAAATAGATTAGATAAACAAAACTACTGTAATCTAAAAAAAAATTGCATGAGCCGAGAATCGAACTTGCCTCAACCGGGTGTTAGCCGACCAATGTATCACTAGACCAACCGTGTTTTTCTATTTTGACGTTGAAACTGTTATTTAAACCGTTTATTGGAACGCATCAATTCCCGTAGCTCTAATTTACTTGCATCTAATCTAATTCTATTACTACAATATAAATAACTAAAATTATACGTTCAAAGCTATCTCCTATTGGTCCGCACTTATCGAGATTTAGCCGCTAGTTAGATTCACTGTTCCAAAAAGTTACCTTTATTTCTTATTAATGTATACTGAAATACAAAATTATTATTATTAAATATAAATAGCTATTTTTAATACTAGTGAGCAAAATTGTGCATTTAATCACGAGTCCACAAGCTGGGCACCCGAACCATGGGCGAGGGCCCCAACTGTATGAGTGATTAAATGCTCGTTTACTCACGAGTATAAAATCCGTTTTTTTTCCACAATCGAAATACAAAACATTTTTAAACACAAAAATTTATTCATTTTAAAAATTTATTTTTAACATTTTTTATTTCGGTGGATACAAATTAATTGTGCACTTATTAAGTGTACCAAAATGTACGTGAGGAATATTTACTGTGATATGCTTGTTTTCCTGTATATTTGTTTTGCACATGGTTGCATTGTTAGAGTTAGAAAATCATAATTAAAGTCAAATAAAAGGTAAACATAAAATTCAAACACTACACGTGCGATTTTATTCAACTACAAAACAAATTAGAGAGCGGCAATAAATCCGAGCACCGGAAAAACTTACGGTTGACTTGTGTATCATCCTCTTTTATTTCTAAATATGTTCCAAAATTATGCGTAGTCAATCGCAACGTTTATCTCGACCGGCAGCGGCTCTCATAAATCTAGAAAGTAAGCATTTCTTGGACACGTAAAATTAATCCTACTTAATAACAATAATTCTGACGGATTTATGGGATTACATACATTGGCATATTAAAAATCGTTACGTTTAAAACAGTATTAAGCAAATAAAACATCTAATTTCGAACAAAAGTTAAACGTTTTCTGGACACATAAAATTAATTATTCTAGTTAAGAATTGGATTACGTAAGTCAATAATAAAAGCAATTGTTCTACTAAAAATTGTTATATTGTTTATTTACTAAAATGTTAATAAAACATCTGATTTCAGCATTTGCATGTGTAGAAGTTGAACTGTATATTAGAGCTTTGTTCATTCAATGAATTGACATGGCATTCTCCAAGAATTTTATTGGCAACACTTAATTTGTTAGATATAGTATCATCGACATAGCCTTCAGCGACGGAACTTGAACATCCTCCATGGCGCTTTAAACTTCGTATGTCACCTCCTTCATTTACCAAAATTGAAGCTGATGTTCACCCGAAACAATGTCAATTGAATAATTTTACCTCAGGTAGTTAATGTTACTACTGCGGAAGATAACTGTAGCTGTTACTGTAACGTTTAGATTGTATAACTCTAATATGCAAATACACCATTAAAAAACCCAAAAAAGATAAGTATTTTAATATGTGTAATAATGATGAAAGTTTATGGTTCATGGATACCAATATTATTTGTCATTCCATTGGTAATTGTAAAGATCCTTTCATTTTTCGTTTTCTTGTCAGGAAGTGTAACAATGATTACAGAATCTGTATGTTCCATATCATCAAGTGTCATATTACGTAGTACTATCTATACATCGACATGCACCATTGATTCCAATAATTAGTGCAAAAATTAAACGAATTATATTCCCTCAGTATTAATTAAATACGTATCATTACCTTAATCTTCAAATATTTGTCATCAGGGGCATTCAGAAGGAACTCTTTAGTTCATCTCTCATTAACGTCTTTGGCGTTTTTGATTTAAACCCTGCAGCTTTTTGTTTCAAAAAGTCAACAATATCAAGTCATACTAACAATGAGGAGGGACATGGTAGTGTCTAAAAGTGGACTCCTTTTATTTTAACAAATGTCAAGAGAATAAGCCTGCGTACATAATTTGACACTTCTTGTAAGGCAATGATTGATTTTTAATAGGTTACATATGCTTGTTGAATTGCTTGCTGCGAGCTTTAATTACATTCAACCTACTTAAACTTGAATATAATCCTTTAGTTAAGCACCCAATATATATATATATATATATATATATATATATATATATACAGGGTGGGTGTCTACTGCGTGGACGGAGGAGTGCTTCTTAACTATTAGATATCAAAACCAATTTTGGTGTGGTAATACACGATCATTGGACCTATTTTATAAAAATATTTAAGTATATACAGGGTGATTGACAAAAATATGTCA
This sequence comes from Vesta saturnalis, assembly GCA_036346205.1. Taxonomy (NCBI): domain Eukaryota; kingdom Metazoa; phylum Arthropoda; class Insecta; order Coleoptera; family Lampyridae; genus Vesta; species Vesta saturnalis. The sequence continues at coordinate 87,679 of JARFJB010000244.1, forward strand.
ACCCAAACCTGTTTTTTATGGAACACCCTGTATATTTTTGCATTTTTGGATTCACTGTTATATTTAGAATACAAGTAAAGAAATTTGTATCTGTATCACTAACCCTTCTGGAGATATCGTCACTTTAGTACCAACATAGAGTTAACTTTGGAACCACGATGCGAGCGTTGTCACCGCGATTTTGTAAATCTGTTTATACTACCGATTATTAATAATAGTCTACTAACAATCAAACTGTGAAATTTTTCGAAAACATCTAAAACCATACAGAATGATTAACTTAAGCGAAATATAATTTCTCAATTGTTTCAAATGCAACACTATAGCTATTTGTGTATTAAGAGCGCAAAATGATATATTCTCGATTGAAAGAGACAGTTGCCGCGCGACGAAGAACCGCTGCAATCTCTTGAAATCGACAATGAATTTGCGCTCGAATTACACACAAGATTTTTTCTACAATCGAGCAGTTTACATATCGTATTTCCAAAAATTTATTTAATTTGATGAATGAAAATTAAAAGTAGGTACAGTTTTTACAATTTTTTATGACAATTCTAGACGCTGAAGAAAATCTAGATGAGTTTGAAATTGTATGTTCCGCCATTGTTACTGATTCAACAATCTGCACTTTAGATGATTCACCTTTACTCAAGATTTTCTGTGCCATTTCAATTTTATTATTAATGCTTTCTTCAATGTATCCCTCGGCTGTAGAAGAACTTTTCCAACCTCCATGACGTTTCAGTTAGATGATATCACCTCCTCCATTAACTAAAAGAGTAGCTGACGTGCGACGAAAACTGTGGCCTGTATATAATTTATAATCTGATAAATTCAAATACTGGGCGATTTCACAGGGTATTTTTCCAATTATATTCATTCCCACCACTTGTTTAGAGCATTTTTCCTTACAATATCGTAGAAATAGATGATATGGGGTGTCGTCATCTGATGGTCTCAACGCAACATACCTTCTGTAGAATGATAAAAAATCAAGTTCTTTACTATTAGTAACAGTAAAGACACGACTTTTTCTTGATTTTGAGTCAGGGATTTTTACTATTAATAGCGAATCTTAGTCTTCAATGTCTTGTATGGTCACTTTCACAAGTTCATCTCGCGTATGTGCACCGAAAACTCTCATAATTAATACTACCTGTCAATAAAAATAGCTTATTAATATTTACAGAGTATTGAATAGTGTTATTTACCTTTTTCATTAAAAATATTTTATCTGGCGCTTCACAGAGGAATTTGAACAATTCTTCTTTGGTGAAAGTTCTTGATTTTTTTGGTTTGTATCCTACAGATTGACGTTTTAGGTATGCGATTAATTTCGTATATTGGCTGATGTCAATATTGTTTCTTACAAATCACACAGATCGTAGCATTGAGTACACCGACCAAAGTGTAGCAGAGTTCATAGTTTTAGCTTTTTCACTAAAGTAAGCCATCATTACGTTTTCAGTGTACCTTCTAACTTTCCTTGAACGACTTTTCTGGCAATAGGTTTAATGTCGCGACTTTACCGGCGCTTGCAATTTAAGGTGGTGTACATGAAGAATCACTATAATCATTTTCTTCTTCCATTTTTGCTGCTTCACGCTCACATACGATTATTATTTAGGAAATTTTTCATTCAAAAGAAAGATGTCATTTACTCGTTGTCATTGGATACTCTGAGTAATGCATATTTGATCCATAGCTAATAATTGGGAGAGCGAGCGCTTTTTTATTTAGTCGCTTATAAGCGCAAAGTGACATTCCTCGAAAAAGATGACGTTTGCGTTGTCAAATACAAGCGCAAATGCCTACTTTGGATATCGATTGTAGAAAATATATTTTTTCACATTTCGATTCCCCGTGAAAAGTAGATATTAATTGATAATAGGTTTCATAGTCATAAGACGGACTCTTCTTGAGATATTGACGCTTTTACGTAAAAATATTCTAAAATACAAATTTACTATGACAATAGAATTTAACAAAACAAATCAGGTAAGCTAGCCGCTTGTAATACAGAGGAACAATTGCTTCTATTGTTTTGCCGTTAGTATAATCATTAAAATATTGTCGTATGATCTTTATTTACGGCGAAGCTCAAAGAAATGCATTGCTGGCTACCCGTTTGTACTGTGAACGATAACCAGAGAGGGGACTGCCGCGGAAAAAATCGTTTATGAATCTAGCTGAGAGATTTATAAATTCTAGAAGTGTGTGTTATCCCAAGCGCACAAAAACAAGCCCAAATGACGAAATTGAGGTTCAAGTTGTGACTCTTATAGAAAATCCGCAAATTAGTACCAGAGAGCTAAGTAC
>JARFJB010000244.1:105000-160109 GCA_036346205.1 Vesta saturnalis
GGGTGGGTGGTGGTGGTGGTGGTGGGTGGTGGTGGTGGTGGTGGGGGGTGGTGGGGTGGTGGTGGGTGGGTGGTGGTGGGTGGTGGGGTGGTGGTGGGTGGTGGTGGGTGGGGTGGGGGTGGGGTGGGGGGTGGGGTGGGGGTGGTGGTGGTGGTGGGGGGTGGGGTGGGGGGGGTGGTGGTGGTGGTGGTGGGGTGGGGTGGGGTGGTGGGGTGGGGGTGGTGGTGGGGGTGGGGGGTGAGGGGTGGGGTGGTGGGGTGGGGGGGTGGGGTGGGTGGGGGTGGGGGAGTGGGGTGGTGGGGTGGGTGGGGTGGGGTGGGGTGGGTGGGGGTGGGGTGGGGTGGGGTGGGGTGGGGGTGGGGGGGTGGGGGGTGGGTGGGTGGGGTGGGGTGGGGTGGGGTGGGGTGGTGGGGTGGGGTGGGGGGTGGGGTGAGGTGGGGGGGTGGGAGTGGGGGTGGGGGTGGGAGTGGGGTGGGGGGGGGGTGGGGTGAGGTGGTGGTGAGGTGGTGGTGGGGGTGGGGGTGGGGTGTGGGGTGGGGTGGGGGGTGGGGGGGTGGGGTGGTGGGGGGTGGGGTGGGGTGGTGAGGGTGGGAGTGGTGAGGTGTGAGTGGGGGGGTGGGGTGGGGTGGTGAGGTGGGGTGGTGGGGGGTGGGTGAGGTGGGGTGGTGGGGTGAGGTGGGGTGGGGTGGTGGGGTGGTGGGGTGGGAGTGGGGGTGGGGGGTGGGGGGTGGGTGGTGGTGGGTGGTGGTGGTGGGTGGGTGGGGTGGGGTGGTGGTGGTGGTGGTGGTGGTGGTGGTGGGTGGTGGGTGGTGGTGGTGGTGGTGGTGGAGGGTGGGTGGTGGTGGTGGTGGGGGTGGTGGTGGGGTGGGGTGGTGGTGGTGGTGGGTGGGTGGTGGTGGTGGTGGTGGTGGTGGGTGGTGGTGGTGGTGGTGGTGGGTGGTGGTGGTGGTGGTGGTGGGTGGTGGTGGTGGGGTGGTGGTGGTGGTGGTGGTGGGGTGGTGGTGGTGGGGTGGTGGTGGGTGAGGTGGTGGTGGTGGTGGTGGGGTGGTGGGTGGTGGTGGGGTGGTGGGGTGGTGGTGGGTGGGGTGGTGGTGGGTGGTGGTGGTGGGTGGTGGTGGTGGTGGTGGTGGTGGTGGTGGTGATGGTGGTGGTGGTGTGGTGGTGTGGTGGGTGGTGGTGGGTGGTGGTGGTGGTGGTGGTGGTGGTGGTGGGTGGTGGTGGTGGTGGTGGTTGGTGGGTGGTGGTGGGTTGGGTGGTGGTGGTGGTGGTGGTGGGTGGTGGTGGTGGTGGTGGTGTGGTGGGTGGTGGTGGTGGTGGTTTGGTGGTGGTGGGTTGGTGGGTGGTGGTGGTGGTGGTGGTGGTGGTGTGGTGGTGGTTTTTGGTGGTGGTGGTTTGGTGGTTTGGTTTTTGGTTTGGTGGTTGGTTTGGTGGTTGGTGGTTTGGTGGTGGGTTTGTTGGTTGATTGGTATGATGTTGATTGATTGAGTAATAATGTGATGTGGTGTTGTGCGTGCATGTTGTGCGTGCGTGCATGGTGTTGTGTTGTTTGTATAAACTGGAGTGAAACAGATAAGTAAATTTTTTATTGACTAGTATCGGCTTGTATTTACTAAATTTTGAGTACAATAGGATAGTTTATCATATATAAGTCCAAGTAGGGGTCGAAACGACATAAAACAAGAAATGGGCGCCAGAGTATTTGAAATGTCACGATAGGGGTTGAAATGCCTAGTTGTATCAGTTCACTGCTTGCCAAAATACTCAAATATCTCGCTTACCTAAACGTAATCTTCGTAGGCGGCACTGGGACCAACAGATCTGGCTAATTTGAAAGGCTTCGAAAGTATTTGCACGCTTAACTAAAATAATTGCGTGTCGCAAAAATCAATCCTTAATTTGATTAGAAAACAATACTATATTGTTAGTTTACGTTACTAGAAAAAATGGACTCTTAAAATAATTTCACTTTAACAACCAAAACACTTTTAATTAAGTACACAACCACTTGAAATTAAATTCCTCAGGTCGCATTTAATTATGCTCAAATCATAAAAGGAAATAATGCAGTGATTTATCGTCCTCTAAATGTTACGTTATAATTAAATAATCACTTGAAGAGCTTTTGGCCGTAACTCTTTTATTTAAACTAAGCACAATGTCATGACGTTAATTTAATGTGCAACTTAAAAGAAAATAAACACTAACTATGCGCGTTATTAAATGCTGTGTAACAATAGGTTCACATTAAAAAAACATACGTGCAATAACCTAAATATATATAACGTGAATAAATAAATAAAAAAAGAAACGTGGAATTATGAACACAAATATTACAATAGTATCACCTCGGTTATCTATTAGCGGTGAAACTAGCTAGCTCAAGATGACCTCCATTAAAGTACGCTATAAAATTGATTCAGATGTCCAAAATAATAAATGGTTATCTTCCGTTTATTAATAAATGGTGCGCTTAAAACGCACTTCGCCAGTTAAAAAAAACCTTCAAATAAATTTGGATAATAATAAGGATAGATACGCCTGTATTAAAAAAATGCAACGAAAAGGCGTATTTAACGGCTTCTACAAACGCACAGCAAAATAATATAACTTTCACACCATAAACCTTTATCGCATTTATCACTCACCACAATAATAAAAAACACAGAAATGTTACAATAGGTAAGGAATGCCCTTTTGGTATACAGTCATCTGGAATGGACCTGCAAGAGGACGTCGGCTCTATGGTTGAAGTTGACACGACGCTTGCAACTCCCCGTACAATTCAGCTAATGACGGCCTCTCCTTTGATTCACGTTTTGATTAAATTTCGATTGGTTGTATGAACACTGACATTTATATTAACACGCTAATAGCTAACTTTACTTTACTGTGACCTAGTTCTGCTTGATACTTACTACTCTTGTCTAATTATGTATTAAGTCCTGATTAACACTTATTACTTTTAACTTAACGAAAAGCTGGTTTATTGACAGCAGTTATCTGATTGACGGCGCACTGTGGACCTTACGTTGGAAGCTTTGGAACGTGTATGTGCGTTCGCGTGTGTATGTGTATGTGTGTGTGTGTGTGTGTGTGTGTGTGTGTGTGTGTGTGTGTGTGTGTGTCACAGTGTGTGCGCGTGTGTACGTGTATGCGTGTGTGGGTATGAGTGTGAGTGTGTGTGTGTGCGTGTGTGTCTGTATGGATATATGTTAGCATCTACGATAACTCCAGAACGTAAATACCTACGTACGGTTTCATTTGGCTTAGAGCTGATTAGATTTTGAGAGAAATCCAGCGGAAGATAGGGGGGGTTTATTAGGGGTAGTTTTTAAATATATTTAAACGTATCGATTAATTATGTTCTATGCAATTTTTTGAGGCGTAATTGAGCAGCAAAAACATTCCTAAGGTAGAATTTAAGTGTTCAATTTTTTTCATTATCTAAATAATGATAAGAAAAAGTGTAGACGTGTTTTTAAAGAAAATCAAATTTTTTCTTTATAAAATATTCTAATGTAAAGCGAAATAAATGTAAAAATTAAATAAATATAATGTATTTCATACAGTACTGTAATATTGAGTTTTATGGTAGAGTGTAGTCGTTAGTAAGATGCATATTTACGGTAGGGTAGGATTTTTACGGAACTCAGCCGCCGTTCATTAAACACCTTGTATTCTTTCTCGTAACACTCCTCAGATTTGAGGGGAATAAGTTTTGCTGTAGCTACTTTGCTTTTTTCTAAGATTTCGTCAGAATTCTTCCTATTTTCATCACACATTTTTACTTTTTTGACTGATCGCAAATTGTAAACAAACTACCCTAGCATCCCTAGTAACCTCGCTAACCACGATAATTATCCATTTTTGGTTGGCACAGGTTTGAACAAATGCATTTTTGGTTCTTCTTAATTTTGAGTGAGTTTCAGTATGACATAAAGTACGTTACGTTATTCGTCCGGTACCCGGACATTACGTACTCATTACGTAAACAAATTCTGACTTGGCTTCGCCTCGTCCGAATTAATTACTTATTCTCCCGTAATATCCGTTGTACCGGACTTATAACGTAAATAACGATGAAAATGCTATAATCGATATTTTTATAGAACCTGGCGGCTTTGAATTTTTTTTTTACGTTAACATGTATTTATGTCTATGAATCTCTGACACGAAGTTTTAAACGTCATTCTGACATAGATTATTGTTTTTGTTTTTACAATGTTGCCTGTTTTCGTTATGAACGTATAAAAAAGAGGTTGCATAGTTATCCTTACAAAAATGGAAACTAAAGTTATTTCATTTCTCTTAATTTAAGTTTGCATCTAGATGTCTATTAACCTCTGTCCGTCATGTCATGAAGTTTTAAACGTATGTTTGACATGGATTATTGTTATTGCGTTTACAATGTTGCCTATTTTCGTAATCAATTTCTTATAGAAGATGGTGCATAATTATCCATAAAAAATGTTCTTATAGTTATTTATATATCAAGGGAGTCATGGGTATGTCAATTACCGAGGGCAACGGATTGCAATCCCGATCGGCGTTAGTCCCGAGGGATTGTTAAGTTGCCCGAGGTTATTAATATACATAACTCTCGTGATAGATAAATAATTTTTTAATCATTATAAGAATTTGCACATTTCTCTTACGTTTCTAATTGAGAAAGTTGATTAGTATTGAACTGTGGAGAAAATTTTACTCTTTTTCCATGAGTCATGACCAATGAGATGACGAGGTTTTTAATTTTCTCCACAGGCATATCATGTATTTATCATGACTACGACGATTATACGACGTCGATGGTTCGTGGTTTTTTTCAAAAATTAATAAATTGATATTGACAGTTGTAATCGAATTGTTTTTCTAATTTACTGCAAAATAATATCAAGATAAATGGGAATTACGGGTGATATAGAAAATTGTATACCGCCAGATGTGCAAGAGGCTGCTAAACTTACGACACTTAACATATTACCGCAAAAATCGAGAAAAAAATACGAATTAAGTTACAAAACTTTCATGGATTGGTGGAGTACAAAGAATACGAATTCGTTCTCCCAAAACGTTCTATTAGCGTATTTCTCCGAGATAGCAGATAAATACAAATCCTCCTCATTATGGTCTCAATATTCCATGCTAAGATCCACTCTTAGCATTCACAACAATATTAATATTGAAACCTATCCCAAGCTGCGGGCATTTCTAAAAAGAAAATCCGAGGGCTATCAGGCTACAAAATCAAAAACCTTCACTACTAAGAAAATTGCCGAGTTCTTATGCAAAGCTCCAGATCAAATATACCTCGCAACAAAGGTAGGTTATCAACTGCTTAATAATATGCTGTAGTATGTATTTTTAATAATTAATGATTGTGTTTAAGGTTGCTCTTATAATGGGTATTATGGGAACTTGCAGAACTAATGAAATACATGCTATGAAAATAAATGACATTGCTGACGTGAACAAAACTATGTTGGTGACCATTCCTATAACAAAAACGAAAACTACACAGAAATTCGCCATAACTGGAAAATTTTATGATGTTCAAAAATATAAAAATCTACGTCCGTCAAATATATCTACCGATAATTTTTTATAAACTATCAAAAGGGCAAGTGCACTAATCAAAATATAGGCATTAACAAGATATCTAAAATGGGTCGAGATATAGCCAGTTACCTAAAACTACCGGAAGCAGAAAAGTATACTGGTCACAGTTTTCGAAGGTCATCGGCTACAATACTAGTAGATGCAGGTGCCAATATTACTGCTTTGAAAAGACATGGTGGGTGAAAGTCCACATCAGTAGCCGAAGGTATAGACAATTCCATTAATAACAAGATGGGTTCGGCAGACAAAATTATTGACGCCGTTCAAGCTTCTTCTAGCAGCACTTCCCGGAGTACAATGGATAATGAAAAAACAACCAACAATAAAAACTTAAACATTGACACTCAGATTGATGTAAAATCGCCCCCTTTTATTATAATTAATTATGACACAGTTAATGTTTATGTTAACAATTAAAGGAGACATAACAATAAATATTCTATTTATGACTTAATTCTTTTAATATGATTAGTAAAAGTATAGTGTTCAACTCTTGAGAAATGGTCATTTCCACTCGAATGAACTGCTCCACTCGCCTTCGGCTCGTGTCGCAAATTTCATTCTCGTGGAAATGACAAACTTTCTCAATCGTTGAACAATATACTATTATTTCATACTAAAAAATGAAACATGCAAATGAAATTCTTTTGTTATTAAAATTGAATTAACGTTGTTTTCAAAATTAAGTAGGCATGGTTACTATGGATATAAAAACTGACAAGTTTGCAAAATATTTGTCAAAATACATTAGAATGATTAGAGGGCAGTTAATAGATCTATAACTGCCTAGATACCAGTTCATAACTTCCCAAGGGAGTTATGAACGTGTTTATGGATACCGTAACTAAGGGTTTATTTGCTTGTAACGTATTAGTATGAAATAAAAATTATTTCATTTCCTTAGTTTTCATGTTGTAGGTTGGAAGGTCGTTTGGTGTTCCACACCAGATATTTTAAATAATTTTTGATAAGAACAACTAAACATTTAAATTAACTCAAACGTTATACTGCATTTGAATAATTTTCAATGTAATGTCAGTTAAAAACATTATTCACGGTGTATTGTGAGAAAATTGATTTCACGTTGTATAAGAACATATGTTAAGTCTATGAAATTAATTCAAATCTGGTTGTGATTCTGAAGTAACTTAATATATTACATGTTTCCAATAATTTATTTACGTTTGATAATTTATTTACAAACAGTTTAAGAACAGTATTAAATAGCGTTTTCTTGTCACTTTAATTTATTTATGTAAATTATTGCTATGTTTAATTAAAATGCTTATCTTTTGGATATTATTAAATCGTGTATTTTATACAAATTTAAACGTTTCTATAGCAACTAGAGTTATCGTCCTCGGTAAATGATAATAGCTTTAAAAATTAATTGAAATGTCAAAATAAATTTATGAAAAGTAAAAACAGTAATAAAAGCTTGGCTATAATATTACGGTTTGATAAACGTACTTCAAAGCCAACAATGGAGACTAATTTTAGTTTAGTGAAGCTGGGCGAGACCTTTAATATATTAAATATTATTACACTACCTTGAAGATGACAAATCAGAATTCTGTCTAATAGACGAAAGTCAACAATGAAAAATGGTGTAAACAAAACAAAATTTAATTAAGTTATGATGTAAGTTAAAATTTGTGAACAATTTTAATTTTAAATTGATAAAGCACAAACAGAAACCTGACATACCAATTAAGGATCTAGTCAAAGAAATAATTTTCGCTTATTACTAATAAATTATCATTGATATTATGCACTGAAAACGCAATGTGTACGTTTAATATGTTTTAAATTCTAACTACAGGTTTAGTTATTGTAATGTTGTAGTAACTTAACATATTTAATTGGTAAAGAATTTACTTAAATGTCTAGAAAAAAAAACAGCAAAAAACCTACACATACCAAGAGTTAAAATTAAGAAGTATCATCATGCCTTTTTTAATTATAAGATGCCAAAACTTATTACATCGAAGATTTTCTGCTTTCCTGTCGAAGTTATTCGGATGTTTATAGTTTCACGATCTAGTATAACACATACAAAATTATGGCGTGTAGTTGTTATATTACAAACTTATAAAACTTACTGTAATTGAGAACTCATTCATCAGGTGTGAGGGAAGCAAAGATTTTCTATAGACGTAATCAGTATTAGCATTTGTTTTATTGGGCACCACTCAATTTCTAGGTTTAATAATTAAAATACAACAAAGATTGAGAAAGGTTGTATCTCAAAGCATAATGGTAATCTGAATAAGCACTAAACAACAGTATTTATATGTATATTTAATAAAGCAAACTATCTGATTAATATCAGCATAAAATAAATAAAACGATACCTCTCGTACAGCCTTACGATCTTAAAATTACTAAATTAAACACTGTATACATAAGCTTACAATCTATGTTTACTTAAAATTCAAAATGCAATCTAGTCAAATCGTATTCAATAATGAAACGTGTATTGGGCCTATGTCAACAAATTACAGTTGTAATAGGTTATGAACACAAATGTTTTTATCTCAGGAGCAGGACTCAGCTGTTCCTTTTTTTAGCCGTATCAAAATAACACTAACTGATTTGTTATTTAGTTAAACTGCACTAAAAGGATAAGTACTTACTAGTACAAAATAGATATTTTAATCTTGTCTTAAACGAACTGTAGCTTGAGAACTTGTAAAGATCCAGCTTAACTTTACTAAAATTTTTGTAATTAATTATTTTTTAATTGCCCCACAGTAATCAAGATAGATAAAGTTGCATAAAATTAAAACCCATTACAAAAGATTGCGCGATATTGCATCCTAAATAATTAATTTTAATCCCCTCTGACGTAGATATTAAAAAGCATAAAATGCTCTTACGTCCGAGAACCCTCAGCCAATCACAGCCAGAGGACTCCTGCATAGAAGCCAAATCCACCCACCGCGAATTAGCTATAAAAACCGCGGCGCTACCGGAAGAAATTCTACTCCGCTACTCTGCGACTCCGCGACTCCGCTACTCCAGTCCAGACTACTCCCGCTACTCCGCTACTCCAGTCCAGACTACTCCTGCTACCTCGCGACTCCGCTATCCTGCTACTCTCGCGTCTTCAGCATCTAGAATCTAGAATCGAGACCCAGAGCGCGCGCGCCTGCCGTAGTTAGTTACATTGTATACGTCACCGACCTGTCGATTACCGCATCCGTTCATCCTGAACCGTCGTGTATCTTTAGTCGCGTTACTTCGCCGCCGTCACCAGTAAATCAGCGTTATACAAGCAAACTGCTGGTTGAGATACGCTAAGGATAACCGCACGTAAGTTTTATTGCACCACTTTTCTTAAACATTACACCAGACACCTAGAGAAACGACGGGCTGCAGAGCCCGGAAGTTATGTAACCGTTCCAGCATACACCCACTAGAAGTTACGGCAGGTTGTAAAGCCTGAAGTTACCTTCTGCCAGCATACACACAAACCAGGACGTTTGTTACTTCGGGCTAACGCCCTGTAGTCATCTTCCATTTACTCCAGCGGCAAGAAGGGTACTCGCTCTAATTCTACCGCTCCCCCAGGAGATCCCTTTGTACAGCAGTCGACGGGCTGGACCCAGAATCTTATAAAGGGCTCTCCATTAACCATACATTACACATACAATACACCGACCAGATCCTGAGGAAAATTAGCAATACAAACAAGCGACGCCTTGACCTACAGATAATCTCCATACCAGAAGCCGTATTCTTAGAGATCACCCGCGTGATCCTCCAGTTAAATAAAGACGAACCCGTGGTGCGTTTACGTAATAAATTGCATCAAACGTGTTACAGCGGCTCGCAAATCGTATATAAATTTTGTTAAATATTCTTCTAATAATATTTCTTAATAAAGGAAATCCGGTAAGATAAACATTCCTGTATCGCGAGTATATTTTCCTGCAACGAAAAGCTATCCATTATTTCGTTCCCGAAGGCCTGACTAATTTACCAGCATCCGAATAGATTACGCACATTATACGTGTAAATTCTCTCATTTTAATCCCGAGAATAATCATGTACTTAAGACACCTGCATTCCTTCGGAAACAATTCTCAGAATTGTTCAGTTTAGTAGACGCAGTCCTAAAAGGTCGTGTAAACTCGCCTCAGATTAATTCGTTTACAACAATTAATGATAGAAGCAATTTTTAATAACAACTAACGTAAAAGATCGTGATAAACTCCGTCTTCTCTGTAGTTAATAGGTAGCATAAGTTTCGCTTATAAGAAAGTTATACGCGTTTAACAAAAACAGATGTTTTTCTAATAATAAAGAATTAATACGTCTTATTTCTGGGCATAATTAAATGTTAGATATTCATTTCATTACTGTAAATATGTTCTCAATTAATTAAGAAATCCTGAGACCATCCTGATTAGTTAGAGTAAATAATCAAATGCATACGCACAATTTGCATTTAGAAACGTGTAAATATTAACCTGTCCTGTGTGAAGCATTCCAAGTACTGAGTTCACATCCAGGCAGTCTGAAAGCCCAATCACATATAAAAATAGTCATGCGCACCAAAATACGAACAACCCCCGTCTTGTTAAGACAAAACCCGATTTGAGCTAGACCGAGGCAAATTAAAATAAACCATTTTAATTTAATTATTGTAAAGCAAAGGCATTTACAAACTTTCATTTCCAATTCCAAGACAAATATACAATAATGTAATGGTAATTTCCTTTTGTATTTAACGTACAAATAAACGAAACATAAACGTACGGGAAGGCACCATAACTTTCATCTGTCAAAACTTGTGAACATAAAAATAGACGAACGGTAGCATATGGTAACGTTAGATTATTGGCACAAAATGTTGACGCTACAATAATGGAAAGGTATAAACGACTAACGCAGATTGGAGCCACGAAAGCTGTTGATATAACGACGAACGAAGAATATGTATAACAGCATATGTAACTTATGCAAAACAAAGGTATCTCCACTTACGTTCATAAAGATGACATTGCATTATCTCGCCATTTTAACTAAGTTAAGTTCGTGTGTTCGTGACGTCATACCACGCTTCTCTACCATACGTAAATTTACCAAAATAAAGTTTTTCTTAAGATAAGTGGTTTCATTGTTCCTACCTTATTCCTATCTTTGGTCCTACCTTCGTTCCTAACTTATTCCCTATTAAATATAATATATAGAAAATGTAATTAGACGCCTTTACATACCTTATAAAAAGGGAAGCAAAACTTAAAAAAGATAACGTCTGAACTGCACGGCATAATAAACGGAAATGCATAAGCGTGTTCAATTCACGTTGCGCATAGAACTAAAACTGGATGTCTAAAATGTACACAGTGGCGTTCGTAATTATGTAGACTGAAGAGAAAATATTGAGATATAAAAAATTTAATTATTGAAGGAAAAAAGGAATGCTTAAAGATACTAATGTAATGTAAATATACTTATCAATAATAATGCAAATTGCTAAACTTAAATTAAGATAACGACAGACAAGAATTGGCACGTTACATTAGACGAACCTAATAATCAATTAGTATTAGGTAAAGGCAGTAGAATTTTTGGTTTTACCCAAAAGTCGAATAAAATATTAGACATTCTGTTTGAAAAAAAATCTTTTTGCATTTTTGCATATCCCAAAGTCAAATATTAAAAATTTGCGTGAATCATCCTCTATAGTATAATACAATATATAATATCAAAAGTTTACATTGTCATATTTCAATCCTTCATGGGAAGCAAACTTATGGCATTATTAGATAATTTCAAAAATTAACAGGATGCAAAGCACAATTACTACCATTACTTACTTTTTTACTATCCAGGACCAAAATCTTATCCCAAAGTTTTTTGGTATTAAAAGAAATTTTAATATCAAATAACCTAATCACATGTATAGGAGATCCTTTAAACATGTATTTGGAAATTTCATTTACAGGATTGGGATACAATAAATTTATTAACCTTTAAATGTATGGAAGTAACCTTTCAAATTCCAATTAAACGTCAAAAAGCAAAGTTTGATAAATTATACAAACAACAAAATAATAGACCATGTTTTGATAATAAAAAACAGTTACAAAAGTTAGGTATAAAACCGTTAACGTAATGCGTAAAACGAAACCTTCAAAGGGTAATTTATTCTTTCGTGAACACTGTGCTTTATTAGGTCTTCAACGTAACCAAATTTTTAATGTTACAATCAGATAAAGCTAGTGAAACTGTTATTTTAAACAGGAACGGCTATAACACTAAATCAGAAACTCTGTTGGAATCACAAACTTGCCGCGTAGAAATAAGAAACAAACTAACTAATTGAAGCTCTTCCACGAAGGCCATATGGTCTATCAAAAGTTCATAAAGATTATGTTTTTTTAAGACCTATTTGCAATTGGTTCTCCTACATACTGTTTTGCAAAACATCATATGTTTTTATTACAACATCGTATAGGTAAATCATCCCATTATATTGAAACACGTGCCGATTTCATTGAAAAATACATAATTTCAAAATTGAATAATGATCAGTTTTGGTGTTGTTTCACTTGTTACAGAAGAACCTCTAAAAGAAAATATTGAATATATTGATCATATTTTCCCAAAAGACATAATTCTTTTTCAGAACTGTCTTACTGGTCATTTTCAGTGGAATAATAAATTCTCTGAATAGCTAGATGTTGTAGCAATGGGTAGCCCCCCTTAGCCCTGTTGTAGCTAACTTTTTACATGGAAAATCTTTGCAAAATACAGCTAAAAATCCTTTATATATATATATAGTATTTTATTTAAAATTAACTTTTAAAGTACGTACAAAAAAAGATTAACTTGAGTGTGACTTGAACCCACGACCTCCACTTTGCTAGAGCGAGCTATCGAGGAGACAAGTCACAATTGATTCAAACTTAAACTGTATGTACTTCTATAGTTACGATGTATCATAACTTTTATACACACAATGAGGGATCACAGTCAACTTTTTGTGAATGTCATGTGCGCCCGCAATTCCCTCAGGTTTCGCACACAACACATGACTGATAGTTAATTATTACTTGCTGTATGCAGCACTAATATATAACTATAAAAATTACTCTTTAATGAACGAACAGAAGTTCAAATTAATAATCATTAATTGTATTTTATTTAAAATTAACTTTTAAAGTACATACTGTGAAAGAATAACTCGAGTTTTGCTAGAGTAGGGCTCTTCCATCTGAGATATCAAGGAGGCAAGCCACAATTGATTCAAACTTAAACTGTATGTACTTCCGTAGTTACGATATATTATAAATTTTATACATACAATGAGGGATCCCAGTCAACTTTTTAGAAGAGCCCCACTTTAGCAAAGTTTTGCTGATTTCAATACGAGTTCTTTCTGTTGTAGTGATATTGTAATTCAGTTTTTGAGTAGTTCTTGTTCTTGTTATTATTATTGTTCTTGTTCGTGTTCGTGTTTTCCTTCCTGATTCATGTTTTCAAATGAAGAATATGCCGATATTCATTATTGTTATGGTGTTGCCCAAGGGAATGCGAGGGAGGCAGCTAGACTGTATGCAGCTGCTTTCCCAAGAAGAATTCGTCCAGAAAGGAGAGTTTTCTCTAGAGTACACACTGCTTTAAGAGAGAGAGAGATTTGCTTCGAAATGCTGAATTATGTCGTCAATCCTCTCAACATTATGAAATTCCTCTTGATCTCTTAGGATCTTAAAAGATCCTCTCTCTCTTAGAGCAGTGTGTACTCTAGAGAAAACTCTCCTTTCTGGATGAATTCTTCTTGGGATGCATGTCTTAGCATCAGTATTTTTAGAACCGACCATATCATTTTGACACTTAGCAAATCAGTCCAGATGCAGCAGAGATAAAGTATTAAAAATACTTCATAAACACAAGTTTAGAAGTTATAAAATTCAAAAACAGCAAGAATTACCGCCTGGGGCCTTAGAGCTGAAAATTACATTTTGCGAAACAATGATTAATAGGTGTAACACAAATAGAATATTTTTGTCCAGTATTTGCTTTACTGACGAATGTGCATTTACATTGCATAATCCGCATCATACACAAAATCACCGCATATGGTCGCAAAATAATCCACATGAACAGAGGAAAGCAAACACTCAGTTTCCTTAAAAAGTAAATGTTTGGACTGGAATTTTGGGTGGAAATATCATAGGACCGTTCACTATTGAAGGTAGTTTAACTGATCATAAATATCTTGAACTTCCTCAAGGAGAAATAAGACCGGCTATCGACTATGTTGGTGGAAAAAGCGTATATTTTCTCCACGACGGATGTCCAGCCCACAATGCGAGGGACGTTAAGCACTATTTAAATAGATGCTTGGATTGGTCGTGGTAGTTTAATTCATTGGCCCCCCCGTCTGCCGATCTCAATCCATGTGATTTTTTTATTTGGGGTTTCCTAAAGCAAAGGGTTTGTAAGAATCCTAACAATACGTTAGAGGAAGTAATTGAAAAAATACATACTGCTTGTCGTAGTATATCCAACAGAGTTCTTGTTAAAGTACGCGAAGAAATGTACCAAAGACTTCATTACTGTTTAGCGCAAAACGGCGACCACTTTGAACGACTGCTGTAAAACATGCTATATTTCTTATTTGTTCATTGCTGATTAAAGTGTTTCTTACCTTTAATTTCCTTTTGCTAATTTTAAGAACATCATAAATTCAATATCATTGAGAAATTTAGGTTATATTCGGTGGCCGGCAATGTAGAGAACATTTATATTGCAATATTGGAATTTTAAAAACATTATTTTTGTTATTGTTCTATATGGAAACACTTTTAGAAAATACAAATTACACCAAAAAATAGTAAAAAAACACTAAACGTTCCCACCATAAAGTATTTGGATATATATATATATATATATATATATATATATATATATAATAAAAATGAATCGCCAAATGTGTTGCTAAACGCAAAACTCGAGAACGGCTGGACCAATTCTGCTAATTTTTTTTTCAAATAATGGTTGAAGTCTGAGGAAGGTTTTTATGAAGAGGAAAATTGGAAAAATCTTCCGGGAAAGCGTGATAAGTAACACGGCGCGCGCCCAAGCCCTCATACTTTCTCTCTCATACACCGACCATTTATCTCACCGCGAACGCGAGAGGCGCTATATATGTGTCCTTAAACTTTCTTTAATGGGGAGGGATTGTTATGAAATAAGTACATTTATTTGTTATTATTAAGCCACTGGTATGTGCATGGTGTTGGAATAATTAATTTTGTATTCTTCCATTCGCTAATATCGCTTATATGACTGTTTTAGCGTTAAGCAGAATAAGAGAATAACCAATTATTTCAGTTCATTCTGTCTACATGAAACAAAAGTGACGTAATGGTGTATCCAGTTTCAGTAACCATGTACTACAACGGGAGTTGTAATGTCTAATGAACTGTGAATACACCAAATTGGTAAAATCTTTGTGTGAAGTAAAAAGAAATCAACCTAGACTCAAATCAAGTTAGAGAGCAATTTAACTTTAACATTAGGTATTATTAACTTTAGGTCATTGATTAGTAATTTTTGAAGCAATCTTAATAGGTAATCTGGTATATAAAATTCAAAGTCCTGACTGACTCACTGACTAACTGATATATCAACGCACAGTCTAAACCGCTGGTCCTACAGACATGACAGAGGGTGTGTTTTTTTTAAGTGTAGGTATCCACTAAGAAAGGGTTTTTCGAATTCCACCCCTAAGAGTGTGAAATGACGGGTTGAGTTTTTTTTAACTTTTTTATTCCATGGGTCGATTGACTCGAATAATTATGAGACACGTGTATCACAAAATTTAAATATTCCCCCTCTCATTCTGAGATCGCAGCAGCGCGTGACGGGTACGACTAATATATATATATATATATATATATATATATATATATATATATATATATATATATATATATATATACGTATGTAAAAGATAGTTGTATTAAAAATAATAATTCTCTATCTTTTAAGGCTTTCTAAAAACCGACGCACACCTATAGATTCAGTGATACGTTATCAAACTTTATCTACGTCATAGATTGGTGTAATTCAATATTTTAAGAATGGAACAAAAAGAATTTGTGATCGTGAATTCCTGAAACATCAATATATACATTTAACAAAATCACTACAAGCTAATCAGATAATAACGTTATTATATCAATATATATTATAACAATAAAGAAAATCTAGTGCTTAATGTTGGTACTGCTTTTCTTCCTTTTATAACTATTGTTACAGATACAGTTAAAAAATCCTAATTGATCATGGCCTTAGAACAGTTTATAAATCTACAAGAAAAATTAAAGGACATCTAAGGCCACCTAAAGATGTTTTAAACCCATTGTCATCTTCCGGAGTGTATAAGTCCTTTTGTTCTTGTGGAAAAGTACACATAGATTCCACAAATGTAGTTTTGCTATTAGACGCAAAGAAGATAAGCGATTTTGTACATTCACATTCAAGTAAATAGTTTACTAGTTATGTATGAAGGGGTGTTTATGGATCGTAACGTGCAAGAAAGAGCTCGAGCCGTCAGGCTAGGGCTAATAACACGTAAGGTCCATAAACGCTGTTTGCACCCGACATACATACAAAATTTTATGCAAAATCGTTTCAATCACGATGTATTAATATTTATGTACTGTATTTTTTCTGTTCCTTTTCTGTGAACAGTTTATTTTAAATGTTGCTTTAAGTTTATTATAAGTTGTTCATAATTTAATTAAATACATAAATAAAAAGTTTACCTCGAGTAGGATTTGAACCTACGACCTGTACTTTGCTAGACTACCGCGCTAACCAACTGCGTTATCGAGATGTAGAACTGATGTAGATTCTAAATATAATGAGATTACAATCAAATAACTTATATTACTGGAATGTGAACGTGCAATATCGCAAGGATTCACACATACCAAAGCAACTTGGCTAATATTAATTTATTAGAAATTTTGTTTGAACGAATAAGTTCAAAGGTAAATATGTAATTAAAAATTATTATTAGTTTTATTAAATACATAAACAAAAAGTTTACCTCGAGTAGGATTTGAACCTACGACCTGTACTTTGTTCGAGTCCCGCGCTAACCAACTGCGCTATCGAGATTCAAGCCCCAATCGATGTAAACTTAGTCCTTATGTATGTAGAACTGATGTAAATTTTAAATACAATGAGATTACAATCAAATTACTTATATTAATGGAATGCGAGCCTGCAATATCGCAAGGATTCACACATACCAAAGCAACTTGACTAATATTAATTTATTATAAGTTTTGTTATGAACGAATAGGTAAATATGTAACTTAAAATTATTATTAATTTTTTTAAATACCATAACTCTCGATAGCGCAGTTAGTTAGCGCGGTACTCTAGCAAAGTACAGGTCGTTGGTTTAAATCCTACTCGAGGTAAACTTTATTAACGAAATTGGAATTAAATGTCTACTTTAATCAGTTATAACGAGATTACTATTATGTCTGCTTTTATAAGTACTACTCAAAATGAATGTTTTATTTAATTAAATTTAATATGTTTGTAATACACGTTATGCATCAACGCGCAGTGTGCTTAAAAAAGGGTATACAGTGTTTCCTTCACGTATTATTCTATTTGTAAATGCCTTTTTTAATAGCAAATTAAAGTCTTTCACTACTTCACATTTACATCATGATTTGATGAGATTTGGTAAGTTTGTTCTTTGATTATAACGTTTTTCATTGTTAGCCTTCGCCCGTTAGAGGGTATACTGGTTTGACATCTTTAATCCGGTTTAATGACATCTAATTGATTAAAGATTTAGTTATCCTTTACCAAAAAAATTTAGATTCCATAGTAGACTTTTTAAATACGTTTATCAAGCTATTAAATTAATACCAGACGTACATGTGTATTTTCATATTTCGTAAATTTATTTTGACAAGTTAATTAATTTTTAAATAGAAGATGCACGATTTAATACTTAAAAATATAAGTATTTTAAGTATGCGTGATAATCGTGAAAGTTTACAATTTCATATTGATATTTCTAGTTTAAAATTTTTTTAACAATCGTTCTTCTAAACATGTAACTTTATAACGCAAATTTCTCTCTTTTTACTTTTCCATACTAATTTCATATATTTTTCAGCATACCAGATAAGCCCGAAACCCTGTTGGGTAGATGGTCTTGAAGGGACGTGCATGTTTGTGTGGGAGTGTATCAAGTCTGAAGGTTATCACGTAGGAATGTGCGTCGATAGCTTTATGTTTGGCTCATGTTGTGCCCATAATGCAACTGAAAATGCAGTTATACCAAATCAATCTAATAGTCATCCTTCCGTTCTTTATACACCGCCAAATGATTCAAAACAAAGTACAAATAGACCAGATGTTAGTAAACCTAGACCAAGGTGAGTAAAATCGTTTTGGTTTTTTATTTAATATTTGTTCTTTTATTTGAAGTATTTTCCAACATATTAAATTTACAGTGTCATATGGTTGGCTCTATCAATTTATTTTAAAAGCAAAAACAATTTCTCCAAAATGGTATTTAATACTTAATTCACGTATTTTTAAACATTCGTAAACCAATAAACACGTACACGCATTCGTTGTCGGAAAACAATCTTCGATGTACACTTTACGTTAAAGGCTTGAGGTGCACCCGAAACACTGAACCAAAAATTCTCACGTATTTATAGCGACAGTAGGTCTGGAATTAACTTGGGGTGTACACACTACACAGTAACCACGCATTCGTTAGACACTATTTTTGGTCTGAGAAAGAAACGGTCAAATGTGGTTTTAGTGACAATTCAATGTATGGTGTCGGTGGATACCGTTTTGGTCGTTTTACTATCTACTGCGGTAGCTGCTGTCGCTGCTGAAAGTAATAGTTGGAAAATATTACGGGGAGGTTGATCGTGGACAAAACATCAACATGTTGCTCGTCACGTTTCATTTTTCCCTGATACAAACAAATATTACACATTCACTCGGGATTTTTGAAACTAAACTGTACTTTTAAAAAGATTAAATAAAAATAAGCTAAACAAAGCTACTTATTCGTTAAAATTCAAATAAACAATAAGAAATTGGCGGCAGTAGCACTTTATTTTTTAAAAGCGTTTCATAATTCCCATTAAATTTTGTTAATTCTTACTTATTAAATATGTATTGCGGATTCCTACATTTAAAAAGTAGCAGTAAAGGTTACTAAAAACTATGTCTTAGTCCCTCATTTTTTTAACCTTATGTTGTGTTAATGTAGTGTTAATTTAAGCTTTATTTTTGTACTTTTCCAGATATATTGTGAACAAGGGTACTTTGAGAAATTCGGCGAAACTACATAACGTACGTGCCAAAGTTTTCAGGCTACACAACCTTTATCGTAAAATTTTCACGAAAACGGTATATCGTATTATAAGTGTTTTGTAACTGTGTAGTTGAGAACCCATTGCCATCCCAAACTCTTATCGGTGGGCACATTTGCGAATAGGCTCACAACGTCGAAGCTTACCAGTATTTCTTCGTGGTTTGGTTGGAAGTTTCTGATGGTTTCCACGAAGTGCTGTATATTCTTGACCATGGACTCGGTTTTTTCGGATAAGCATGTGATGATGCCTAGCAGATAGTGTGCTAATGAGTGACAAGGTGATTTTTCGAGCTTACAATTGGTCTCGGAGGAATTCGTTGCTTATGAATCTTTGGTAGGCCGTACAGACGCGGAGGTTTGCTTTAGTGGGGTAAGTCTAGTTCTATGGTAATCGGAGAACTCCCTCTTATGTTTTGCCAGCGTCAGGTAATCTGTCTTTCGATTGATTGTGTGGGGTCTTTTGGTATTTGTTTGTACTCGCCCCTGTTTAGTAGTTCTTGGATCTTACTGTTGTAAGTGTCCATATCCATTACCACAGTCGCGTTTCCTTTGTCTGCCTGGAGAATTTTCATATTTGGGTCATTCTCCTTCCTAGGTTAGAGAGGTTAGGTTCAGTTCGCTTAGTTGAATCTAAGACTGATGTAACCTTACTTCTATATTCTTCGGGTTCTTCAGGATCTAATTTCATAGCTGTTTATTCAACTGCGGTTATTAAACCTACTTTTGGAAAGTGCCTCGGTGTTATCGCATAGTTATTTGTACGCACAACAAATAAATATATTAGCATATCACTATCTTTTTCTAATTTAGTTTTAAGTGTGGTATCAGAGTAGTGTAAAAATTACATGAGCAAGCCTTGAAAAAGTGAGAAGGCTATCTGAGTAGGTAGGGTGCGCAAATAGCCTTGAGGTTAGTGACATACGTATTTTTTACACCTTACAGCTGTGGTAATCTTAGAAATGTGTGACCTTGGGAAAGTTGTGTGTAAAAAATGGCCTACTTATTTCGCGACCTTGAGCCTGTGGGACCTTGAAATTGCGGCGACCTTAGAAATGTGGGACCTTAGAATTGTGGTGTGTTCCAAAAGTCTCCAATCCTACCTACTAAAGTTATTTAGTCCAATGGCGTACCGAAGTGCATCTTTACCAATATTTACGACATAAAAATGTTCGCCACTGCAATCTTTTGAAAGTAACAGAAAAGAAAGAACGCCGTGGAAGGACAAACACTTGATCAAACAAATTAGACTTTGACTTAAGTAGTGCGTATATAATTATTTGATCGCTATCATTTGAAGTGCTTTGATGAGCTTCAAGCTATAAAATTTGTTACTGATATTAGAATATGGTTCCAGAGCGGCTAGACGGATTTATCAAGAGAGATATCCTCATCGCCTTGTACCAAATAGAAAAACAATTGTATCAATACATGAAAATCTGTGCGAATCAGGCACTTTTCAAAGGTCCTATAATTGGGAGACATGCAACAGTAAGAAAGTAGAGGTGGAGGAAGCAGTTTTACATTAAGTCGAGCGTACATAGTTATTTAATTTTTACATTTATTTCACTTTACATTAAAAAACTTTATAAAGGAAAGTTGTCTAAAATTAAATTTTCTTTAAAAAACATGTCAACACATTTTCTTGTAAAGTTAATAATTATTCAGGTATTGAAAAAAAATTGGACTAACCCTTAAATTCTACCTTAGTATTATTTACAGCTAAATTATGCGTCCTATCAAATAATTGCATTGAACATGCAATCTATATGATAAGGTCTATATATTGGTATTATTATATTTTACATATAGCGATTTCAGAAATATTGGATAAAAATAAAAAGCAGCTCCCAATAAACCCCCCCACCGCCGCTGAATTTCTCTCAAAATCTAATAGGCTCCAGAAGATATGAAGACAAGCTTAAGTACAAAATGTTAAGGACTGTGGGTGTTTTCGTTCTGGAGTTATACTGGATACTAACATACATCTCCCTCACACACACACACACACACACACACACACACACACACACACACACACACACACACACACACACACACACACACACACACAAACACACAACACACACACACATACACATTACACATACACACACACACACACACACACACACAAACACAAACACACACGCACGCTCGCACGCACGCACGCACGCTCGCACCCCCCTCCCCACAAACACACACACGCACGCACGGACGGATGCGCACGCACGCACACGCATACACAGACACACACACGCACGCACGCACGCACTCACTCACGCACGCACGCAAGCACGCAAGCACGCATGCACGCACACACGCACCCAAGCACGCACCCCCCCCCCCCACACACATACTGGCCGATCTTGGCGCAACTTGGCCAAACGTTGTAAAATGACCTAATAAGTCGATTTAGCGATAGTGAAAAAAGCCAGTTGCATAACATTCTATACCTACGTATGTATGTGTAGGTAAAAATGAAGAATCTAAATTTTACAGTATATTTCGTGCAATGTTTCACTAAGACTGCGCCTATTTGGAGTTAGGTCACTTACTACCGTTTTTAACCGCCTATCTAATTCTCAATATCTTTTTGCTCTTTTAGAAGTAGTTATGTGTAAGTACTATTTTGCAGGGAGACATTATTACGATAGTCCATTTCTTCCCGAAGCATTCTCATCAGTTCAGATGTATTGGGATGTATTTTTCCGATCCGTCTGTTGAGCCTGTTATGTCATCCATCTACAGAATTTATTGTCCGATGGCGTTCTCTATAAAAAGTCTATATTCGACGAGAATTATCAATTCATTGATCAATAAAATAATCGCTGAATTTAACAATGGCTTCGTCGGTACAAAGCCAACCATTTGAACTTTATCTTCTGGTAATGCAGCACACCTCTTTATGTAGTTCATTATTTCCTCGTTTTCATTGTACAAGTTTGTTAGGCCTAAATCTTGCACTACACGTCAATACCTCTTTAAAAATGAAAATGACATTCTTTGATAACTCCTCAGCGAAAAACCAGTATGGGTTCACGCAGAGTCGTTCAAAAGGTGATCTTCTTTCATATGTCACCCAAATTTGGAATAACATATTAGAAAGGTCCGGTGAAGCAGTCGTAGTAGCTTTAGATATTTCAAAGGTTTTTGACTCGGTTTCGTACAAGTGCCTACTGGCCAAGCTCACCTTGTTTGGCTTATCCGATGCGCTCATCAATTGAATGTACAGCTTTCTTCACAAAAGACGTATACGTGTTGTCGCCGATGGCTTTTTTTAGAAAGAAATTACTATTAACGCGGGCGTACCCGAAGGATCAGTGCTATCTCTCACGATTTTCCTGCTGTACATAAATGATCTAATTTCCTCAACAAATAACCCGATCCATTACTTTGCAGACGACAGCACCACGCATTGTGGTTCTTCTCAGATTTCCCACAACAGTAAGTCTCGCCAGGATGTTACATTGAAAAGGGCTGTATCCTTCGATGAGGAAGGAATAATATACTCACGTTCAAAGCCGACAAAACCCACTGTTGCCTTGTATCCGCCAAGAAAGATCGGTCATTTCCTGTTGTAAATATGAATGCCTCAGATCTCAAGTTTTCGAACCCTATTTCTATATTAGGGATGTATTTATGATCGAACCTCTCATGCGTTGACCACCTTTTGTCAGCCCGCAAAACAGTTGCCCGCCCCCAGATCTAGGAATTCAATTCCCAGCTCTAGGTCAGTGCCCTCCAATACGCCCTTAATATGGTAAACCACATCCAAAAAGAGCTATAAGACTTATAAATGACTCGTCTCTAAATTCTGACTTACAGTCTCTTGAGCACGGAAGAATAGTTTCAGTTCTTTTTTTATTCTATCGCTATTACAATGGCAAGTGTGCCTCTGAGACACACTCCTTAATACCTTCGCGGACCATCTTCGCTAGGAATACTCGGTTTGCCCATTCACACCTTAATTACGCATTGAAAATTCCATATTGTCACAGTAAACGGGCGCAATCTACATTTTTCCACATGGCTATCAAATTGTGGAACCCACTACCCAGTTCCTATTTTCCTCCAAACTTTGATTTAAGTAAATTTAAGGTAGCCGTCATAAACATTTCTTGGCAACCTAACAATATTCCTAACCCCCTCCCAGCGTTCCTGAGTGCTTTAGTTCGTTAGGTAAATCTTAGCCTGTTTAAGAATACTATTAGTCTAAAAAAACTGTAGCTGGAAAAGCTTCTTCTGTAGCATTACGTGCTTGATAATACTTTTTTTGGTAAAAATTCTTAACTTTTTTTTTTAATAAAGGGAAAAATTGTTTGTACGTCACCTCTTTTTTGTCAGGTAGCAGGGCGTATACGGCAGGAACGATATTTGTTCATTCTGCTGTACTACCAATATCTTTGAAAATGTAAACTTTCACCATTAACACTCATAATAAAATACTTATCTTTTTTGGGATTTTTTAATGGTGTACTTTAAATTATACAATCTAAACGTTTCGATAACACTTACAGTTATCTTCGTCAGTAGCAATGTTTGTTAAAAATTGTTAAAGATGTAGTAAACAATTTTTCAAATTTGACAAAATTGTTTACTACAACTTTAACAATTTTAACAAACATTGCTACTGACGATAACTGTTGTTATCAAACGTTTAGATTGTATAATTTAAAGTACACCATTAAAAATCCCAAAAAAGATAAGTATTTTATTACCAATATCTTTGTTCTTTCTTCCGTACTACCAATATCAACGTGAATTGTGTATAATTTGGAAAAAAGTGAACCGCAGCTTTTAAAAGATCCATCGAACAAAAGGCAAGAACCTGGAGGTTCTTTCCAATAAATGATCTTCGTCCTTTGCCAATACAAGAATTCTGTTTTCTATACAATTGTCAATAATGACTTACTCTTTCATACACTCTGGAACTTCTATACCTTTTCGTTTTTTCGGAAGGAAGCTACAGCCTATCGGTTTACGTTTGTTATATTGTGCATGTCTCACTATTGTAAACTGTGGTATATTTGTAACGAAATCCAAGCCTCTTCTCCTAGCAATCGTCATCTCTTGACGATATGTCTGCGATACTGGTGTAACCTTTTCATTGCTCTTCTTTTTTTGGCGTTATAGAAGCACACATCAATTTCCTTTTTTCCAATGTCTAGAACACAGTTGTGATGTTTCTCACATTTGATTGAACACCGAGTAGGGAACTTTCGTAATCATACCTACAATAAACAATTAATAGTATATTATCCTATGTATAATGCGATTTTAAAACTTAATAAGGAAAAAGATAATTAATATGAAGATTCATATGAATCTCCATTAACTACTTAATTGGACAATGGAATTTTAAAATTCAATAAGAAACTGAGTAATTAATCACTGGAATAATGATTGAAATGAGGTCGTCTTAGATTTAAAGCTTGATAAAGATGTGGTTAGCGGTGAATTTATGTTGGTGCTACATTTCTTTTAATGCAAAGTAATTAATAAAAAAAGTACTTGGCAGCGACTACATTTTATTATGTTATTTGTATTAGCTTTTATGGAATTTAAAGCAATCAGAATATTCTACCCCGTGAACATTACACATTTAATTGAACAATGATATGTGTATAAATGCTGCAGCTAAAAACTTAACGCACGAAATGGGATTTAAGTAAAGGATAGATTTTCTGAACGCCCGAAAGAGGAACATGTCAATCAAAATTTTTCGACGCTCGAAAGGGGAACAAACGAAACGGGAAAAAACCCTCGGAACATCGTGGTATTCATACCAACTGGTTTGGTGGTTATTTTCTGCATTTCTGGCCGTTTAAAGCTAATTCTTTCGAAACTCTTTCTTTAGAAGTGTGATAAACACGACCCAAGTTCGTTAGTGAATATGAAATAAGCACACATTCTGACTGCAGCGTGTTTAGTTGTTGAGCTAAATAGACTTGATAAGCTTTGAAATTAAAGAATTGTACATTTTATGGCTTAACAACTAGATATGTTGCAATTTGTATTTCATAATTATACTATGCCAAAAATTCTGAATTTCAAAAAATTAATACATGAGATATCCAGTTTAATAGATGTTACTTTATAATTGCAGTTAATACTTTTCAGCCTTAAAAAAAATAATCACAAAGTGTAAATAATAGTAACGTAAATAATTGTACATTATGTTATTTTTTAGTATGTACGACTCCACGTTACGAAGTCAGGTGAACTTTATAAATCATGATTAATTATAAAAAACTTATTTGCTTAATGAAAGGTAAAATATATTATGATGTTGAAATGCATCACTGAAAACAAAATAAAAATGGTTGTCGAACACAAAAGAAATCCAATATGGCGTTCATATAAAAAATAAGAATATCTTGAAAATAAAATAATGCATTTATTTTCTTGTTGCTACCGCTATAAAGATATGCCTGTACAACGAAGAGTTTTGGTGTTTAGCCGTTATTTTAAAAACTGGCAAATTTGTTATATCATTGAGATAAAATTCTTTAAAACTTTCCACATTTAACCAACTTTCTAACTCCAACAATAACCGAGAACCCAGTACCTCAATTTGGGAGACAGTGTGGTACGTTCGTGGACTATGACCTTAACTTTCACCTGTTTATAAGGGTTAAGTTAGACATAATAAGCAAAGTAATTGCCAATATATTACGATTTACTTATACACTAACCCAACGGTAGCGCCAGGATAGCATTTTCTTGTCAGTACCGTGTTTATTACTTTACGTACACGCGGTTTAACCACTTTATCTCTACTTTATTTTAAGATTTTTCTGACTCTTTAGACATGACTAGCCCTGCCAAAATTAAGAAACGGTTATAATAGTGCACGCACATCATGCAGAGAAAAGAGAAACCGCCATTGAGGGCCAATTCGCGCAACCCGTTTAGGAATAGAATATCAGAATGGTGTTGCGTTATGACTAAATATTACCAACAAAGTACAAGATGTGAGGTGTACTAGGAATTTTAACTATGTCACCATTTTGATTGTAATGTGTCTGATTCAAACCAACAATTTGACAATAGTAAAGACATTTTTTCTTGTTCTATGTTTTTCCGAAAACATGTAAGTGTTGGTAAATTCAAAAAAGAATGGCTTATGTTTTCTTTGTCTACAGTTTTCTGTGTGTCCAAGCTCACCGCATATGTGTACAAACAGTGATTAGGAGGCGATGCATTCTCGGACGAATTGACAGCCCTTTGGAGATTCAACAAGGAAGGAGAATATTGCATCAAAGCTTTACAAAGAGTGGTATCAGTGAATTTCTGTTATCACATAACTTAACATCCTTGTTTTTGGTTCTCAACATAAAGGCAGATAGTTGGGAATTTTATACTTATTCGTAAAATATCGTTTTATTTCTCAATTGTCATTTGGCCAGATATGGTAATGAAGGCAGTGGAAAACCATCCTATCTGTCTTCAACGATTTGCGAGGAAATTATGCAATATCGAGAAATAATTTTTGCAAGGTATTGTCAACGAAAGTATGAAAATCAGTTATTTCTCGGTAAGTACGGTACGATACTAGACATGACTCATGCAGGTAAGCCGACTGTAGTACTAAGGTACGTTAGGCATCAAACGATGAAGTAACTTAACGATTTCTCACATTAATTTCCAAAGAAAGTCACATGGGGGAGAATTGACATCTACTAATTTTATTTTTCAAAGAAATATAATATTAACTCAAAAAAGACATGCGATCAAATATCTAGTCGTTACAAAGGCGTTCAGGAGGATATTAAGCTGGCACATTATACACCATGTACACTATGTAAATTTGGTTGGAATACGTGCTGTGGAGGGCGGTGTACCTCGTTTTTCAAATTCGTACAAGTTTTTGTCAGCGTCAACTCAACGTTGGAGGATTATGTTTAAACACCTCGAAGAAAAGTAAAGCATTTAATAAAAGGTGGGGTGCTAGTGCAAAAGCGAAAGTTTTCAGATAGATTTTCAGTCTATTGTTGGCGATAATAATCAGAAGTAAAAAGTGGGTTACGTAACAAGACAGTTTTTAACGATATCCAAAGTTGTGTCACATCCTTCAGTCCACTCAAAACGTGAATTTTTCTTCAAGAATTTCGCCATAATTGACGATAATTGGGAGATAAGCCTTTTATATCGATTAATCTCGAAATTTCGATCACCGTAGGCAGTATAGGAATTTTCGCAATAGCTTTAAATGTATTGGGGTCAACCGATAAGACTATAAATTACGATATATCTAAGATAAGGAAATTCGTCACGACGAAAGAAACATTTTTCCTTGTTTAACGTCAAATGCTTCTATATGTTTCTCAAACGTATCTGTACAAATAATGATATCGTCAAGATAAACGAAAACGTAAGGTTCTAATTTTCGGCTGATAACATTGTCAAGTAGTTGTTGCTGAGCGTTACTATAATTATCAACAACGTTAAGTTTCAGCATTTTATCAGTTTGCTTTTGCATAAACGGTGACACGCTATAATAATGCTGCTTAATCGGGTCGAAATTAGTCTTAATACGGTGTTCTACTAAACTAGCACATCCTAACCATTTATCTTTAGTTCTCGAAAAATATCCGTCAATTACACTGCCTAATAAATTTAATTGACCGATAACGAAGTCTAAAGGCTAATATTTGTCTTTGTTAAATAGCTTTAACCCTGCGATATCTTAAGACAAATTAAGCACAAATAACAATAGCGCTCCAGATATTAGTTAGTACAAATGAACTATTCGGAAAGTATGACAGATAGGATAGTAAATGACATGTCTATACACAGCGACAACCTCCAAGTTTGAAACGTTCGCCACCGGACGTCGCTTGTCATACGCATGCCCAAGTGACGTCCGCAGTTGTCAAAATAGCGACTATGCAACAGAGCGCGTTTTGTGTGTTAGAGTATGCTCGATGTTTATCGATTGTTACAGTGCAACGTGCATTCCGACGGGAATACCAAGTTCATACTCCAGGTCATCAGCGCATTCTACGATAGTATCAACAATTCAAGACCACAGGTGTAGTTGATAAACGTAAAAGCATCGGAAGACCACGAGTGCCTGACGCGGTTAGACAATGTTTCGTGCGTTCGCCACAAAAGTCCACTAGTAAAGCAAGTCGTGAACTTGGTATTCCGCAGAAAACTGTATGGAAAAGTTTGCTAAAGCACTTGCGAATCAAACCGTGTCGTATACAGATGGTACAAAGCTTAAGATCAGATGACTATGTTAAGTGAATCGAGTTTTGTACTAACATTCAGGAACGAATGGAGGATAACGAATTTGCCAACCGTTTGGCGTTCAGCGACAAAGCGACATTTCATTTAAGTGATAAGGTGAACCGTCACAATATTTAAAATGGGGTACGGAAAACCCTCATGATATTATCCAACATGAAAGGGATTCTCAAGAATTGAATGTTTTCTGTGCCGTATCCAGTACAAAAGTATGAACCGTTTTTCTTTTATGAAAAACTGTGACCGGTATATCGTACCTCGATATGTGATAATTGTGGTTACTTCCGCAACTGACGGATGATTCCAACAACTTTATATACCAACAGACGCATTACTGGTGCTGGTAACACTATCGACCGAGACACATTGCAGCGTGTATGGGCTGAACTGGACTATCGTTGCAACATATGTCGTGTGACTCGAGGAGCCCACATTGAACATTTGTAATGTCCTAAAACTTGAGTGTTTTCTCTATTTATGGACATATCATTTACTATTCTATCTGTAATACTAACTCACATTAATCTTGTGGCTACTATATTGAAGTATGAGCCCACTCCTCCACCAGCACTAGTACTACGCTATATATACCTACTATAATCCTATGTAACATAAAGTTCTTAATCAGTTCAATTTACTTGAAATGTTTATAGTAAGTTAATTTGATTTTGATGGTAACCTCCAATGCAGATCTCCTAAGGAGGTACCTAATTTCTGTAAGAGTGTTTTTGTTTTGTTTAGTTGTATTAGAAACTTTGCAGACATAAACATTACCAGTATTATTATTATTATTATTTTTTTTTTTTTATAATTTCTATAGCACATCGATTGCTAAGATCTTTAGTGTTACTGTTTGGGATTATATTTTATAAAACATTCCTATTGCTTTTAGGTATCCTAATGTGTTTCGTATACTGTTGTTCTGATTCAAATTACTAGCGAGTGTATTTGAGATTGTATAAAGGTTGCGGATCGGGGCGTATGTTACACAAGAGCAGAGGATGTGTTCTACAGTCAAGGGTACTAAGCAATGTGCGCAGATTGGATGGGGTTCTCTGGTGATTAAGTATTTATGTGTTATTTTGGTGTGCCCTATTCTAACTCTGCGTGTAACACTACTTTCTTTTCTAGTTAGGCTAGTTGGTACGTTCCATTTTTGAATAGTTGGTTTGATGAGTCTTAAGGTGTTATGTGTTTCTGACCAGTTTTGTTGCCATACGATCTTTAATTTCGTTTTCAGAAAGGTTGCTACGTTATGGTAAATTGCAAGTTCTACTTTTTTAGAATTTTCGTTACTGGATTCTTCTGCCGCTTGACGTGCAGCTTTATCAGCCCTTTCATTCCCTTCTATATTAATATGGCTGGGGACCCAGATAAATTTGACTATGTAACCTGAGTCTTTCATATGTTTTATGGTAGCTAGAATGGGTTGAATTAGAGGGTTTTTAGTGTATGGGTTTTTCATGCCAATCAAGGCGCTGTACGAATCACAAGCTATAATGATTTGCTTTTTTGGCGCTGATAATTCGGAGTAGCGAAGGGCCTGCCATATCGCGTATAATTCTGCGCTGTATACAGATGTATGTGTAGGTAAGCACCATCTGTGCTCTTCGTTATCTACAGAAAAAGCGCACCCTACTCCCTCCTTAGATTTGGAGCCATCCGTGTATAGTATGAGATAATCTTTAAGGTTGCTTGTTATTCTCTTGAGCTCAGTATGTTAGATATATGGTGAAGTGTCTTCTTTCACGTATTTGGTCAGGTCGGTGTATATTTCAATGTTAGGTATTTGCCACGGTGGGACTTCAAGTGGTCCTACAGGTAGCATTATTATTATTATTATTATTATTATTATTACTATTATTATTATTGTTATTATTATTATTATTATTATTATTATTGTTATTATTATTATTATTAATATAGCTTCGGCAAATCCAATTATTCTTTTATACTAACTCGTACATGCGCGTATCGTGAATGATGCGATCTGATATATTCACAGTATTCCGATTAACCAAATTGCTACATTAACTGCACTGCACCGAAGTGAGACATGGGTATGTCAAAAAAGCACGAAAGTAAAATAAATGCCGTCGGCATGAGATTCCTGAGAAGCGCGTGCGGTAAAACGACAAAGGATACGATGAAGAATGAGTGTATGATGAAGGAGTGTGGCGAAGAAAAGACGATGACAGATAAGTATAAAAGTAGTACACTACGTTGGTTTGGTCACACCGAAAG
Organism: Vesta saturnalis; assembly: GCA_036346205.1. Taxonomy (NCBI): domain Eukaryota; kingdom Metazoa; phylum Arthropoda; class Insecta; order Coleoptera; family Lampyridae; genus Vesta; species Vesta saturnalis. Next base: position 135,512 of record JARFJB010000244.1, read on the forward strand.
AACGAATAACGAAATATTAACAAAGCAAATTTAGGTCGGTGAAGTTAGAGGTTAAGGCCTGGTAGACCGCGTAAAACTTGGCTGAATGCAGTAGAATGTATAATAAAATAAAGATAGTGTTTTAAAAATAAAAGGACCGGTCAGAGACAATGTATGAGTCTTGCGAAAGCTAAGGAGGTGTGCAGGGACAGGAAAGCATGGAGAAAGATTTCAAAATAAACGAAGCAGGGATTGTTTTGCCTACCCCGCAAGGGAATGGCGTGAATGTTATATTATGTTAATTGTATTTCCTTAAATCTGCCACAAACATAAACTCTTTAGGAAATTGAAACAAGTTTGTTATTTCCACTTTTCCGACACAAAAACCTTTTAATACTTTGCCTGATGTTACATTATGCACTACGCGGATGTTCGGTCGGTAATAATTATAGCAGAATGTCTTCTGCAGGAAGTCAATGTAGTGTCCAGTATAGGAAGTTGAGTAAAACCTCAGCAGCGGGTTGTGTAATGTAGAATGTCTAGTTCAGCAGGTTTTCATGTAGGAGATGCCAGTGAAAGGACAAGGTGGAATGCAAGGTGTCCGGACAAGGTTGAGGACAATAGTAGGAAAGGTCAAACCTCCTAGGCCCTACTTGAAGGTACGGTGGTGTAGAGCGAGAGAGAGAACCAGGCAACCAATGGGGGATATTGAATCATGTTCCATTGTATAGTAAGCTATAAGCGGGGCTACAATCCAGTGTAGCGGATGTTGTATCTTGTATATCAAGATGGAATATGCGGTGTAGGCGGAAACCACAGTTGATATAATATCCCGCAGGAAACCCCAAGCCTATTGTACCTGGTGTAGCAGTGGACTGTATCCGGTGCGCTGGGATGTAGTATCCGATGTCGGAAAATATTCACAGATGTAGTATCCCGCAGGTTACCGTAAGCGAATGTAGTATCCGGTGCAGAAAACCTCGAACAGGTGGAACAGACAACAACAAGGTAATCTAAGACCCGAAGCAGCAGCATGTAGTATCCGGTTCATTATAAATTCTTTCAAGTATAACATTGTGTCCAAGATAAGAATTCTCACTATGGGGATCTCGGAAATGGTAATAGATACAACTCCGGTTAAATGGGAAATGTGTAAATAGGAGACCAATAAAATGGCACCAAAAAGCCGATGGAGTGATTTTTTTGTTTTTGAGATATAAAAATTGAATTTTTGAAATTTCTTTTTAATTTTTTTTTTGCGTTATTATAAATGCTAGAGCAAAATACAAATCCTTTTTCATGGCAACTTATTATGGGCTTTAACATGGCATAGTCAGTTTTCCAATCGGACGTTTCCTATTTTTATAGCCATCATCAACTTATTTTTTTTAAATACGGTCCTGAAATTTTGAAAACTGATTTTGAAAGGTTTTTTTTATTAAAAATTCAGTAATGTATCACATTTGATGCTCTGACTGCGTTTTGAACCTTTTATGGGCCATCATTATTCATCACGAAATTTTTTAATGCAGACCTGCATTTTCAAGTTGATGCAGTAACTTTCTCGTATGATTATTAGATTATGACAGACACCATAAAAAAGTTTCTTAATATTGCAAATTAATCTCAACAAACAAATTGAAAGTAAAAGGAAAAATTGCTAATTCATTTTGTTTTTAGTGTAAATGAAAAAGTAAGAATTACTTACTTACCTATAAGTCTTATAACAGTTGTTCAAAAAGTTCTCCATTATTCTCGAAACACAAATAACATAGTCTTACGGTTGAATTCAAAGCATTTGAGGGGTAATATTTTCAAATAATTCGAGTACTAAGTTCCGCGACTGATTGTCATTTTCAATATTGTGTCCGTAAATATAATTTTTGACATATCCCCAGAGAAAAAAGTCATGAGGCGTTATATCGTGGGATCGCGCTGCCCATCTTAGCTCTCGAATATGTTCCAATCTATCTTGCTGGACACCTTGCCGAATATTTACATTCCTGGACGGCTCTGGAATTATGTGCTGGAGCACCGTCTAGTAAAAACCAATAATCTTCAATATCAGCTTGAGGTATATGAGCTAAAGCTGTTTCTACTTCATTTTTTAATAAATTTTGGTAACGTTCAGAATTTAAAGATCCCTTATAGAAAAATGTACCTATTATTCGCATTCCGAACATTGTAGCCCACATATTAAAACCGAAACGGTGTTGGCGTCTGCGCACCTTATAAACTCTAGGATTTTCTTTCGCCCAATAGTGAGCACCCTTTCTGTTGAAAATTCTTTTATTGGTAACCTGACTCTCATCCGACCCAATGATTTTATATGGAAATTGCTCATTATATGCACATTGCCTGGCATACCATTCACAGAAACCTCTGCGCCTCGCTTAATCCCCTGGTTGAAGTCTCTGACAAAGTCTAAATTTAAATGGACGCATTTTTTCTTTTTGTAAAATAAAATGAGCAGTAGAATTGGCCACTCCAATTGTTTGTTCCATGTGTCGTGTAGAAATTTCTGGATTTTTCGTAACAGCTAATAAACCATTATTTGCTTTTTCTTCATTGCCTTTTTTTTTACGGGGATTTACTGGCTTTTTAAATGCACCATGTAATTTTAAATCGACTGACAAGTCTCTCTGGATATTTGTTTAAATAAATGCGCTTCTTTGGAATTTCGTTGACATAGTATGTAACACGATACCTTATCATGTTTTTCTACATTTGAAAATTGCGCCATACTTTTTTGATAATAATTACCACAAATTAACTAATTCAGAGTTAAATACTAGTACCAGCTAAATATAAAATTGTACAATACAAAATTATGGCAGATGCTGAATTACTTCAAAGCCGTCTATTTTTATTTTTGTCAAAGGCGCCTGTTTTTATTTATTCTTTTTTAGAACATCACATCGTTGTTATAATGTCCCAAATGGAAATAAGATATTATTTATCTTTGGTAGTTCATGAAAAACTCTTTATCAGCTTGGAAGAATTAGTTTTTTTTTTGGAAATTATAGATATGTATTTTAGCCGTGTTTGATAATGATCATTTAAACAGGTTAATGTTAATTTTACAAGCATTTAGTTTTTTATGTTGTTGTATAATTAACAATATTTTATTTTTGTACCTCAAGAGCCTCCATGATAGTGGAGCTTCCAGGAAATATTCCTGTCAGTGTTGTAACGCACGATTGTATTAAATGCTGAAAGTTAATTATGTGTCGTCGTGCTAATAGTGAAGTATCGGCACTGGTATCAAGGATTTATTGAAATTCGAAAGCGTTAATTTTAACTTAGACAGGTTTACTGCATCTGTTACCACTAGAACATGATTCAATATTCTTGCGTTTTTCAATATTTTGTTTGATAAAACAAAACGAGCACAAATTATGATTGAGGATAAAGTGACTGCTTTATTTGAATTATCCAAACTTGAACAACAAGGTCTATTAGGAACATCTTTATCGCTATTATTATCTTTGCAGAATTTTTGTATATGACCGTCTTTCCCACATTGGTAACATCCTAGTGGTCTGGATCTAGTGCCATCCATGTCATAATTTCCACGGGGTCGCTTGCGAGGGGGTTCCCTTCGATCATTCGGGTTTCTGTTAGTGTATTCCGTGCTTCGCTTAGGTACCGTTCCCAAATATGAAATAAGTTCAGATAACTTTTTGAAATTCTGATTGCTAGCTGTACATCGCGCTTTTTAATGTCATGTATGGTAATTTCCATTAAATCTGTTTCTTCCCACTAAACACGGAGATTTCTGAGCATGTTAACATTTTCAAACACGTAGGCTTCATAGGTATTACAACGATCGCCATTAAACACAGCGACATCCGAAAGTAATTGACCCAAAATTCTCTTAGGCGGAAATGCCTCTGAAGAATCCCTTTGAAAAGTTTCCCAATTCTTATTTTCTGGGACCAAGTGTTAAACCATGTTTTAGAAACTCCGATAAAACTACTACCGAGTCTCATAATCATTTGTTGATCACACCAATCAAATTCGTTTTTAATACTTGAAACTTCTGACAACCGTTTCTTTGCGTCTGTTCAAACAGTGTGAAATTTCGGTAAATCTACTTGTTCAGGAGCTGCACAGGATGATGTAATCGCCTTCACCAATTCAATCTCATCTGGTGTGTGTGAACGATGGATCGATCCCACTTCTGATGTCAGGAATAGATACACAAAGCACCCAATTTTAACAAAAAATTATTATGATTTTAATACTAATTACTAGAGAATGGCCCAATCGCTGACCGCCAGCCTTTGGGTAATAGAAATATGCAGATTAGTCATGTTTGGTCACAATGATTTCTAACACTAGGTATTTTGTATAACTGCAAAAGTGTTTTACACTTGACAAGAACAAATTTCTTGAACAGAAATGTCTTATATTTGCATAATGAAAACGAAAAACGAAAATAACACTTTTATAGTTGACGTTTTGGATAAATTTACGCTTTTCAAAAACAAATGTGTTGTTTTAAACAAATCAAGGTTTTATACTTAACATCTCAATTGAAACAATAGTATTAATGAATTACTTTTGTGTTTTATCGTAAATCATTCACATTGTTTATTAATTGTACAAATAGGAAATATTTGTTAAAACTAATATTGTAGTGAAATTATAGAGAAGAAAATAGTCAAAAAGATATTGATCACGATGGTTAGAAAATTACCAGCAAAATTTCATAAATTTTTTTAGCAATTCTATCAGACTGTTCATTTGGTTAAATCCAAACTATTCATAATCCATCCAAATCTTAAAAACATCTCTTACGAGTCAATTAGCAAGAAATGAGTAACAATGCACAAATTATAAGTCACAAGTTAAATTGCACCAAAATCACTTTCACTCCTATAACCTTCAGATAAATTAATTTGTGAAAGGGGTACATCTCCAATACCTAATAAGAATAACTTTTCTTGCTCGTACTACTTCAATATTTCCTGTTACATATGTTTAGTACATAGTTTTCCATGTTAGTGTACTTTTGCGGCGCAATGATTCGTATCACTGGAGGATAATCTCTAAAAAAGGACAGTTTAAATAAATATATAATTGCATTAAGATACACTTACTGAGCCATCTTTAGTAGCAGTTCGCTTTTAAACAGTTCCATTGAAAATTCAATAACCTGGTTAGTTAAGCAGTAATCCCCGACCATTTTTAATCGGATGACGTCACGATTAAAAGGGACGTGAATGGGAGTGGGGGGAGCCTCGCGACCGGCTCTAACGTTCTGACTGGAGGGCCTAAGGATATGCCACGCCTCTTTCCAGCTGTTTGCTCGTGCGCGCGCATACTGTCTTAGGTTGCGCGTTGTGATTAGAGGATCTAAAGGCAGGCCACGCCCCCGGGTTTCTAATTGGTCCGTTGCGGCCATTTTTGTTTTCACGGCCACTTTTGTTTTGGCCGCCACCTTGTGGTCGTGGCTTGTCGGCCGTTTTAGTAATTGTTATGGCAGAAAAACTTGAAATTTGAAATATTATTCTAATAATGCGGGCCCAATTCTATCTCGTAGGACAACTATAGGACCGTGAAACTTGTCTTCGAGTTTTCGCCCCTCGATTCGGGACAACTGTTTACTAAGCCGGGAAAACTTGAAATTTGAAATATTATTCTAATAATGCGGGCCTAATTCTATCTCGTAGGACAGCTATAGGACCGTGAAACTTCCTTTCGGGTCTTCGCCCCTCTATTGGGGCCAATTGTATACTAAGCCGGGAAAAGTTGAAATTTGAAATAGTATTCTAATAATGCCAGATTCCATCTCGTAAGACAGCTATAAGACTCCGGGACTTGTTCTCGGGTCTTCGCCCCTCTGTTCGGTCCCCCTGGTTTCTATGGCGGGAATTGAAATTTGAAGTGGTGTTATAGTAAGGAGACCCGCATGCTATCCATAAGAGATAGCATGCTTTCGGGTCTTCTCTCTTTGCCGAGTCTTCGCCCCCGTCTATTCTTAAAAGTACAGCTATGGTGTGGAATTTTAAATAGTATGGTGCCCGCGTACTGCTCATAAGACACCGTTATGCTTCTTAAACTTGTCACAAAGTATTAGCCCCGCTAAATCGAGGTGTGTGCATGTATACGTGTGTGCATGTGTGCGTGTGAGCGTGTGTGCGTGTGTGCGTGTGTGCGTGTGCGCGTGTGCGCGTGTGTGCGTGTGTGCGTGTGTGCGTGTGTGCGTGTGTGCGTGTGTGCGTGTGTGCGTGTGTGCGTGTGTGCGTGTGTGCGTGTGTGCGTGTGTGCGTGTGTCGTGTGTGCGTGTGCGTGTGTCGTGTGTGCGTGTGTGCGTGTGTGCGTGTGTGCGTGTGTGCGTGTGTGCGTGCGTGCGTGTGCGTGTGTGCGTGTGCGTGTGTCGTGTGTGCGTGTGTGCGTGTGCTGTGTGTGTGCGTGTGTGCGTGTGTGCGTATGTTGCGTGTGTGCGTGTGGTGTGCGTGTGTGCGTGTGCTGTGCGTGTGTGCGTTGTGCTGTGTGTGCGTGTGTGTGCGTGTGTGCGTGTGTGCGTGTGTGCGTGTGTGCGTGTGTGCGTGTGCGTATGTCGTGTGTGCGTTGTGCGTGTGTCGTGTGTGTTGTGCGGTGTGTGCGTGTGTACGTGTCGTTGTGCGTGTGTGCGTGTGTGCGTGTGTGCGTGTGCGTATGTGCGTGTGTTGCGTGTGTGCGTGTGTGCGTGTGTACGTGTGTGTGCGTTGTGCGTGTGTGCGTGTCGTGTGCGTGTGCGTGTGCGTGTGTGCGTGTGTGGCGTATGTCTGCGTGTGTGCGTGTTGCGTGTGTGTGTGTGCGTGTGTGCGTGTGTTGTGCGTGTGTGCTGTGTGTGTGCGTGTGTGTGCGTGTGCTGTCGTGTGGTGCGTGTGCGTGTGTGCGTGTGTGCGTGTGGTGGTGTGCGTGTGTGCGTGTGTTCGTGTGTGCGTGTGTGCGTGTGCTGTGCGTGTGTGCGTGTGTGCGTGTGTGCGGTGTGCGTGTGTGTCGTGTGTGCGTGTGTGCGTGTGTGCGTGTGTAGCGTGTGTGATTGTGCTGTGTGCGTGTGTGCGTGTGCGTGCGTGTGTGTCGCGTGTACGTGTGTGTGCGTGTGTGTGCGTGTGCGTGTGTGTGCGTGTGTGCGTGTGTGGTGTGCGTGTGTGCGTGTGACGTGCATGTGTGCGTGTGTGCGTCGTGTGCGTGTGTGCGCGTGGGTGTCTGCGTGTGCGTGTGTGCTGTTTGCGTGTGTGCGTGTGTGCGTGTGTGTGCGTTGTGCGTGTGCGTGTGTGACGTGTGTGCGTGTGTGCGTGTGTGCGTGTGTGCGTGTGTGCGTGTGTGCGTGTGCGTGTGGCGTGTGCGTGTGTGCGTGTGTGCGTGTGTGGAGTGTGGTGTGTGTGGTGTGTGCTGTGTGCGTGGTGCGGTGTGCGTGTGTGGCGTTGTTGCGTGTGTGCGTGTTTGCGTGTGTCGTGTGTGTGTGCTGTGTGGTGCGTGTGGTGTGCGTGTGTGCGTGTGTGCGTGTGTGCGTGTGCGTGTGTGCGTGTGTGCGTGTGTGGTGTGCGTGTGTGCGTTGTGCGTGTTGTGCGTGTGTGCGTGTGTTGCTGTGGGCGTGTGTGCTGTGTGCGTTGTGCGTGTGTGCGTGTGTGCGTGTGTGCGTGTGGCGTGTGTGCGTGTTCGTGTGTGTTTGCGTGTGTGCGTGTTTGCGTGTGTGGTGTGTGGTGTGGTGTGCGTGTGTGGCGTTGCGTGGTGCTGTGTGTGGTGTGTGGTGTGTGTGTCCGTGTTTTGCGTGTGTGCGTGTGCGTGGTGTGCGTGTGTGTGCAAGGATTTGTGTACAGATTAAGAAACAAAGAAGCGAAGGAGAGTGAGAATAAGAAAGAGGTAATGGCTGTGGAAAAAATGCAGAATGATTATATGGAAACAAAACTCTTCTAGAAATGGGTAAAATCTACATGGAAACAGAACTGGGCGATGAATATGAGCAATGATAGAGGAGATTGTGAAGTGATGCTGCAAATACATCGAATGCTGTACAGTAGTGAGAAGTAAGACTGAAGGGTTAAATAAGAGAAACTAGAAGAATGGTGAATGAAGCTGAGAAGGTTATTGGGATAAATAATAGAAAACGGTAGGAAGGTTGGAAAACCGCAAGGGGTAAGTGAAATCACTGGTGAAATGCTAAATTATAGGTCTGCAAAGCTTTACGAAGATTGTGGAATTATTAAATATATGCCTATTGTGGAAAGTGCCGAGATTTGAAGACCGCGATCATTGTACCACTGTGTAAGTAAAACAAGAGTATTGCAAGACTACAGACAAATAAGTTTGCTCAGCGTGCCTGGTAATTTGGAAGAATACTGATTAGCAGTGTTCGAGAACTACACAAACTAAGATTTGGGTGCAGGGTGGCTTCATGCCAGGAGGATGTGTCGATTAGATGGTTGCTCTCCAGCATGTGATCGAAAGGTGTTTAAGTGTAAAGAATGTACTGTGAGTTTGAATCTGGAGAAAGCAACGACAGAGTGAACAGGAGAAGCTGGAAATATTAAATGAATGTGGCGTAAATAAAAGTATAATAAACGGAATAAGGCAATATACAACGGTAGTCGGGCATGTGTTAGGGTGAGAGGAGGTGTGAGTGAATACTTTAATATTGAGCAAGGAATGCGACAAGCCTGTGTGATATTATCGTGGTTGTTCAATATATACATGGATAAATGTGTTAGACAAGCGTGTACCGATACAAATGGTGTAATGGTTGGTGACATAAATTTACGACTTCTGGTGTCTGCAGATGACAGTCTTATTAAGTGACTGTGCGGATGAGCTACAAACCGCTCTGGGGAAGTTTGATACAGTCTGTGAGAACATGGACCTAAAGGTAAACGTGAACAAAACCAAGATTATGGTGTTCAATCTGGAAAGTGGAAAGGAAAGTCGAGTATTTACTCTGCAAGATGAAATTGTGGCGCAAGTGGACGAGCTGGTATATCTGGATAGAATGTTTACTGCAGATGGTACAGTGAATGGCGAGATTGGACGAAAGTTCAATGCTGGAAAGAAAGTGAACGATAATGAGCGTAGCTTCGAAACGAGCACTCTACAATGACGTGTTTGTCCCGTCAGTACTGAATCGAAGTGAGACATGGGTATGTTAAAAAAAGTACGAAAGAAAAACAAATGTCGTGAGTATGAGAGTCCTGACAAGTGCTTGTGGTAAAACGAGAGGATAAGATAACAATGAATATAATGACGGAGTGTGGCAGTAAAGACGATGATGGGTAGACATAAAAGTAGTACATTGCGTTGGTTTGGTCACATTGAGAGAATGAACTGTGACTGTGCCTGGTAGGCCGCGTAAAACTTAGCTGAATGTAGTAGAATGTATGATAAAGGAAAGAAAATAAGGAGTTTTAAAAATAAAAGGCGTGTCAGAAACAATGTATGAATCTTGCGGAAGGTGGGAGGTATGTGAAGATAGGAAAGCATGTAGAAAGATTGCAATGAAAAATTAATAAGAGGTAGGGATTGTATTGCCTACCCCAAGAATGGCGAAGGTTAAGTTTAAGTTTAAGTTGTCGTATAAATATTTAACCACAGTTTACTAGATATTTGGAAATGTCATACATCTTTATTCTTAAAATTACAATTTGAATGCAAGTTACGAATGAAAATAAAATATTTACATTATACTCAAGGTAACAGTTTTTACTCTATGAGATCTGTTGTTGATGTGTTAAATTTACTAAGATTTTACAAATATAATTGAAACTTACTATATAATAACCAGCTAATCTTACAGCTGTTAATTCAAAAATTATTTAAGGAATTCAGCTCAATTTTATCATTATCTTGCTTTCATTTGGAATGAGAATGCACTTTGAACTCAGCAATGCTCCTATATAAGCAACATAAATGCAATCAAGGAACTCTCAGTTTGAGTATAGAACGTGCAATATATTATAACAATCATGATACCGAAGATTTACTTATAAATGTTATATAAATATCAATATCATATGCACAAACCTTAGTTGTACGATAATAAACGTGTGTAAATATTAAGTACCAATTATAAATACTGTTTTTATACATTATTCGAAGTTAATTTTAATTTTAATAAAATTTTTTATATCTTACCTATGCTAATAGTAAATAAATGCATATATATATATATATATATATATATATATATATATATATATATATATATATATATATATATATATATATATATTAATATATATCTCGTCTTCTACTACATTTAAATGATTTATATCACAAAAAATATTAAAATGGAGCAATGAAACTCTTACTAGACAGCATATTTTAAAAATAATTTCACAAATACATGGTGGCTATGACAACACAATCTTATATATTTTGTAATGGAACACACTATATATTATTCTAGATTTGGATTCTTCTCGCTTCGTACATTACCTCAAAAAAATTTCAGCACCATATTACCGGGTGCTTTCAAAGATATGACAATTTCAATAGTTTATTTGCTACTCTATCAATTGTATTAAACATTTCCTATACACAAACCCACTCGATTTTTAGTTAAATTCGTCTTTATTCGACACTACCCGATATTAATGAAAACTAGGCGTAAAAGTAATATCTTTTAAAGAGAACACCTGTATATTTTATTTCTATTGAATAAAGTACGTAACATCATTTATATTTGTAATTACACTGATATGTCTCCAAGTTTCAAGGTATCACAAGCTGTTATTAGACATATATTTCTAATATTAATAATTTTTTATAATCGGACTAGTATCTTTTCTTTAATACGTTGTTCTACTGAGTTAAAATACGTTAGAAATGAAGCGTAAACTAAAGTGAGTAAAAAAGACTACCGTTATCATACTTTCTTGAAAAAGATAAGATAAGGTATATAATAGCTGGGCGTAGAAAAAAAAATGCGTGCTAACTGCCAAATAAATAAACATTAACGTTTCAATTGACGTATCAGTTATAAGTTTTGTACATTGTTAGTTACGTGTTGCTAAATATTATTAATTATTTGCGTTACAACTATTTTTCAAACGGTAAGTGGTTTTTGCTGATAAAAGTGCTTCTTGTGGTGGAGTACCAGAAAGATCAGCTTGTAGATATGATTTTTATACTAGGGGAATGCCAAAGTAACTCTTTTCTGGCAAGTCAAGTTTATACAGAGCGGTATCCCGAACGAAGACATCCACACAAGTGAAGCCTGGAAAATTTATTACAAAGATTTATACAAACGAGACACCAAACCAGTTAAGAGTAGACCCTTTCGAAGTCAAGAAAATTAATTGTCTGTTATGTTACTTCAGTTAGTCAAAAATAAATTAGTTCTGCTGTAGGAGTTAGTGAACAAAGCGTTCAACGGATTTTGAGTGATAATCGTTTTCATGTGTATTATATCCAGTTTTATCAACAACTATTTGATATGGATTTGGAGCGACATGTCGTATTTCGAAATTGGGTTCAACTTTCAACTCTTTTGATAAGGTTTTGTTCTCGGATGAAGCTACATTCCACAAAAATGGATTTTTGAATCACCATAACTTCCGATACTATTCAGATCAGAATCCGAGGATATTGAAGCAGGTTGACTATCAACACAAATGGTCAATAAATGTTTGTGACAGAATTATTGGTGAACATGTTATTGGACCTTATTTTTCAACATTTGAATGGAGCTATGTATTTGATTTCTTCAAAATCTATGTGCAAATTTCAATAACTGTGAGGAATGAAATGGGTGCAACACGATGGAGCCCTCGCCCATTATTCCATTCATGAGGACCATCTTAATGCATTCTTTCAAATCATTCTATTCAGAGGAGGTAACTGGACCCAGATATTTACTAAACTGTATTTCTTTTGTGGAGATATGTTGAAATAATTTTCCAAAAGGCCAACTGCACAAGAAAAATGCAACAAAGAATAAAGAACCGTTTGAGATTATCTCTGATATGTTAAAAAATAGTTAGGCTTTTCAAAACCCCCTTCAGTTGTCCCTCCAAGAAAACGGAAGACATATCGAACATAGATTTTAATTAAAACATTTTGAAATGCTAAATTGATATCAAAAACTTTATTTATACATACGTTAACGATGTAACAATAGTTTTCAAATAAAAATATTTAGGTTTGCGAGGTCTAATAACAGTTTTTGATGAATATCTCTGAAACTTTGAAACATGTCTGTACAGCTACAAATATAAAAGATGTATATTTAATTACGCACCCAATAGGAATAAATATCAGGTTCCTTCAATATAACTTTTACGCCTAGTTCTGGTTAATAACAGATTTAACTAAAAACAGTGGGTTTGGGTATAGGAATGTAATAAAATTAGTGAGTACAAAAACTATCCCGATGAAAATATAGTGTTCAATTTGACAATTTCGAATAAATCTACGATTCTCGTTTTGTACTGTACTGTATACCGATATTTCGCGTAGCCATCTGTATAAATCTGAAACAGACCATATACGTAAAATATCCTACTACAAATAATAATTAATGTGTTTGTTGATGAAAGATACAGAGTGATCAACATGTCCATTCAAGAAATTGTCATATCTTTAAAATTGGTTAAGATGCTGAATGTACGAAGCAGATTCAGATCTATAATAAATAAGATAACAGATATATATATATATATATATATATATATAATAAGTGGTAATCTTGATGATAATGAAAATAAGATAAGTTTATTAATGCAGTCAATTAACAAATTTTTACTTTGGATTGACTGCATTAATATTATCTTATATATATATATATATATATATATATATATATATATATATAATGTCAGTTTAAGATGAAATGCATGGGGATATTGGAAACCGTTAGAGATACGAAGATGGTTAAATGGAGAAAAAGTTGCGTCATTATATGCCCAAGAAGTAACCATGGTTACATGTCAAAAATCCTTCCATTTACTAGACACAGGGTGATAACTGAAAATATGCGTTTTCTAAAAAATCTTGTTTCTTGCAAGAGATACATCCACGATTTTTGCAGGATGGGGTAACAGGGGGAAATTTCAAAATGATTTTGAAAAAATCTAGGCCTACTAGATTTTGAGATAATGGCAACTTTCGATTTTCTTATGGACGCCATATTGGATTTTTTTTTGAATTCTTCATAAAAACTTTTCAACCATATATCATATGTTTATAATCTGCCAATGAGAAAGTGTCAAATTACACAATTAAATTTATATCAAAGCAACCTTGACATATTATGTATTTTAATTAAATGAAAATTAATCTACAAATTAAACTAACTATTGAGAACAATATTATTGATTATTAACATAAATCATAATAATAAAAGTGACAAAAACAACAAAAATAAAATTTAATATTATACTGAATTTTACTATTAATTAATCAAATGCTCGAATAAACCTTCATTCTCCTGCAAACACCATCTGCATCGAGTTAGCACTGCATCACAAGGCCTTATCATCTCGCATTTTGAATTCTTCAAAAAAATGCTTTTCAACCATATTCAGATGTTTATAATCTGCCAATGAGAAAGTGTCAAATTACAAATTAAATTTATATCAAACTAGGGCCAATCAAATCTATTCAATTATTGCAAGAGAATGGAGGTTTATTCGAGCATTTGATTAATTAATAGTAAAATTCAGTAAATATTAAATTTTATTTTTGTTTTTTGTCACTTTTATTATTTGATTTATGTTAATAATCAATAATATTGTTCTCAATAGTTAGTTTAATTTGTAGATTAATTTTCATTTAATTAAAATACATAATATGTCAAGGTTGCTTTGATATAAATTTAATTGTGTTTTGACACTTTCTCATTGGCAGATTATAAACATATGAATATGGTTGAAAACATTTTTATGAAGAATTCAAAATGCAAAAACCAATATGGCGTCCATAAGAAAATCGAAAGTTTGCATTATCTCAAAATCTAGTAGGCCTAGATTTTTTCAAAATCATTTTGAAATTCGCTACCTGTTACCCCATCCTGCAAAATCGTGGATGTATCTCTTGCAAAAAAGATATAGCGATTTTAGAAAACGCATATTTTCAGTTATCACCCTGTGTCTAGTAAATGGAAGGATTTTTGACATGTAACCATGGTTACTTCTTGGGCATATAATGACGCAGCTTTTCTCCATTTAACCATCTTCGTATCTCTAACGGTTTCCAATATCCCCATGCATTTCATCTTAAACTGGACACCCTGTATATATATATATATATATATATATATATATATATATTATACTTTAAAAATCACAATTAAAGGTAAATATTAAATTCAAACACTACACGTGCGATTTTATTTGCTTACAAAACAAGTTAGTGAGCGGCAATATATCCGAGCACAATCATCCTCATTTATTTCCTAAAAGTCCTAGCGATTAGCAAAAGCTACATTTAATTTATAGCTGTGACAGTGACATTATGGTAGATACAAACTTTTGCCTCCAATAAACTTGCTCGAATTATATCAAAAATAAGTTTATAAAATCTGTAAACTGCTGCTCAAAATAAAAAATGTACGTTAAAACATTCAAAAACTTCATATAGTATAATTCTAAAGTAATCAAAGGTAAATCTGGTAACCTTCGTTTAAATATGATAAGCGACTATTTTAAAACTTCATCATGAAAATGATTGTAATCTTGAATCATATTCCCACGTCCTTTGCTGTTAACTCCAAAAATAAGTCAGATCACGTGAAAAACGTACCCACTCATAAAAATGTTTTTCCTCTTTCATAAAATATTAGTTTCAAGTAACAGTAAACACTTCAAAAACAAATTAAATTCCAAAACCGATAAAATCAATATTTAATGGATTAATAAAAAACTATTTACTGAAACGGAATCATTTTTAAGTACCAATTAAAAGAACCATTGCAACAGCAGAAGAAGATTATATAGCAGAATCAAATGCCCCCAATTGTGTAGTTCACGGTGTTAGGAAAGTGAAATCAAAACATGGTCAACGGTTAAACACACTCTACCTTTGCTAAAAGTCTCTATTTCTTTAACGCGACATACGTTAGATAGTACGAAAGGAATTTACGTATCTATATGTGCCCCGGTTGGGATCAAATTGCAAAAAAAACTTTTACGCCCATAGTAATCAATCGGCTCATACTCAATCGTTATCACTATCTACGTTTGTGTTTCTCTAGCTAACGAGATATTTTAAACCACAACACACAACAAAGAACAAACAACACTAACATGACACCACGCTCACGCACACCACAACGCACACGCACACGACACGTACACGCACACGACGCTGACGCACATGCACGCACACGCACACACACACACACACACAATCCACACACCATACGGACACCTGCTCCTACACACCACCACAGACACAGGCATGCGGACCGCAGCTCTAGCTCTAATTCTAACCCTAACCTCACTGTAACTAACTTGTAACAAGTAATTTAAACATTTGATAACAAATAAAACACATTTAATAATTTATGTAATACTTTGCAAAATTACATTGTGACAATTTGAGTTGCCTATCCTAAAGGTGAATTTATTCAACATATATTTAACGAATTCAAAAATTATCCGGTCAACCTCAAAAGACCTGTTTAAAGTTTTCACTATCTAATGCAATTTTGTTGTTAAGAGTTAAAAGAGAAAGTTGCAAAAGGCTTTACAGTGGTTTTTAATTAATTATATATTAATCAATTGTATATGGGATTTACACTCTACGGTCGTTAAGATTCGTACTTAAGCTTAAGAGTAATTTGTTGATTAGCATTCTTCCATTAATTGGTTCAACACCACTTCTATTATCAAGAGGCCATAACGTCTGGCTTCACCGTTTCCTTCATTCAGTCCGTCATTTTAATATTAGTTTGGACAATATATTTGTATAAAGTAATGGTAATTGGCGTAACAATTATGTATGACCACACATCGTCCGTGCTGTCTGAAGCTTGGAATCGTTCATCCCTCTACAGTCTGCGTGTTAATATTGTGCTAAATAGTAGTATTAGTCTTGCCTATCTGTAAATAATATTAATCTTTAGATAACAATTAGCTTTGAGTTTAGCTATTCACAATTGACCTGATTCACTTTACAAAAATACATTGAAAATTACTGTAAAGGGATATTCGTGATCTATAATTATTATTTGGTTTTTATTAATAGTATAATTTAATATAAATAATCAATTTACCTACCCTAACCGCCTTTATGCACTGTGACGAATTTATAGCTGCGCAGGAATTAACTCCACTGTCACAGGGCCTACTGCTGTTTAGTTCACTCGGTTAAGATCTATCGCTTTGCGAGATCGTAGGTACAGGGTGTGTCGCAAGCGCTTACAGCAGAACCTGTACGATGTAATCGCCTTAGTTTAAGTACACGACTTCCGGTTAGGTTACGTAGCGATTATGCATTGTAATTAATATTTACGATAACGCGAATGCCCCTAACTTTATTCATGTTTTTTTTCCTTTATTTTGCATTATTAATTATATTGGAAATATTCAGGCATTATAAGTTTTTAAATTAATTTATGATTCTTTTCTTTCGACCCGTTGTGGCACTAGATTCCTGGTTTGGCCCTTTCCAGGGAAAAATAATCTTACGGCTCTAAAGGTCCTGGCACATACTAAATAAATACGATTGAGTCTTAAATCATCGCTTACATTTGACCAGTTAGAGTGTTGCGGAGCTGAGTGATAAACTAGTTTATTTGTTTAATAGCATTATGCATTAGTGTTGGTAGCAAACTCTAATTCTAACTCTAACTCTAACTCAACTTCCTCTACTCTACTCTGACTCACTCTGCTCTGACTCCTGACTCTGACTCTCTGACTCAACTCTGACTCTGACTCTACTCTGACTCTGACTCACTCTACTCACTCTACTCTCAACTCAACTCTAACTCCACTCACTCTAAACTCTAACTCTAACTCAACTCTCAACTCTAACTCTAACTCTCAACTCTAACTCAACTCTAACTCAACTCAACTCTAACTCTAACTCTAACTCTAACTCAACTCTAACTCTAACTCTAACTCTCAACTCTAACTCTAACTCTAACTCTAACTCTAACTCTAACTCTAACTCTAACTCTAACTCTTACTCTAACTTTTACTATTACTCTTACTCTTACTTTAACTCTAATTCTAACTCTAAGTCTAACCATAAGCCTAACCTTAACGCTAACCCCAACCCTCGAACTTAAACTCGAACGCGCACTCCAACTCTAACTTTAACTCTAACCTTTACCCTAACCCCAAACCAAACCCCAACCGAACCCCAACCCCAACCCCAACCCTAACCCTAATCCTAATGCCACTCCTAACCCTAACCCTAATCCTAACCCTAAGAATAACGCTAACCCTAACCGTAACCCAAACTGGGTGCAAAATAAGAACCAGCTCGAGCTTCAACTCCAACTCAAACCCAAACCTATACTGACACTCATACTAAACTGAAACGCAAACTCAAAGGCAAACTCAAACAAAGACGAACACGAATTCAAACACGAACGCGAACGTGAATCCGAACGCGAACGCGTTATGTGTGTGTGCGTGCTTGCGTTTATGTGCATGGACGCGTGGCCGCGTGTGTGTGAGTGCGAGCGTGCATGTGTGCGTGCGTCTGTTAGTGCGTGCGTGCGTGTGTGGGTGTGTGTTTTCTTTGAACTAGATGTAAAGATTTAAAACTCAGTATCTTAGGACCCCCCTGCTTGGGATTAATGGACGAACCCAAAGTATTTTCTGTGCTTGCTTTTAAAACCTGATTTTAAACAGAATTATACATGTCCTTTAATTATAAAGCTATTAAATGGCTGAATGAAAATAAATGAAATATCTAATACAATGGGTCGTTTAACACGACAGAGTAACTTTCCACTTTTTACTTAACGTTCAATGGAAGGTGTAGTATTACATGTAATCTCCAGAAGATACGTTATACAATATAATTTAATGCCAATGTCAATGTCACTACGTAAATTAAAAAATTAAAGAAAATCAACAGAAAACTGTATACATTATATATTATAATAGGTGTTCAAAATGACGACCATTTTGTTCTAAACATTTATCAACCTCTTTCGAAAAGAATTCCACTCTGAATAACATATCTGGGTGATTTCACAACTTAATCCTTTCTCTCATGTCTTCGGCTGTAGTTGGAGCAGTCACCATGACTTTCTTTGACGAAACCCGCAGAAAAATCAAGTTAAGTCTGACGATCTTGCAGGCCAATTTACTGGTCCCCACGTCTAATCCATCTGTTGTTCATTCAATATAACGTGCTTCTCACAGAAATGTGGTGGTGCGTCTTGCTGGAACCAAATTGCTTCAGTTGTTGCTCTGGAATATTTGGCATCAATCTTGCAAGTCATTTCAAGAAATCGCAGTATCGCTGTCCATTAAGATTACCATCGAAAAATGAGGTCCAATAACAACATCGTCAAATATCCACACAGGTTTTATCGACCAAGGTGTTGATTAGCGACTGTTCGCATCCAGTGTGGATTTTCTTGAGCATATCTATGTTTAAATATAATTACTAATATCAGTTTTCTTATTGATTTTAACTAATTATTTTCATTAGATAATTAAATATTAACATTTATTTTATAAAAAATTGAAATATTTTTTAATCAAATTCCATATATAATAATATAATATACAATAATATTAAAAATATATTGATATATATTGATATATTAGCACAATTATACTGACTGTCTAAAAGGTTTTACAATTCGTAACTTGAATTTCACATTTGTCTTAAATTTATAAAAACTATTTTTATGATACCAGAACTATAATTAATAAAACTAGAGTAAACAATAACTTACTTTTAACGGATATCTAGAATTAATTAGAAAAATTTTCATTTAATTTCCAAAAGTAAATGAAATAAAAGTGGTATATGACAAATA
This sequence comes from Vesta saturnalis, assembly GCA_036346205.1. Classification (NCBI taxonomy): domain Eukaryota; kingdom Metazoa; phylum Arthropoda; class Insecta; order Coleoptera; family Lampyridae; genus Vesta; species Vesta saturnalis. The sequence goes on from JARFJB010000244.1 coordinate 154,425, forward strand.
GTTTTTTCTACAAGACACGGTATTTTTAAAGTGTACTAAATTGATTGAACTATAAAATTCATTTTAATGACTATAAATTGAAATAACATTTCATTTAATAAATTACAATCCAACAAATGAAAAGTGACAATGACATCGCAAAATATTACACATTGAAAATATTTTATTGTCTTCACACGTTGATATAGTTTAAATGCAAATTACTTTCTAAACGGATGTTAAATAATAAAAAATGTACATATAATTACAATAAAATATAGTTATTGTTTTGTCAAGTTGACATTTAAAAATCTGCTTTTTCCTTACAATTCAGATAATGTTTTTTAAATGAAATTTCAATAATAAATGATAATATTTCAAATTGCATTGAAAAAGGCATCATGGATTTATTTAAATATTGTCATTTATTAAAATTTCCTGTAATTGTTTAAACAATCCAGTTTGTTAGTTTCTAGATAATATCGAAAATTATTTATTGTAATTTGATTTTATAGTTTGTTAGTTCATTTAAAATATTGTATTTGTATTTTTGGTTTGAACAATAAAGATAGTTGTACTAATACTAATTCATTGGTGTTATTTCAATAGCCTTTGAGAAAACACGAACATTTTTACAGCGAAAAAATTTTTTAGAGCATATATTAAAGCATATATACGATACTTTTCATAGAATACGTTAGAGCATATATGCTCTATCTTTACAGCATATCTGCCCAGCCCTAGTAATTAACCATAGTGGCAGTTTGCTGATATCTAATACCTAAATGTTCAAACGTAAGCTTTGAAATATTAGGATTTTTACAGATGAGATAATTGTATTTCTAACTATTGTACAGTATCGACTTGTAAATTAGTAGTTTAAAGCAAATTAATAAATAAGGAATTATGCATGTGTAATGGGCATTTGAAAATAGATAAAACAAGGTTCAGAGCAACTCACAATTATTAAGTTTTCTATTTTGGTACTATTTATTTTAATAATTTAATAACTACTCAAAGTAAAATTTTCGACAATTATTACAAATATTTCCTATGTTTCAGCAGACCGCAAGGAATTGAATCGTCTCATTCGCGTCCTTTAAACGTAGGGACATCTAGACCGAGTCTACATTCAAATTTCCATTCTAAACCAGACGCAAGTCATAGCATGAAGCGACCGACACAACCGCCACGACACAGCATTTTACCAATGAGTACGGATTCGTTTTCACCTGTAAACTTTTCGTTAGCTTTTTCAACTAATACTGGATGGCAAGTTACAACAGAACCCAATTTTATAACCGGCCATAATCAGAATTCTTCGCATCACGGATCAAAACCAAATCTATTATCTTGGCAAGTTACCACGGAACCTGTATTTATAACCAAAAATAAAAATAAGCCAAGTTATAAACCAAAACCAAAACCTTCCAAAAAACCGGTGTTAGTTACAACAAGCAAAAATGCGATTAAATTTAGCAGTAAACCGACAAGGACAACTACCTCAAGGTAAATATAATTTATTTACTAATTTATAATGAAAAATACAGGAATCTATTCGCATAGATTTCAACTAATAACATCAAATTATGATGAAACGTAAAATGAATCATTTGCTGAATTATTTGCGAGCGAATTTCTATTAAATTTTTTTAAATTGCACTTAAAATCGGTTATATATATACATATATATATATATATATATATATATATATATATATATATATATATATATTATATATATATATATATAATATATGCAGTTAATATGCAGTTAATTACTTGGAAGTGAAAAGGACAAGAACGAAATAAACTTATTCATATTTTACTTGAAAGTTGTTATGTAAAGTTTTATGTATCACAATAGTTTTATCAGGTGGATACATTTTAATAGCCTACAAAGAATAAAACATTTACTAGTATTTCAAATTCGCAAAAATGAAGCAAATATAAATGTGCTTAACTTTAAAATAAAGTTGATAAGGACCATGAAAATTTAGATAAAAGGCATGTTTGCTTTGTATCTAATTTATTATTTGTTAACTTTATAACTGAAGTTCTGTCTTTTCTCTTTATTGCATTATCTTTATAAAATTTAATAATTTTCTTCTTACTTTTCTTTATCTTTTTAACATTTTATACATTTTAAGCGATTTTAAGTATTCTAGTTCTTTTAAGGAATTTTTTTTACATTATATTTGTAATATACACACACATATGTATATATATATATATATATATATATATATATATATATATATATATATATATATATATATATATATATATATATATATATATATATATATATACATATCTCTCAAGAGCACAAGATTTAACTAGTTTTCCAATGTACGTCATTAATTTTATGACTAATGCGACTATTTATCGACTATAAATTTGTAAACCATTGCAGATACTACTCGTAATTGACTAGTTGGGTATATTTTTAAGACTAAGTGATGTTTTGTAATAAAAATGCAATAATCATCTGTGATTAGATATTTTCTAGTTTCAGGGTAAGTGCCTTAGTACGTTTGTAAGCCATTTTTATTCGATTGCATTTTTTATACGGACTTGTTTGCCTTCGACGTTTATTTTGTTACATTAAAGTCTTAAAATATCCGGTATTGTAAGAACGACTATTCATTAGACCATAATTTGGTTCTTTGCCTTTGAAGTGTCTCAAAAATTCACAAGTCTTTACCAAAGAAATTTAAGAAGCTTATTGCTTCTCTTATTAATGATTTTGAAATAGAAAGGGACAATGATGGATCGCTTTTATCTGTCGCTAAACTGTGAGGGGTAAGAGTTCCTAAAACAGTAGTAATAAATTTAATAACGCACCCCTTTATTGTACGGCGTTGGTCACTCATTCAATATAAGTTTACGAGTAATTAATTCTATTCCACAAACGTGTAAATATAGTGAACCCCTACGTAGCCTTAAAAAATCTGATGTGGCCAGCACATTACTCTCTTATATACGTTTTGTATAATTTTAGCAAAAAGGGACAAGAATTAATCTGCTGCGATATAGATATTTTTAAATTATTCATGCTTGTTATTACATTAAATGTCAAAACACATGTAACAAGTTAAACATATACAACTACGCAAATTTTTGTATTGTGAAAAAGTAATATATTGTACAAAGTCTACCTGGCTAAATTTACGCAATCGCGCTCCCCCGCACATACACACATACACACATACACATACAACACACATACACACATACAACACATACACATACACATACACACAACAACATACACACATACACACATACAACACATACACACATAACATACACATACACACAACATACACACATACACACATACACACAACACACATACACACATACACACATACACATACACATACACACATACACACACATAAACACACACATAACACACATACACACACACATCACACATACACACAACACATCACACATACACACATACACACATACACACATACACACATACACACATACACACATACACAAAAACACATACACACATACACACATACACACATACACACATACACATAAACATACACACATACACACATACACACAAACACATAACACAACACATCACACATACAACAAACACATACACATACACACATAAACATACACATCACACATACACACATACACACACACACATACACATACACACAAACACATAACACATACACATACACACATACACACATACACATACACACATACACATACACACATACACACATACACACATACACACAACATACACAACACAACACACAACACACAACAACATACACACATACACATAACACATAAACAACACACAACACACATAACACATACACACATAACACATACACAACACACATACACAAACACACATACACATACACATACACAAACACATACACATAAACACATACACACATACACACATCACACATACACATACACACAACAACACACATAACACACAACACACATACACACATACACACATACACACATCACACATACACATAACACATACACACACAACAACACACACACACAAACACATACACACATAACACATACACACATCACACATACAAACACATACACACATACACAAAACACACAACATCACACATAACACATAACACATACACATAACACATACACACATACACACATAACACACATACACACAACACACAACACAAAACACATACACCAAACAACCCAAACACATACACAAACACATAACAACAACCATAACAACATACACACACATAAACATACACACATACACACATACACACATACACACAAACACATAACACATAACACATCACACATACACACATACACATACACACACATACACATACACACAACACATAAACAACACACATACACAACAACAACACACATACACACATACACACATACACACATACACACATACCATACACACATACACACATACACACATAAACACACATACACACATACACATAACACAACACATAACACACACATACACACATACACACATACACACATACAACAACACATACACACAACACAAACATCACACATACACATACACACATACACATAAACACATACACACATACAACACAACACACATACAACATAACACATACACACATACACAACACACACACATACACACATACACACATACACACATACACAACACACATACACACATAAACAACACATACACACATACACATACACACATACACACATCAACACACATACACACATACACACATACACACAAACACACACACATACACACATACACACAACACACACACATACACATAACACATAACACATACACACATAACACATACACACAAACAACACACATACACACATACACACATACACATACACATACACACATAACACATACACATACACACATACACATACACACAACATACACACATACACACATACACACATACACACACACACACTTACTCACATTCACACATACACACATACACACTACACACATACACACATACACACATACATACACATACACACAACACATCACACATACACACATCACACATACACACATCACTACAACACATACACACATACACAAAACATACACACATACACATACACCACACAACACACATACACAACACACATACACACACACATACACATACACACATACACACAACACACATACACACATACACATGCACAACAACACACACACACATACACACAACACATACACACATACACACATACACACACTACACATACACAACACACATAACACACATACACACACACACACACACATACACACATACACACATCCACATAACACATAACACATAACACACATACACACACATACACACATCACACATACACACAACATCACACATCCACACATCACACATACACAACATACACACAACATACAACACACATACACACACACACATACACACATACACACATACACATACACAACACACATACACACAACACACATACAACACATACAACACATACACACAACACACATACACATCACACATACACATACACACATCACATACACACATACACAAACACATACACACAACAACACACATACACACATACACATACACATACACA
>JARFJB010000245.1:0-207500 GCA_036346205.1 Vesta saturnalis
AGGGTTTGATGTGGAGTATGGTTAGGTTATCAGGGATTCTTGTGGGTTCAGAAATCATTTGTGTGAGATCACATGAAATAGCAAATGTTTCTGCACTATGACCAGCGGGATTTGTAGTAGATGAAAATTGAAGCCAATTAGAGTTATGAACATTGAAATCGCCTACAAATGAGATATCGCAAGATGGAAACTGAGACAGGAGATAGTCAACTTTCATACTAAGGTAATCGAAGAAGTCTTGAAAGTTGCTGTCATTAGGAGACCTATAAATGCAACAGTAGAATTTCACAAAATTAGGACCAGAATGTTTAAACCAAATCACGTCAAAATTTTTATTTTCTAAGGAAGAAACCCTCTTGCAAGCAATTCTGTCCTTGATGTACGCACATACGCCTCCTTTATATCGAAAGTTAGAGTGAAGATGGTATTGAGGAAATTGCAAGTCGGGTGACTCGGAGCTTTCAGAGGAGACTTGTGTTTCAGATAGAAACAAATATCAGGTTGTAATTGTTCAAGATGTTGGTGAATAGCATTAAGATTAGACCTGATACCGCGGATGTTGCAGTAGTGAATCAGAAAGTTGATACTTTCGATGACCGAGGTCGCTTGGGCCCTGCCCTCCCGGACATCCGAGTGGGGCAGGATTTTACGTCCGGAATTTATAACCCTAGAAACCACAGCCATCTTATTTTTAATTTGGGACTTTTAATGATAGGAAGACAGTGAGGGCGAGAAGGAAGAATAAGGATGAGAATAGATTAAGGATGATGGAAAAGGTAACCGGCAGCCCTTACCGAGCTCAGAAAATCGGAGACCCAATATTAAGGAGCCCATGGTACGGGTGGTGGTACCTCCCCGGCTGGCATGGAGTATACATGCCTACCACCTTATGAATAGTGCACTTAAGCATCGAGTAATTGCTCCAGAGGCTTGACGGTTTTAAGATTTTAGATTTTTCTAAAATACGCAAAATGACTTCTTCATTTATAATACTAATTTTTATCATCTCGCCATTTTGGAAAAATTATAGACCATCATACCTCTCTTCTTTAGACAACAACTCATTACCTTTAGCATTCACTGATTTCATGAATAATTATTTTCATTACTTTCGTTTATTTCCATTTTATTAAAATTGAAAATACAGTGGAACTATCAACAAATTTATTTTGACAAGTGATGTCATAATAAAAATTCCGTAAATGTCGTTCTAATACATAGATATTGAAAATTTTCCGAAAGTAAAAATCGTAAAGTAAAAAATAACATTCAAAATCTACTTTCGGTAATTTGTAAAGTTTACTTTCGATTTAATATATCATAAAGTTCTATTTTACCTGAAAAAATTAAATTTTGGTTGGATCGTGAAAATACTACGTTAAAAATGCTGAAAAGTATGTTCACTTACATGTATATCGATTGTCAGTTGACTGTACTGAAATATGCTCGTAGACTATTTGAAATCTAGAGATATTAAAAGAAAATTTATCAAAGTTGATCGAAATATGAAATATTAATTAGTCTTTTAAAGTATGGATAGTATCAAAATTGGAACCTGCTAGAGATCCAAAAAATTGGTCACTAGGTGTCGTCATAAATCGTTTTTAGTTTGGAAACTCTGAATAACAGTGATGACACATTTTCTGTATTTCATATAAATATACAGTGCTTTGCTAGAAACTTATTTAATTTCACATTGTTTAGATGTAGCATGTATTAGTGAATATTGGTTAACAAGTTCCAAACTAATTAGTCTCAAACTGAATAACTTTTTTGGGATCATATTTTTCGCGACAAAATACATGGTGGAGTGCTAATTTTAGTTAGGTCTGGTTTATCTTTTGAAGCGCTGTCTTGGGAATAAACTATATTTGAGATTAATTGTGAAATATCAGCTCTAATCTGTACTGAATTCAGTATAGTTTAATTATTTATCGTTCTCAAATAATTTTAATGTTTTTGAAATTTTAATTCTGCTAAATAATTAAACATTATAAGAAATCATTATATCAAACTTTAACGTAAAATTTAATACAACTGAAAAGTATACTCTTGAATTATGGAACTTCCATTTCTTATGGTTTTTTAAACAGTTCAATCTTCTACCAGAAAAATCTTGCCTTGACAATATTTTTTAAACTTTGGTCATGATTCGTTTAACTGTAATATCTATGATACTAATATGTCGGATCATTTTACAATTATTTGTATTAGGAAAATCTTGTTCTAAAATTGATACAGTTGGTTGAAAACTTGTAAGGCGTATTACAGAAAAAGGCGTTTATCATTCTACAATACATTTAGTAAATGCTTTTAATTACCTAAGTTCCACTGATCTTAAATTTAACACTAAATTTGAAATTTTTCAATAACTTTATTTGTTTCGTGATTGCATTTCGAACAATGTGACAGTGATATCAAATGGTTTAATTCCTATCTAAAAAAAGAAGTCAATTAATTGATGGATTTTACAAAACATAAAATCAACGAACTCCTTGTGCTTGAAATTTTAGGATTCGATATAAAATTTAGGGCCAGATTTGCTGCTAATGATCAGTTATCCTTAACTCTTAATCCAATGTTAATTCACACAGAATGGTAACTCAACTGGATAAAAAATGACACTAAAATTGATGTTAATGTACTAAATAGACACTTTACTACTAATGTGATCGAGGTCGACATTTTACCGTAAATGAACATCTTCTTGAGTTTACCTTTAAAACTGTTTAAGCGGAAATAGGCAAATTATACACCTATCTAGTAGTCAAACCAGAGATGTTTATAATGTTTGCAACAAAGTAATAAAACAAAACGTTAGTCTGTTTTGAAGCTAACAAAATTAATAGAGCTATCTTTTATAAGTGGAGAATTCCCTGATTTAAAAAAAAGCACTGGTATTGCTTTGTATAAAAGGATAGGAATAATTGTGACAATTTCGACCGATTCAATACTGACAATTTTTTAAAAATTTTGAGCGTATTTATAATCAAATATCCAGTTATTTTGAAAATCAAAACATTTTTACAGAAACCAGTTCGGTTTCAGAAAGAATAAAGCACCTCTAATGCGGGTGGTAGTTTTGTTAATACTTTGAATTGTTTCGAAAGGGGAACACTCTCAGCAATTTTACAGACTTGTCCCCTTTGATTGCGTGTCAGACGCTTTTTATTGAAAAATTAAGCTTATGGTTTCGATAAGCTGAATATAAATTTGAATCTTACTTAAGTAACAGGACTCAGGTGGTATCTGTGAATGATGTTCTATCTTCCCCCAGAAAATTCCTCAAGGTTCAATCTTGGGATTCTTTCTTGATTTTTTATTAATGACTTTCCTTTAAATTAAAAATATAAGTAACTTATTTTATATGCGGATTATGCAACTGTATTTGTCAATGTGGCGATGAAGCGGTAGTGCTAAATGATTCTGGGAAAACGATGGCTTCAGTATATAAATTGGCAGTGAATGTTACGTCTAAATAAAGTTAAAACAGTTAGAACGGTTAACACTAAAAACTATTACTTTTGACAATTTAAATTATTTAAATTTCTGGGCACACTTATTGATCCAAATTTAAATGTTTTAAACATGTAAATAATTTGACCAATAAATTAAACATAATTTTTTATTCTCGTCGTCTAGTTGACATGTTTCTGATACTAATTTGAGAATATTTTTTTGCATTGATTCACTCTATTTGAATTACTGCAATATTTTTAATCGGCATCTGAAAAAATATTTAAACTTCAACGTAACAATAAATTATAGGTGGACTTAGTTATCGAGATGAAAATACTTTAAAAAAATTGCAAATTTTGACATTGTCATCATTTTATTCTTAATTGTGTTTTAATTTTGTGAACAATATATTGGTCGATTTCACGATCATTTTAAAAAAGAACAATCTCAATTTGAACTTTTATCATTTATCTAAAAACACATAGTCTTTATATTTCCTACTATAATATTTAACTGTATTCCATTCTCAAAAACTTCCTGCAAATAAACTCAAAAATTAAAAACATTTTTATTGAAAAATGTTTTTACAATATGACTAATTTTATAACAGTAACCTAAGTATAGATTAGTTGCATCCTTTTTGTGCTTGTATTTCTTTTTATATTGACGTCTGTAAATGTAGTATTTAATAACAATTAATCATAATAAATATATATATATATATATATATATATATATATATATATATATATATATATATATATATATATATATTTGTTCCATTAATCACATCCACTTCAATTTTAGATGTTTTAAAATTGAATTTAGGTAAACAACTGATATTTAAAGAAATTGTTAAACACCATGTAGAACATTATTACTCCCCAATAAATTGTAATTTGACATTTTATAAAAAGTGAAGGATTTAATGAAATAACACCATAAATACCATTTATCGACTGTGGATGAAATTACCTGAAAAACTTAGTTCATTAATAATGTTAGGTATAATGATGGATTGTACAATTTTCAATTTTGTCTAACGTAAAACAGAAACTTATTCTTAAAATGTAAATTTCAGATGAAACGTTATATTTCAGATTATGACTTTTAGTTATTTTGAAAACAATGTGAATAAATAAATCTACATACTTTTGATACATTCATTATTTATGATATTCATTACATCGTTTCTGTTTTATGTTATATTAATTCAATAAAAACTTGGAATATTTAATTTCATTAATAATAGGTGAAATTCCGTAATTATTAAAAAATCAATTAAACATATTTTTTTTTATTTGTAATGCAACAAGACATCCATTACATCTAGTTTAATTAATTAAATAAACTTTAGTATTACTGCGATGCAAGTAAATTGATGCTAGTAGTAATCCATACAATATAAAATATAGAAAAATTGACAATTCTGTGTTTAATAGATCCTCCAACTACAATTCAGTACAACGACATTAAAACTCAAATATATTTATGCCATTTACTTCAGTGTTAATAAGCATAGTCCACTTTTAAAGCAAATTTGTTTTAAATGCCAATAGTTTGAAATAAAAATATATCACTCCATTTGTACATTTAGGTTTGTTATTACTTTCGAAAACATCTTCTGTTAAAATTTCACACCATCATTAACCATACATAAAGTGAGGTTAATTTGTTTAATTTAAAAGCAACTAACGAAACCAGTGGCGTCACTAGGCCTATTTATTTTAGATCAATTTTATGTAACTTTAAAAATTGAAATATACCAATAATCCTGTAATTTATTTATTATAGACTTGTTCCATTACATTAGATACGTGTATAAAACGTTTAATTTTAAGAATCTTATTGAGCGTTGGTTTTTTGTCATACATCTTCCTTTTATGCTGTATAATAAAAACTGGTCATTTTCCGAATCGTTTAAATTACGACTCATTCGCATCGATTGTTCGTGATCGTAACAAGCTCTCATTGAAAGACTGCTCATTACCCTTTATAGTATACTATTATCTAACACATTTCTTTCTTTTTGATAAATGACATTAAAGAAAGTTGATCTTTCCAACTTTAAAATTAATAAAACTTTATGATAATCTGAATATCAGTAACAATAACGATGTGTGTTACAAAACTTGTCATAAATAAATTAGTCAAACGGAAACGATCAAGACATATGGAATTAAATTTAAAATTTTAAAATCAGTTTTTTTAAATACAGGAAGCTGCTATCTTTTCGTTGAAAAATTCGGCATAATAATTACGATTAGATAATTGATTTTATATAAAGTTCGAATTTAATTAGTGCGTTTTACATTTATTTTTCTAACATGGCAAAATTTTGTATTTATTTCGTAATTGCTTTAGCATTTCATACAACTTTAGGACAACAAGTAAGTTTATTCCAGTTTATAATATCTTTTAAATACGTTAATTTTTAGAGTTTTAACGATGTGGCTCAAAATATTTACTCAAATGTTTAAAAGTAGAAGACAATGTATTTAGAGTCTGGGCTGACCTTTAGATGTGATGGAATCCTTAATAGAATTTTTTAGTATGCCAACTCTCAATAAATTTTGGGCATGTACATTTTACAAGGGAATAATGGACGAAGAAGGAAATATAATTGAAAAGAACATAAACAATTTGAATTGATAATCCAGAAATTCAGGAGAAGGCTTATCAAGTTGCCGTAATCCTCAAGGCCACACTGTTGAGGAAAAATTATAGTTTCTACCTGCTTTACTTTACAGTTGAAAAAATTTTGAAAAACATGAAAATGAAATTAAAATGACATTTTTATTCATCGTTCTTAGTGATCTTATTTAATCAATACCTCAATTGAACATTTTATGTAGTATATTTTGTAAATAAAAAAAGCATTATTGCTAAACTTAAATCCACTACATTTCCTATACCTTTGTAACATCAGAACTTAAGTTCTGTAAATCAGTAAAACTTTATCTCTTACAATTGACAAGTTTTGTATTTCGCTTAAGCGAGGTATTTGGTTAAATTTCCTTTTTCATAAAACCAAGACCCAAAATTAAAGTATTAATATGTATTTATTGAAACTCTTGAATACCTTTTGTTACATGCCTTGTCCTATTTTTATTATCTAAGTAATATAGTCTATCCACATATTTGTTACATTTTTTTTATTAATTCAGATTTTAAAGAATGGACTGTGTTATATTATGCTTGGTCAATTAATTTTCGAATAGTTTCATATTAAAATGTGTAAAGTATTTAAGGATGCTACGTGAACGTTAAAAACAGTAAATAGACGACGTGCAGACTTTAGTTTAGAAAGTTGAAATAGATTTTGAAATATTGCAATCAAGACGTTCTAGATATAAACAACGGATTTTTGAAAATGTGAAAATTGACGTTGTAGATATAAACATCGAAACATTTTTCACATTTTCAAAAATCAACTTTTTTTCACTGTGTCTAGCTGAAAACGAATATTTCTAGTGTCAGTACAATTCTAATTTTTTGTTTAAGATCACTTTCTCATTTAGCTTAGAAAGTTAAAAAAGTGTATAAATATTTATTCATCAGCTTTTTCTTTCTAGGAAAATATATATTAACCCTTAGTACGCGCTAGATTATATTTTAAACTAGTCCTAGGGTATTTTGTACATAAAGGTTTGCTAAAAAATTGGGGCATAGTTTTATTGGTTACAATCGCAAACTTACTTGTGATACTCGGATAAAATGAAAACCCATCCTCAAGTAGTTTTAAAATGCACATAAATTTGTTAATCCCTTTAAATGCAAAACTGGTCAGGTAGATTTTATATTGTTTTTTTGAACAAAGCAGGTCCAATCCTCCTCAGGGTGCGATATAGAGCCAATAAATTGAAAAGGATTCGTTAATTACAATACAATAAATCAGTTTTATAAAGTTTTAGGATTCAATTTATAATTATATTTATTTTTTTAAAAAATAAATTAATTTTGCGTTTTTAGAAAATCATTTGGGATGTTGTTTAAAAATGCCACCCTACCAATGGGAAATTTTGCCAAATAACCAGTTTTATTTTTTAATTATAACGTCTTTCAATGCTATTCAAATATTTATCTTATCAAATTGCCGAGGACGTAATCGAAATCAATCAATGTAGATAGTATAAGAATGTATTTTCTTATTGTTCTTGTATATTCGGCGTATTTTATATTTAGAATATTTATGATTATTGGACAAAGTTAAACCAGAAATCAATTAACTTTTAATATCATTCAAGTAATTACCTTTAATTACGATGGTAACAATAACTAAAATTGCTTTGTGAAAATAGGGTATAATAATTATTAAATATTCAGTTATAATCCGTCTTGACTTTGTCGTAACTATATTGTGAAGCTTTATTTTAATAAGAAAAAGTGCCCCGTCGCTTAAGGCAAACGGATAATTCGTTACTGCAAAGGGGAATTATTCTTGGTTTATTGAATAGTGAACTTTCAATAACCGAAATGTCCCGTCCATGTAACTGCCACTTTTATATTAATACGATTTTTAGCGGTACTTGTGCTTATCAATGATTTATAAAGGTAAATAGTTTTTTATATTTAGATCACAATTAATGGGAAATTATATTCCAAATAACGTGTTGTTTCATTTTATCAATTAAGACGCTTTTTAATTTCAATTACATCCTTGATAATACGATTTCATAAATATTCCTCTTTTGCTAGTAGTGTTTTGAATTAAATTGGAAAAAAACAAACACCGTCTTATTAGGGAAATAATGAAATCAAAACAATTTGGAATTGAATTGTTACTTGAATTTCTTCCAAATCAGTCTAATTATATCGTAGATTAATTGATTTTCTATTTTTGTGGAACAATTTCATTGAAGTTAATTCATATTAAAAATATATTACTCCTATTATCAATTCCTCTATGTGAAGAAAAACAACTGACTTGGAGCTGTTTTAAATTCCTTAAAGTAAACCATAATGTCATTTAAATGTATTATCTAATTCCATTATAATGAAAAAAATAAGATTATTTGTTTGGTTTTATAATACACATATATTCAAATTCATTAAAGATATAAAAAATATAATTCTTTTTTTTATATAACAGATTTTCAAGTCAGTTTCGAACCAGGCATTACGTATTTTCATAAGAATTCTTTCATTAACAAACTGGGAGTCTAGTTCGAACGTTTAAAGAGTGCATACGTTAAAATGCGCGTTGTGTTATCACGCTGTGAAAGTTGAACTGCGATTATAAATTGAACACTTGTGCAGATAAGTATTAATATATACACAATCTACAAAATTTATTTAAAAAATGATTACTGTGGTTAACATAAAATCAAATTACTGATAGTTAATTAATCTATTAAGCCCTGCAGCCCGCCGGTCTTCACGGTGGAGCTATAGCACCAAATTTAAATCCTAACATAATATTAAATCCAAATTTCATACCAAATTACCTGCAATACGGAAATCAATATCAACAACAGCAATTATTGCAAGCCACCAATGCCCCAATACAACCAAACTTTGTTCCAAATAATGGACACGCGTTGTCAGGTGCTCCCGTATTTGTGCAAAATACTCACTCCCAGATTACGAATCTATACCTAACACAAATGCAACACTTTCCAACTACCACTTACACACCTTCACCTTCACCCTCAGTATGTACTGAAGTGCAATCAGATTCGGACTCTGAAACATCCGCAAATGAATTTCTTGGCAGGAAGTAAGAAAAAATAAGAAAAGAAGGATATCACAAAAGAAACCCAAAGCAAATCAAATTATAACAAAGGTTGACGTTCATGATACAAATAAATATGCACCATTAGCTGCACAAGAAGATGATGTGGAAATGGTACAAAATCAAGCAGATGGAAACAAAAACCAAAAAGAAAATACTCCTAAACCCCCTCTTGTGTTTATCCATGGTGTTAAAAACTTTCCTGATATGCTTAAATCCCTCAACCTTGTTATTTCAGAAAAAGATTATGATTGCAAAACAATGGCAGATAATTCTATAAAAGTAAACGTTAAAACGTCTGATTCCTACCGCACACTAATAAAACGCCTGCAAGCAAAAAATATAGTACATCACACCTATCAAATGAAGGAAAATCGAGCGTATAGAGTCGTCATGCGTAATCTTCATCACTCTATACCCATTGAGCTTATAACAAAAGAACTAACTGAAAACGGTTTTAATGTTAGTAATATCTACAATATCAGGAGTAGAAGCACCAAAGATCCCTTGCCTCTATTTTTGGCCGACTTAGAGCCGGTAGAAAATAATAAAGACATTTATAAACTCAAATACCTACATCATACAAATGTTAGTGTAGAATCACCAAGGAGGAAAACAGATTTAGCTCAGTGCTCACGTTGTCAGGCATACAATCACACGAAAGCCTACTGTAATATACCTTACGCATGCGTGAAATGTGGAGGTGCCCACAACACCGCCACTTATACTAAAATCAACACAACTCCCGCAAGGTGTGCCCTATGTGAAGGTCCACATACGGCAAATTATAAAGGATGCGCCGTATATCGAGAACTGCAAAGGAAATACCAACCTGTGAGAATTCTGCCACATACTGGAGTCATCAGAAGAACTGCAGCTCCAACCTTAACTCAAAGCCAATTCCCCTCACTCCCTAATCAAACTCCTTCATACAATCCGCCTATAAACAAACAGTATAGTCAAGTCCTCAAATCCAACTCAAATCATACACAAACAACAAACGAATCAATATTCCTAAATTTCCTAGATGAGTTCAAAAATGTATTCTACCAGCTAATTCGGCAAAATAGCACTATTCTAAATATGCTCACCACAGTCATAAATAAAATAGCATCATAATGGCACAGTTTTTAAGAATAGCTGTATGGAACTCCAACGGGCTCCAACAACACACTGATGAAATTAAAATTTTCCTCAAAATAAACAGTATTGATGTAATGCTTATTTCCAAATCCCACTACACAACAAGGACACATGTTAAAATTTCCACGTGTTCAATTTACCATACAGAACATCCAGATGGAACAGCCCATGGTGGTACTGCAATCTTAATAAAGGAAAACATAATGCATCATGAACTGCGTCAATTCAAAACAGACCATATTCAAGCCACAACCATTCAAGTCAACAAGTTACCACAACCACTGGTTGTATCAGAGCGGTATACTGTCCACCAAGACATAGGACCTTCAGTTCTATCAGTTTCTACATACACTTGGATCATCATTTATAGCGGGTGGAGACTTCAATTCAAAACATACGTATTGGGGTTCGCGATTGGTTACTCCTAAAGGCAGGCAACTTTATGAATGCTTAAGTAAAAACAAATTCGGGTTTCTCTCCTCGAGGAAACCCTCTTATTAGTCAACAGACTTCAACAAAGTGCCTGATTTGCTGGACTTCTGTGTCACGAACGGCATCTCACCAAATTATACCACAGTAGAATCAAGTTATGATCTCTCCTCAGACCATTCACCCATTATTGTGACGATTAGTTCTTCGGTAATTTTAAAACAACGTAGTAGTATGTTATATAATAAATTCACAAATTGGGATACCTTTCGAAACTACATTGATACAAACGTAAACCTAAAAATTAAAATAAAAGAATCTGATGAGTTAGATCGAGCTACAGATTATTTAACAGAAATCATACAAGAAGCCGTAAAGCACTCCACCCCCCAAACAGAACAACAACAAAGTGCTATTAATATTCCTCATGAAATCAAGAAATTAATAGCAGAAAAAAGGAGAGCAAGGTCTATCTGGCAGAAAACACACAACAGGATAGAAACATATACAACAGATTAATAAACAAATTAAAGGCTAAGTTAAAGGAATTCCGAAATGATAAATTCAATGCATACATCTCTACGCTATCCAAAAATGATTATACAATTTGGCGAGCAACGAAAGGATTTAAAAGGCCGCAAACTACAATCCCTCAATTCGAACTGAAACAAGGGAATGGGCCAGATCTGATGAGAAAGCAAACACATTTGCACGTCATTTTAAAAAAGTCTTCACTCCTCACTCTACAGACCCAAATAAAGAAATTGAGGATTACATTGACTCACCATTACAGTTTAGCCTTCCAATTGCACCTGTTCCGCCTTATGAAATCAAAAAAGAAATTAATCTGTTGGCAAAAAATAAAGCTCCTGGAGTTGATAAAATAACAGGACAAATATTGATAGAGCTTCCCAGAAAAGGGTTAATTCTAATTACTACGATATTTAATGTATTTCGCCTGTCCTACTGACCTAAGAAATTTAAAATGGCAGAAATCATATTACTGCTGAAACTTGGAAAGCCACCGAATGAAGTCTCGTCATATCGACCTATAAGTCTTTTACCAATTTTATCCAAATTGCTAGAAAAACTACTCCTCCAAAGAATACGTACAGAACATGAAGAAGAAAGTTGTATACCTAGTCATCAATTTGGATTTCGACATGAGCACTCGACCGTCCAACAGTGTCACCGCGTAATAGATAAAATAAACAAAACCTTCGAAGAAAAGAAATATTGTTCAGCACTGTTTCTTGATATTATTCAAGCATTCGACAAGGTGTGGCACAGAGGACTTCTATTTAAAATCAAAACAGTACTTTCCCACAAATACTTCCTGCTCCTAAAATCCTACCTGACGAAGCGTAGTTTTCATGTTCGTCACGGAAATGCAACATCAAATCCCTGTAGTATCAACTCTGGCGTTCCTCAGGGAAGCGTGCTGGGTCCTGTCCTCTACATACTATACACAGCTGACATACCAAAGATGGAAGATACATTAATTGGAACTTTCGCAGACGACACGGCTATACTAGCAACTGACGCAGACCCTGTGGTAGCCAGCCAAATGCTCCAGAGACATATCTACTTACTTGAAGACTGGCTACAAAAGTGGAAGATCAAAGTGAACGAGACAAAGACAGTAAATATAACATTCACATTAAGACGTCAACAATGCCCTCAAGTCACAATAAATAATTCACTAGTATCACAAACCAAAGAAACCAGGTATCTGGGGATGCACTTAGATTCCAAACTAACGTGGAAGACACATATAAATAAAAAAGGAAAGAAATGGATCTGAAGGTCAAGAAAATGTATTGGCTATTAGGTAGGAAAGCACCGTTATCTATTGAAAACAAAGTCCTCATTTATAAGGCAATTATAAAACCAGTGTGTACATACGGTATAGAGCTTTGGGGATGTTAATGTAAATCAAACATCAACATTACGAAACATTGTTAACGCCCCCGTTTGTGTCTAACCAGGCAATTCATACAGATTTAAACATACCCTTCGTATCAGAGGTCATTCAGAAAATGACAATCAAACATCAAAATAAACTGGAATCACATCCAAACGAAATGGTCCAACCGCTACTGGAAGCTAGGCACTACAAACGACTAAAGAAACTGGCCACGGGTTTTATCAGCATCATCTCATTAATTACTGTGAATTAGGGTCATTATGTGTTAAAATCTCAGCTTAATGTACATATGTAATTTGTTATGTGTAGTTATTTTGTTAAACAATATATTGTAACATAAGGGCAAGCACCACTGGGTGCTACCCTTCACATGTCAACACAAGTGCTACTATTAGCTCATAGTACAAATTTAATGTAAACTGCTCTGATTGCTAATAAATTATCAAAAAAAAAAAAAAATTAACAAACTGGTTATTTAACAGAATAACGGAACTGGTAACACATAATTCGGGTGGTAATGGATTCGATTCTCGTTACCGTCTACCTTGTATGAGGTTTTTTCAGGGGGGTTTCCTCATACACTTGTAGTGGCATGGTTAATGTGTATATGCACACCATGTGCGGCTACTTAGGCGCATATTGGGGTAGTATCTTCCCCTCAGAACCCTAACTCCGTTACTTCCGACCCTATCCTGACCACACCCATCTTTAATCATGATTGTGGCTTACGGAGCTCAGAAAGCTCGAGCAGCCCGCCCTCCCCTTAGACTTTTCCTTTTCCTTTTAAGCGAATATCTACGTGCCCGTAATATAATGGAAATTTTACCTGACTATTACAATACCTTCCTAGTTATTGCTAACATTTAAAGGGTGTCCAAAATTTCTAAGTTAGATCGCTTCGGGAGGTGGGGTTCTTCATTGACGTCGGGTGTACACTTACTAGCATTTAACTAACCTTTATATCAATACAGAGATTTATTTACCGAAATGAAATTCCGTAGAGTATCTAATTTATAACATTTTATTTGAAAAGGATTAAGAACAAAACTTATTTGAAAAGGATTAAGAACAAAACTAAAACATTATTCAAAAAAGGACCCATAAAAATATTGAAAGTATGGAAACTACTTCAGTAAGACAGTTGATGTACTTTCATCATCAACTTGATTATCTTTGCAAATGAGACATGTGTGCACAGTAATTACATGTTCCTTGCAAGTCATTTTTTCACAAGTACTGGCTTTCATAGAGGTTACCCTATTTTTTCCATTCACATAGGGAGTAGTGGTATATTGTTTTACGTCGCAAGATAAATTTGTAATTTTGGATTGGGTTTGCAGCTGGGGCTTCATTACCGAGAGAGCTAAATTTCTCAGAAATATTCTTCTACTTTTTTCATCACATCGGGAAATAAAAGGTGGTAAATAATGTTTGCAATTAGTCCTGCTACATTCGTGAGCTGGAAGAACACAACCAGAGGTAATCTTTTTTTGCGTTGGACTGTGTAATTGGTAGTTATATGGTCCACAATATTTACTCCCCCCTTTTGTATAATTACAGAACAACACAATACCTGGTTTTACACTTACCGGATCTACGAATTCATCATTGTGCATGGTCGACAATAAAAGTACAGCTTTACGCATTTTTAGGCTAAAAGAAACAAGCATTACATCACTTTGGAAGACAAACATTGAATAAAGAATTGGTCTGTTTTTGTTAGATTGGGACTCCACTGGTATTTCCCTCTTATTTTTTTTCAAAGTGCCACCCACATAAGAGGTGTTTTTTAAGCTTGATTGAACTTTATACACGAATAAAAACCACAAGAATTAACTTTTGGTGAACAATCTTGGCGCACATAGCCACCGCGGCTGCTCCTGACGAAGCGCATTCTGTCAGTCTACTTTGGGTTACTTTGCGCCGTATGTCATGGATCACACACAATGCGTTTGCAATAAGTCGACCGTTTCGTTCGCCGTATAGCACGTAACGCCATCCTTGTTACATCCACATCTCACGCGGATCAATGCCATCTATATTTCGAAAAAGATATTCATTGATAATTGTCCGGTAACGTTCTCCATTGACCGTAACGTTTATCTCATTTTTAAAGAAATAAGGTCCAATGATGGCACCAGCATATAAATCGCACCAACCTGCATCTTTCTGAATGCAATGGAGTCTGTACCATCTCTTCTGGATTAGTATAACTCCATATCCGACAATCCTGGTTACTAACAAACTCGTTAAGCAAAAAATGAGCGATAAAACAATGGGTTGACTTGCAACTACTCTAAAACCCACACTGCGAAAGAACGACGGAAGCAATGGTGTTGTTGGCTTTAATTCCTGCCCCAGCTGAATCTTTTATGGGTGCAGGTCAAGATCTTTGTGCAAAATTTTCCACGTACTGGACGGACAAACCCCTACCTGTGACCGACATCGAATCGATAATTTTGGATTTTCTTGCATACTTTCGTTTACAGCAGCAATATTTTCTTCAGTACGCACATACCTTCGACGTATTGATGTTCTTGCATCCTTTATAGAGTATGTGGTATTAAATGTATTCACAATGTGACGGATGACATGTTCATATGGACAAGTATGCGCGCCGTAAAATTTACGAAGTCGTCTATGCGCTTCCCGAGTCGATGAATGACTTTCAAAGTAAATATACTGTTGTTAAACCTACATGTACATATTATGTAGGTATAGAACGATAAACAATCGACTTTTTTTCACTATCGCTAAATCAACCGATTGGCTCATCTTAGAACTTTCCGCCAAGTTTTGCCATCAACGGTGATGATGCTTGGATGCGTGAGCGTGTGCGTGTGCGTGTACGTGTGTGTGCGTGTGTGTGAGTATGAGTGTGCGTGTGCGTGTGCGTGTGCGTGTGCGTGTGCGTGTGCGTGTGCGTGTGCGTGTGCGTGTGCGTGTGCGTGTGCGTGTGCGTGTGCGTGTGCGTGTGCGTGTGCGTGTGCGTGTGCGTGTGCGTGTGCGTGTGCGTGTGCGAGCGCGTGCGCGTGCGCATGCGCGTGCGCGTGCGTATGCATGTGCGTGTGCGCGTGCGTGTGCGTGTCCGAGTGCGGGTGCGTGTGCGAGTGCGTGTGCGTGTGTGTGTGTGTGTGTGTGTGTGTGTGTGCGCATACGCGTGCGCGTGAGCGTGGGCGTGCGTGTGCGTGTGAGTGTGCGTGCGCGTGTGCGTGTGCGTGTGCGTGTGCGCGTACATGTGCTTGTGCGGGTGCGTATGCGTGCACGAGTGCGTGCGCTTTCGGATGCGCGTGCGCCTGCGGGTGGGCGTGCGGGTGCGCTTGCGCGTTTTTGTGGGTGTCCGTGTACATATACGAGCACTGCGCGTACGCGTGAGCGCGCGCGTGTTTTTGTGCGTGTCCGTGTGCGTGTGCGTGTTCGTGTGCGTGTGCGTGAGGGTGATAGTGTGTGTGTGTGTGTGTGTGTGTGTGTGTGTGTGTGTGCGTGTGCGTGTGCGTGTGCGTGTGCGTGTGCGTGTGCGTGTGCGTGTGCGTGTGCGTGTGCGTGGGCGTGGGCGTGTGCGTGTGCGTGTGCGTGTGCGTGTGCGTGTGCGTGTGCGTGTGCGTGCGTATGCGTGTACGTGGGCGTGTGAGTGTGCGCGTACATGTGCGTGTGCGGGTGCGTGTGCGTGCGCGAGTGCGTGCGTTTTCAGATGAGCGTGCGCGTACGGGTGAGCGTACAGGTACGCTTGCGCGTTTGTGTGCGTGTCCGCGTACAGATACGTGTGTGTGTGTGTGTGTGTGTGTGTGTGTGTGTGTGTGAGTGTGGATGTATGCTAGTATCAACGATAACTCCAGAACGGAAATACCTACTTACTTAAAAAATAGATTAAGAGCGTTCTTCAAGCGCGAGTCTATTCATGATGATTTTACACACTATACTTAATGAGAATTTCACTAATTGGGTGGAAACTGACAGCTGTTTTTACAGCCATCGGTATCGGAAGATCTATCATGCTTTAAAAAAATACCCGTTATACCTGTATTGTTAATCTTGCGTTGCTCATTTTCTCAATGTGACCAAACCAATGTAGTGTACTACCTATATACCTATCTATCATCGTCTTTTCCTCGCCACACTCCTTCATTATATACTCATTCTTCATGTTAACCACACGCGCTTCCCAGGAATTTTTCTTTCGTGCTTTTTTTGACTTACCCATGTCTTACTTCCATACAATACTGATGGTACAACCACACCATTATGGATTGCTCGTTTCGCAGCTACGCTCATGCTTTCGCTTTTCGTAATCGTCCACACATTTCCAATCACTCTCTTTCCAGAATTGACCCGTCGTCCAATCTCGCCATCCATTATACCAGCTGTAGTGAACATTCTACGC
This sequence comes from Vesta saturnalis, assembly GCA_036346205.1. Classification (NCBI taxonomy): domain Eukaryota; kingdom Metazoa; phylum Arthropoda; class Insecta; order Coleoptera; family Lampyridae; genus Vesta; species Vesta saturnalis. Next base: position 17,074 of record JARFJB010000245.1, read on the forward strand.
AGATATACCAACTATTCCACTATTTCATCATGCAGGGTAAACACTATCCTCCTGTTCACCTTCCCGATTGAACACCACAGTCTTAGCTTTGTTCACGTTTACCGTTAGGTCCATGCTCTCACAGACTACACCAAACTTCCTCAGAACAGTTTGTAGCTAATCCGCATTGTCTCTTAATAAGACTCAACTGCATACACCAAAACTCGCCCATTTACGTCACCAACCATTACACCATGCTGCTTGTCTAACACATTTCTCCATGTATACATTGAACAACCACAATGACATTACATCACCTTGTCGCACTCCTTGCTCAATATTAAAGTATTCACTCACACTTCCTCTCACCCTAACACAATCCCGGCTACCGTTATACACTGCCCTTATGCCGCTTATTAGACCTTTACTTAGGCCATATTTATTTAATATTTCCCACAGCTTCTCCCTATTCAGTCTGTCATATGCTTTCTTCAGAACAACAAACGCACAGTACAGCTTCTTTTTTACACTTAAACACTTTCCGATCACCTTCTGTAGGTAATCATTTGATCAACACATCCTGTCCCTGGTACGAAGCCACCCTACACACCCCAAATCTTAGTTGCTGTAGTTTCTCGTACTCTATGGATCAGTACTGTTTCAGATACCTTACTAGGTACATTGAACAGACTTATTCCTCTGTAGTTTTTGCAATAACACTTGTTACCCTTACCTTTATACAGTGGTAGAATGATCGCGCTCTTCCAATTGCTCGGCACTTTTCCACACTTAAGGCATGCATTGAATATTTCACACAATCTTTGTATAAGTTTTGCACCTCCATATTTTAGCATTTCAACAGTGATTTCACCCACGTCTCCTACTTTACCGTTTTTCAACTTTTCTACTATTTTCTCTATATCATTTAACCCAGAATCCTCCTCAGATTCATTCACCTGTACAGGTTTCCGAAGTATTCTTGCCAGAAATTCCACACATTAGAATCGTTCCACACCATTTCGTTGCTTAGTATTCATCACTCCTGCAGCGTTCTGTTTTGGGTCAAGTTTTCTGTTTTTGGCCCATTTCCAGAAAAGTTGTTTGCTTCCATCAAAACCATTCTGCATTTTCTCTACTTCCACAGTCACCATTACATTACTAATTCTCACTGTCTCCTTCGTTTCTTTATTTCTTAATCTGTTCACCTCATACAATCGTTTTTTCTGTCTCATTTTGTTCAACAATACTTAATTCTTCACTCGCAGCATCTGCATATTTAGTTCTTGCACCACTATCTACTGGTTTATCTACCCCTGGTTGTTGACGTTCGCACTACGTTTGCCTTCTTTCTCCAGACACACTTTTGTCCTAAACACACTCTTGATACAACCAAAAAGTGGCCTGATCCACACTCTATTCATATTTTCCAATATCACCAGTCTTTTGTTTGGCTTACATATGTTCGACACAAGTTCTCACACTCTAAGTCTCTTTCTCCATTCACTGGTGCATAGCATGCAATGAGAAGAATGTTTCGAAATTCTACATTACCCGGGGGATGCCAATTCATACTCTTTAACACGCCTTTCCGCTCATTTAATCACGATCATTCCAACTCCTTTAGCACCATACATTTCAGTTTCAACCCCACATCATAGTGCTAGATTATCACCACGGCATCCCTTCCTTTGCGCTTTGTCTCCGATACACAGAGACTATCAAGCTGCATTTCATTCATTACATTCGCAATTTCAAATTCTTTACCATGCACCTCTAACGTATCAACTGGCCATTCACTCCTTGAGTTGTCGTCAACAACAGCACTTGTTTGTTTCGAACTCGACCGCCCCTTGCAGCCAGGCATTCTTATTGCTATTTTTTGTAATTAAATTAGCAGGCAGACCGCTTACTAGCCAAATCGTGTCCCTGACGATGTTGAATTTCCTTCTAACGGTATTGTCCTACTACTGGTGAGTGCTGGCATTTAGTATTTAAATTAGACTGTGCTCTATGCGATTTTCGATTCGCGAGCTTCCCACCGGACTTGATGTTATTTATTGAGAAAAGAAAAGTTACTTAATTAATTTTAATTTAGAATTTCGATTACGGATTCGATCTAGTTGTTTATTTTTATCATTTAAGCTAATAAAGTGAGTTCTTTTGACAATGCTTACGTTTGGGTTTGTTATAGAAAGGAGTTTATTAGGACTTGTACTCCTAGGAATATCAATGGTTTGCACTCCTGAGCATATACATTTAATTGCTAAATCAGAAAAGTTAGCATATAGGTTGTCATTATTTGACGTTCAAGAAAAACCAAAGATAATCTACGTAGAGCCCGTTTTATAATTTAAGTTGAATAACAAAATATCACCTTAAATAATGGAAATCATGGCCTACCGTTTACTAATGTTGAAACAATTAAGTGTTGTTATGTTTCAACTAAGATAATGAAATATCTCGAAAGTGGTTGAATTTAGGGATAGGGAATACTGATACCAAACGAATTGGCTTAAAAAAATACAGCGGAAAATGTAATAAAATACAGGGTGTTCTATTTAAAGTAAGCAACTTATAAATTATTTAAGTTGTGCATGTTGGCGGCTAAGTTTAAAACACCCTGTATGAAATATCAATGAGGACTAGGATTTTTTAAAGATTTTTAAAAAAATCTCGAAAATACTTTATTTTTGGTATAGGAAATTGTGCACAAATTTTATCTATAATTTCATGTAGAATTCGAAAATAAAATAAAACATATTAGGTTCCATTTAAAATAACAAAGTTGACGTCTACTCCCGGTATAACCGGAAGTGCCACATTCAGGACTATATTATATTTGAACTCAGCGTCATCCAAAACTTACAGCTTCGTAATTTTAGATTTTTAACATAACTGTATCCGCCATTACTTTAAATCAAAACTCTTCGCGCCACACCCCGTATATAGAAAAAGTTTTTAAAAAAATTTACCGCTTTCCCCAAAACGACCGAGGCGTTACAGATCACTCACCTTGTATAACATACATAAGACGAAGTATAACAATAATATTTTCGCTGAAATTGATAAATCGTAGATTGTTCTTCGGTAGAAAAGTCGGGAACCCGGTTACTTTGTGGAGTTATCGGTGGATGCATTAACTAGGACGCCTAGGTATGCACACAAAAAGAAAATGTTAGTAGCGCATAGGAATGTTAGTAGAATTGAATTGACGCCAGAAATATTCGTTTTCAGACAGGCGTAGTCAAACAAGTGGATTTTACAAAATGAACAAAATGTTTTGGTGTTTATACCTTTCCAGAACGTTTCGCTTGCAATATTTCAAAACTAAATAGCGATTCCATTTAAATTTCTAAACCAAAGTACATCTCGTCTATTTACTGGTTTTAAATTCCTTAAATACTTGGCACATTTTGATATCAATCTATTCAAAAATGAATTGACCAAGCATCACGCTGTCCAGTTGTCCAATCTTTAAAATCTAAATTAATAAAAAATCTGACAAATATATAAATAGATTACATTACTTAAATTACAAAAAAGGCAAGTTATGTGTATAAGAAAAGGTGCTTCAATAAATAGACGTTAATACTTCAAATTTTATTCTTGAAAATATAAGTGTTTGGACATTAAAAGAAATTTAACCAAATACTTCACTAAAGCGAAATAAAAACAGTTCTAAATTACAAGAAACAAAGTTAGTAGTGGAAATACGATTAGAAATAACGTTTCTCTGTTTTGGGATTAGAATGCATAATTCTCGCACGCATTTTGATATTAGAATGAACTCAATTCTTAAACAAATTTTAGTGGCTTTTTTTAAGAATTGTTTTTACCGATTGATAATAATTAAAGAATGCCAATGTACTTATCAACTTTACTTTAATAACATTAAATTAGGATACAGGGTTACAATTGTTATAAATTGTAATTGAAGCTGCATTAAATGAAATAACAGGAACCTTCTGTTGAGAATCCAACACATTCACGTCCTCCTTGTTAGTTGATTCATTACGGTCTGTATTAGCACAAACACTAGAGAGTTCTGCTGTAGAAGAGAAGTGGTTCTGGTAGGTGGACATATTTATCAACAATCCTTGGCATCTCGCCCATTTTATTTATGGCAGTTGGTTTTTGTGTGTAACGGTCGTTTTTGTAGCATATAAAATCGTTGGTGTTTGATATCAGTGGACCTTGAGATATAATACTTTTTTATTAGATTTATCCAATGGTCGTTGCTTATTACAAACAAGCTTGGGTAATTGGTTTTAGTTTTTTGGATTGTGGCAAAAACTGGATATCAATCAGCTCTGCAGGCCCCCGAGTAACCCATAATTGAAATCGCCCAAACTGCATTGTTCTATTGTACAGTGCGATCATTATTGTTTGACCGTGCCGCTTCTAGAACAGTACTACGGTTCCGCATTCTTAAAATGAAAATTGTGCTATGTCCAATGATGTAAATGCAGATATTAAAATAAATACTACCATAAATAACAAAAACTTTCGTGAATGACGAATTGCCTATTATGAAGGCGTACAAAAACTTGAAAAATTGTAATTTACGTTTATTTTGAATTACCACTTAATTTTTTTTTAATTTAGCTTTATTTGATTATATTTACGCACATAATACAGTAGGTATATGTGTATTATTACAGTTAAAAACAGAAAAATAAAATCAAACTTGGCAATTATCTATAAAACAATTTCAAGGTGACCACCATTGTTTACATTACAGGCATCTACTCTTCGTTTCATACTTTCAAATACTTGTGGATTTTCTGCTGACCACACACGGTAATTCTGCGAATTCACACAACCAGATAAATAGAACCATGCTTCATCCGTGAAGAAACTTAAGTTCAGTATTTCGGCATCTCTCGAGTGGTTGTTGAACCATTGGCAATATTCTAAACGCTTTTGAAAATCTGAAGGTGCTAATCCTTGCACAACCATTATTTTTTAAGGATGAAAATGTAATTGACGTTTGACTGCTGTATGACATGTACCATAAGCAAGACCTGTAACAATTGCTTACATTGAGATATGCACAATGTTGTCAATCCAACTTTACTTATTTAATGTTTTGGTTTTTAGGATTCTTTTTATTTTATCGCTTAAACATACAAGCCAATCTGTTTTGTATAATGCAAAATTACCTGTTTGCTGGGCCAATTGTCTTAAAGGTTTTGTCGGACTTCTTTCCAAATGTTCACGTACATTTTCCACTACTTCCTCTGTAAGTACAATGTGCGACCCGTAGATTTTCCCTTGCAAACACTACCATGCTCATGAAAACGACTTCGAATGTGTCGACATAAAACATCACCTAATTCGATGTTCTGAAAGTGATTTCGAAATTCTTCAACACATAATCGTACTGCATACTTCCAGTTTCCATCTACATCTTCTTGGCCGTTTCGGAAATAAGCTTTCAGTAATAGACATTATAACCTAAAAAAATTTATTTACAAAAAAAAGCATAAAATACACGAATTAACTTACCTTTAAAGTCCTGGTTAATTTATTAATGAGTTTTGAAAAAAAAACTATTTTATTGTAATACAAATGTAGATAAAGGAATAATTGAAAAAGCAAAAATGTATCTACGCTTATGAAATGTCAATCGAAATTGAAATAAATATTTGTGCCTAACTTCACCAGAAACTTGGCATAAACTTTTGATAAAAATTCTGTAAAAAGTAGTTTTTTTTCGGTCAATCATTGTTGATATCCTGGTAGGTCACAAAATATCATTAATTCACCTTTATTCCAAGATCTATTTTCTTGCACCAGGACAGAAACTTATCATGTTCTTTTTCATACGCGGTTTTCGATTTCGGAGGCATCAATTAGTTCACGGGACTGGCTGTAACTTTGTGCAGCTCGGTGGCGTTAAACTTATTTCCGATGTTGGCATTGTGCTCTTCTATTTATTGAAATCTAATTGGTTAATTGTGAACGGGTAAAGGTTGTGATACTTACGTCTCAAATCTAACATTAACACCGTAGACATTAATAACACGTTATTAGGAAATTAAATATAAAAGTTGTTTATTAGTTGTCAGTAATTGATAAATAAGATAAAATAAGCCCGAAAGAGAGAAAATAGTATAAAACATTCGTTACAGAAGGCCTTCTAAGGACTCATTCAGTCGAACCCTCGCCGCTTCGTGGCTGAGGTTCGAATCCTGAACCAGTGTTAGAACAGTAGGGCTTTTGTTTAATACATTTGTAAAAATATTCTACAGAAAATGTTCATATTGAAGTAGTGATTAAATAAGATGCACATTTTTATTCATCACTAACAGATGTGTAAAGTATAAGCAGGTAGCCAAACTATGACTCTTTTCCTCAACTGTGTCTCCTTGAGGATTACGGCATTTTTCATAAATCTCCTGAATATTTGGATCATTAAAACCAAAATTTATCTTTATGAACTTTTCAATAGTATTTCCTTCTTTGTTCATCATTCCCAAGTTGTGCAATACACATGCCCAAAATTTATTGAGAGTTCGCTTATTACCAAAATTTTGATTGAATATGGCGTCTACCACTTCAGAACGGTTAGCTTCAGACTCCATAATGCACTCTTCTTCTACGTTTAATATAGTCGAGTAAATATTTTCAATCACACCGTAAAAATTCTACAAATTAACGCGTTTAGAAAATATTACAGACTGGAACAAACATACATATTGTCCTAAACTTGTACGAAATACTAAAGCAATTACGAAATAAACACAAAATTTTGCCATGTTAGAAGAGTAACAGTAAAATACACTAATTAAATTCAATCTTTTACATAACTTGAATTAACTTATCGTAAATGCAACCTAATTGATATGCTGAATTTCCTTCAACGTATAAGATACGAACTTCCCGAGGTTTAAAGAAAATTAATTATTTTGGAATATTTCTTAAATTCTAAATATACAAATCATTACGAGCGTTTCCTGTTTGGCTAATAGTTTTTGTGACAAGTTTTGTAACACAGTTCGTTATTGACACTGAAATATACATTGTCTCCAAAAAGTGTCAGAACAATCAGATATTTAAATTATCACATATTTATATTAAGTGCTAAAGTTGCCAGAAAGTAGGTTGTTAATTTTGACAGTTTTTTATGAATGTTTGTAATGTGTGAATTTATTCCGTTTACATAAGACTTTGCTTTCTTTGTAATGTCATCTATCAATTTTTCAATTGCGAAAGAAATCAGTTAGATAAATTTAGTTGATACAATTGAAGAATGTCCCACATGTAGGCAGGAGACACCAATGTGGTTATAAAAACCTATATTTAGTTTTGCTCAATCAGTTAGTTCTTACGAATTATTATAATTTTGTCATATGCACTACACATATTCTTCGCCCAATATTATGAGGAACAGAGTATAAAGTGGAATCCAGGTCCGGACTTAAAAAAGATTAACAAATGTGATTTGTTACAAATACTAGTTTTGAAAATTTTATTGCGTATTTTAAAGGAGTATAAAACATGAACTTCGGTATTGAGGTGAAACAATTTTTTGGTTATCTTGAATTGAACTTTATTTTACTTTTATTTAGTATTGAGTTTATATGAAACAAGGTTTGCATTTATTTAGTTTGGTGCTTGTCATTACAGGCGACTTATCAGATGGGTGTGGTAGGAGCGATGTCTCCCGTCGCTAGCAAGACTGCAGTGGGAGAGACTATCCCTTGCGCCCGAGCAGGGACTTGATGATGGATAGAGTGATATGAGTGTGTGATGGGCGCTTTGTTTCTGTTAAAAAAATTTCGCTGATTGAGAATTTCTTGGAAGCTCTCATAATATAAGTTTACACATTCCGGAATGTTTAACTTGTTTTGTTTTGATAGACTTTTGTTTTAGTTTTTGGTTGTTATGGATATGTAGTATTGTGTATTCACTCACTTAGTTTAGGAATTCTGATTATGATACTGATTAGGGATAATATTTTATTGATCTTTGGGTTCCCAAATATGGGGTTGCAAGGGGTCACTTGGAACACGGCTACCCAACCTCTAGCGTCGATGGGTAATGACCCGCTCGTGGAGTGTGTGAGGCGTAGGTGATGGTTGGTCTGTGTGATTCCCTCAAAAACTGCGGAGCGGAAGCTCGTTTCTTATTGAATGTACTCCGCTTTTGCGGTGGATTTTAACTTTCGTTAAGCGGCTGCTCCTATGGACCTGGAGCGCTTCCGGGACAGGCCATGTCAAGGGGCGATTGCTGCCCATTTCGTTTTAGGTTTGAGGCCCTATACCTTTGGGCTGTGCAGTACTGGCGGTGGTGCCTCACAGTTGTGTGTATATAATTATCATTCTCCCTGTGATGGTGAGTGGAGCGTATTCACTCTCCACCACTCATCGTTAGTTGTATCTCCAGGAGGATATGCTTGTGGCTGTATTTTTATGTGTGTGGTATGATTCGAGAAAAAGTCATGCAATATTGGTTGTAACGTTTCAAATAAATTTAGTACTCATGTTTTTGACTCAAAGGTGTAATATGCTTTGAACTAGTGAACATTGTCGTATTTAAATAATTATGAATCTTGTAACGGGAATTTATATGTTTAAGAATTTAGGTAAGCCAAGGGAAAAGGGGTAGAAAGTGAATTGCGAATAGATTGAAATATTTTGTATAAATATAACGTAAATCTTATATTCAAGTTCAAAATAAGTTTATAAGTTAACATTCAAAACATTAAATAAATTTTGAACGAAGTATAGATTAATGTTTATATTAATAATAAATCAACATTCAATTCAGAATTTATAAAAGATAACGAACCGACACTGACCAAACCGTGACTTATTCGGAGGTTACATATACAGGCACCACTTATCGATAAAATTTATACTAAATTCAACAGAAATAACACAAATTAAATAGTATTACAAAGATTTTTTGATCAATCGGAATTCCACATTAACTTTACTCATAACTGTTACCTTCAATGTTATTTTTGCAAGAATATGTTCAATGGAAACTACTTTATTAAAGTAGGTTCGATAAAAATTATTATAAAAGCAATTAAAATTTGATGTTTTAGTCGATTTAGACTGGGTAAAAACATAGTACAATTTATATCAGGATGTATAAATTTGTTACATGTGCCAGCGGGAAAAGGTAACTTTATAAAGAACTCCGGAGCTCAGCCAAAAATGGAGGCAATTACCCAAGTAGAGAAAGGTACACGAGGTTTACCACCATAACTCGAAACAGGGTAACAAAATATGGAGGAGATATCACTAGTTGAGCTGAAGAAAATGACACTTAAATTACAGTAAGATTCCCGCAGAGTACACCTGCGGGCATAACGAGAAAATCCTAATTAGAGGCGATTGGCAGGAAATCAAACGCCCTTTCACGCCCCTTTCAAAACGTAATTTATTAAAAAAAAAACAATTTCATTTGTCTAACTCTCATGCGAGAAAGTTGTAATATGCTAAACATACTTATGTACAAATATTTTGTTGTGAATACTTACTAAAATATAATCTTGCATACTGTGGATGCGGAAAGACGTTAAAATACTACACACTGCATTGGAAATTCCTTTTATTAAAATAATGTTCTTATATTCTGTTATACAAGGCAATTTAAATCAAACAAATAATTTTTATTGAACGAAAGTACATATTCACGCAAACGGCCGAATCCTAAAAGGTTTAAATCTACTCAATAACAGATAACTGTGTTAGTTTATTGAACTCCGTTAGAGAGCAATATTTTAGGACATTCAAACAGTAGATCTATTTATTCAATATTGATCGGTATCAATACTAACAATTTTTAATTTTGACGTACTACATTTCTCGTTTCTTTTTTGCAGTCGCCATTTTACGATGCTATGGAAAATTTTTGAACTCTTCTAAAATTTCTTTAACCGATGATATTTTGGATATAAATTAGAAGAATTAATTGTATCAAGACATTATGTAGAAATGTGAAAATGACTGTTCCAAATTACTTGTTTCTCGCAAAAACATTGCGGATGTAAAGGAGTTTTTCCTCGTAAAAGGGGTAAGCTATCTCGATAAGCCTTCTTACTTGCTACTAATTCATACATTTCTGTTTTAGCGGCTGAAAGCGCACAACCGTAAACACATTACGGATCCTCCGATCAACTAGCGGAAGGCATTTCGTACCACTTCAGTGTGGCCGTCTACAATCATAGGGGTACTTGATGTTAGTTTCAGCTTATCTAATACTTACGTACTTCTCCCATTTAGCATTCTCTTTACTGTATTCCTGCAATCGTGGTAGTATGGTATGTCCGCAATAGAATTTGTATTACTGCTTGAATTAAACCATGTCTGTGCGAAACCAGGCCAAGAACTTAATTTATATCCTTCCATTGGATGTTCTACGAATACCTTTGTGACGATTTGGTTCGTTTACACTAACTTCAATACGATATCAACAATAGGGTAAAAATTTCTACTCTACCAAAGGTCAGAACTTTTGTTATTATTTTTCGCATGGACTAAATCACTACATTCTCGTTGTATGGGTTAAGAGTCGTGAATCTGCTCTACGGGAGTTTAAGTAACGTGCTACCCCCTAGAGATTAAAGTCTTTGAATCAATTAATGTAACTACAGTATAATTTACTTACGGGTAAGGAACTTCCTCAAGTAAACGTGGCTGGTAGAAGTAGCCACTGCTAGAATTTTACCGATGTTTAATAAACCTATTTAATGATTAGTTTGATCTGTATTTAAGTGATCTTCGTAACGTTCCCTTTATAATTCCTAATGCTAATTGAAAAGCCAAAGGATCTGCTAAACCGTATTTAAGCTTGGAACTTAACAAATAAAAAGATGAACGTTAACGATCAAATAAAGTCATCTTAAATTGGGATATTTTTCCAAAATAAATAGTGTAGTGTAATTCAATTACACCTTAACCTGTTTTATACATATACGTAAAATAGTTTTATACACTATAACTGATAGTTCTTACCAATAACTAACCATTAATCAGTGAAAATGTACGTCAAATAGTTGATTAGTAATTCCAGTAAAAAACAGTTGTGTGTCGAAGTACTGAAAGGAAACTAAATTGGTTCGTGTCCGTGTTCGTGTTCGTGTTCGTGTTCGTGTTCGTGTTCGTGTTCCTGTTCGTGTTCGTGTTTGTGTTCGTGATCGAGATCGTGTTTGTGTTTGTGTTCGTGATCGTGATCGTTTGTGTTTCCGTTTGTGATTGCGCTCACGCTTTCATGTGTGATTGCGCTTCCGCTTGCGTTTGAGTTGCGTTTGCGTTTACCTTTACGTTTTTGTTTGTGTTTTTGGTGTGTTTGAGTGTGTTGGGCAGAAGGGTGCGTGCTTGCTTGAGTGTATCTGTGTGAGTGCGTGTGTGTGATACGTGAGTGCGTGCGTGCGTTTTCGTGTGTGTTGTGTGTGCGTGTACTCTATTTTCTATCACGTTACTAACCATTTCTTTAGCTAGCTCACAACAGATAGGTAAGCAACAAATCACAAGCTTTGCAACAGTTTATTTTTATTTGGAATTCTCATTTGTAAATACAGGGGAAAAAATAAGTTGTTTCACAAAAATTATCTCAAATTATTTATTCTTCAGGCATAGAAGGGAATGGTGTAACTGTTACACGTCCAAGCCGCACTAGGCGTCGTGCAGGCTTAAATGTTAAATTAATCCTATCTGACTGTGGAAGATAGGATTGCAGCCTACTCTGTAAAACCATTCACCACTCAAATTCAATCACACTGCAAAATAAATTGATCCAGAAGCTTAAGAAAATTCTGAAATACACGGGTCGTCGTAAACTTGTTGAACACACTATGTACATGTAAAAATTCCAAATCATAAAACGTTAATTTGAATAATTTTTAAGTGTACCCATAAATTTATATTTCTAACTGTTATAACACTTTGAATTAAATAAATAATACCAAATTTAGAGAATTCTAAATAAAATAAAAGGAATCGATTTAATAATTGTTATCTCAACAAAATATTCGTTAATTGCTGAATAATTCAAACATAGAGCAGTTAGCGCTTGTATCATCAATAATATCTTTATTTTTTATTAATACTTTATCTTTAAAAACAAATCTTATTCAGACATTCATTAATAGGTTTAAATTTTAATATTTCAAAACTGTAATGTATACTTATTAAAAAAAATAAAATAAAATACTTTGTCAGTAGTGTTCTGCGTTTGATTGACTGTAAAATATTTCTAAGCTAAAATGAAATTTTTTGATCGCTTTGACTCATTACGCAATTTCCAATCGATCATTAAACCCAAAATAAACAAAGATTGATTTCAATTATCAAAAGATGTAGCCAGTTAAGTAAATGCTGCAAATTTTGTCTTATCCGATACAAATATACAACACAATAAATTAAATAGTGGATATATATTGACAAAGTTGCAGGTAAATATATACAAAGGCGTGATTTAAAGAAACCACCACGAAAATCAATACTTTAAGACTAAAAATTCCCCCTAAATTCTTATTACTAACACATTTAAATGTTCGATTACCCTGTGACTTTAAATGAATAATGATTAACGCAATAATAAAAAATGTACTTGAAGGTTAATCTTACTTGTATCTGATAAACAAAACCTAAATCTAATTCTTACACATTACGTTAATTAATCCTTTATCGATGAAATCGTGAAGTCCATATGGTCTGTTTTGAGTAATCCTCTTTAATTTTGCAAATACACTTGCACAAAACGCAAAAGACAGCCGTATTCCCTAATGCACTCGACGGCAGCACTCACTGTAGAACGCAAATGTCTTGTTCACCCGCGTATCTGACCTGGGCTCTTTCCTTTAGCATAACATCACTTTGATGCTTTAATGTTTGCCCTTCAAAACGTTTACCACAATGAAGAATGTTTCCTTCCGCATAAATATTAAAATTCTTATTTGATTTTATACAATCCATTTGGCATTACTAAAGATTGTACGTAAATGTACTCCACTCAATGTCAATGATCACTAACTTCTTAACTAAATTTCAGAAGCTTCTAGTTCGGTCACTTAAATGGTTACTTTAGGCTTTCTTCACTTATTATTAGATCACGCGCTCGACTTATGAACACTCATGAAAATTAACAACTTTTTCCTTCAATTCACAAAATATTACATTATTTATTTATGAATATATATATATATATATATATATATATAATAAATTGATCAATTTATATTGAGGGAGTCATCTATTCATGTTTAATTAGGCCAGGGTTTAAAAAACTCTTTGATATTTGTCAAGCTTTCGAGATAGTTTTAATCTCTTTTTCAAGACAGCTAGAACCAAGAAAACCGAGATAATATTATTTTCTAGGAGCATGTCATGCATTAATTTATCTAATAATAAAACTTACATGTCGTGAGGCTAAACTATAAGTAACATTATTTCTTAAACAGAACATGCTATCAATGAAAAACATGGGTTCGATTATAGTAACGCGAAAATAATAGAGTCCGTGTTAAATTATGAAAAAAGAATTTTTTTAGAGATGATACATATTAATCAAAATCCTACAGTCAACAAAAAATCGAATATAAAAAACCTTAGTAGTATCTATAGTATATCCTTACATTAGACAAAAAATGACCTTTTTATTAGTGTGTCTTATGGGTGGGTTACATGTTTTTACTTGGTTAGTTTAATTATTGTTGTTCAATTTTTTCAGTTATATGTATTTTATGGCTTTATAGTGGAATTTTTATTCAGTCTGTTTTATCGTATAGTAATATCTCCTTTCTCCCATTTGTTGTGTATAGTATAAATAAATTGTAAACAGGTTATCTCGCCGTCACTCAGTTTACAAAATTGTCAATAGTGTATTCAGTCGTTTTATTTTAATTTCTAATAATATAATAATTTAACTTCAATGTAATAGTACACCCTGTTTATGTAACAATCTTATTTTCTCTGTTATATATTTTATATCCTGTTTTAAAATTATTTATTTGTTCTCTAGTTATATTAACAAGATTAATTGACGTCCTTCTGTTTAAAAATAATTTTACTTATAGTTTAGCCTGACATGTAAGTTTTATTATTAGATAAATTAATGCATGACTGCTCCTAGAAAATAATATTATCTCTTTTCTTGGTTCTAGCTGTCTTAAAAATTAAAACTATCTCAGCTTACAAATATCAAATTTTCTTTTAAATTAATTAAACTAATAGATGACTGCTTCAATATAAATTGATCAATTTAAATTTACGATCAAGATTATTTCTAAATATATATATATATATATATATATATATATATATATATATATATATATATATATATATATATATATATATATATTTATTTATAGTTATTTCAGTCGTTTATGCATTGGAAAAATTTTTCAAAAAAAAACACTAAACCATAGTAATTTTAAAAAAATGGAATTACTTGCTGTTAAATATCTGAATTTACAAAAATTTTTATACCTTCTGGAAATATTCTCTTAAATCAAAATTACATAATCTGTATTTTTTGTTTTTATGTCCTATGGATAAAAAAAAAACAAATGATTCTTTGAAATTTAAAAATCCAAAATTTTGCAATTATATTTACTGTAATTAACGAGATTGTCCACGTGTAATTCAATTTCACAATTTAACAATCTACATTTGATTTTTCTTGAACAAACAATTTTCTATTGGAAAATATTACAAAAAATTTACAACAAAACCATCCATATTTTTGCATTTTAAAAGTATCAATGTATATAAACTCACTCATTCGTACGTTATAATTTGGTAATAAATTTTTAATAAAGTACAAAGAAGACTAGTATTAAGTATCTCAATAAAATTTACTCAAAACATTATTTCTCAATAACATTTAATTCTTTCATCACTAAAATCTTTCTACAAATTCAAATATTTTTAATTAATAATTTTTAAATTCAAGTGGGTATCATTTAAAACAAATTACCATACAAAGACAAATTTTTCATGAAACTCCCAGCTTTAAAAAATTGCATATTATCAAACCAACATAATTTCAAAAAATAGTAACAAAAATCAACTAAAAGAAATGCTGAAGTTGAATTTTTTAATTTTTCTATTAGGTAGTCGTTGTGAACGGCATAGTACGTTTCAAAACCATTACTGTTTCTTGACCCATTTGTCTGATGGCATCCACAAATTGTCAACTTTAGAATTTTCATTGTTCAATCATAAGTAACACCAAAGGACAATTTTGCAAGCTCCAATTATGATTTATGAAAAAATTATACGTACTAATCAGTGGTCACATACACCTTATAAAGAAAACGCCTTCTTTTCGCTACATTGCTACATTCTACGTTTAAACGCTTCACTTGTATGTAAACTTTTGTTTTCTCTAAAGGTAAACTCAGATCTAGTTTTAAATAAGTATAGACAACCTTACATATTTATTAAATCATAAGTCATTAATTATATAAATAAGTTCAAGTACTTTATGTAAACTTTAAATTGAAGCTTAGCAACTTCTTTATAAGGTTACAACTTCATCTCACATAAAAGTAACATTTTTCTCTTTTCGAATCTTAATCAAGCGGTATACAATATATTGACGTTGTAATGATGAGTCAAAATTTACTTTGAATTGAAACTCAATTTTTTAAATAAAATATCAGTCCATTCATGTGCCATTTTAAATTAAATAATACATATGTATAATGTATTATTATTATTTTTTTTTTTTTTTTTTTTTTTGTTGTTTTTTTTTTTTTTGTGTGTTGATGATTGGTTATGTTTAATTTATATGTTTTAAAATGTTTTTATTAAAATATATATTTGTATTTTAAAGTATGTAAAAAAAAATATTAAGATTAATTATATAATAATAATATAAAATATTAAATTTAAAATTTTAAAATAAAAATTTAAATTTAAAATATATTATTTTTTATATTAAATAATATATATATATATATAATTTAATTATATTTAAAATATTTAATATATTTAAAATTTTTATTTAAATTTATATATTTTTTAAATAAAATTAAATTTTTAAAAATAATTAAAATAATTTTTTAAAATTTTTTTTTATTTATTAAAAATTTAAAAAATTATTTTTTTTATAATTTAAAAAAAAATAAAATAATTATAAAATATATATTTTAATTTAAATATAAAAAAATATTAAATATAATTTTTAAAATAATTTAAAAATTTTAAATTATTTTAAAAAATTTAAAAAATTTAAAAAAAAAAATATAATATTAAAAAAATTAAATAATTTTAAAATTATTTTTAAAAAAAAAAATTAATTTTTTAAAAATTTTAAAATATATAAAATATTAATTTTTAAAAAAAAAATTATTTTTAATTATATAAAAATATATTAAAATAAATATATAAAAAAAAAAAAATTTTTAATAAAAATTTAAAATTTATTTATTATATAATTTAAATATATTTAATATTTTTTTAAAATATATAAATTTTAATTTTTAAAATATATTAAATTTTTAAAAAAATAATAAATATAATATATTTTTTAAATAAATAAATTATATAATAAATAAATAATAATATATAAAATATTTATAAAATTGTATATATTGTAATTTTAATTTTTTTAAGTTTTATAATATCATGCGTTTGATATAGATATTTTGTCAGCATTTTTTATAATTTATCGTATTTATTTATTATTTAGTATTTTTATCATTGTTTCTGTCGTATTTCTATTTTGCATGTATATTATTAATTAGTATCTATTTGCATTTAATATTTAATATTATATGTTCATATTTTATTATTTGCGTTTTTAAATAAATATTAATTAGTGTCTATTACTATATATTTCATACTATTATATTACTATATATATTACTATTATTTATATTATCTATTTATACTTTTATTTGTTATTTTATCTTCTAATTATTAATTTTTTATTTTTTTCTATTTTTTTTTTATTTTTTTTTTGTTTTCAAATTTTTATTTAAATTATTTTTATTTTAAAAATTATATATCTTTTAAAACAACGTTTTCTATAATTATTGCTTACAAACTTTTTTAAAAATATTTTATGGCCCAATTGTAAAACAAACTGTGCAAAATATTAAAGATAACTATAAATATGATATACACGAAAATGGGTAAAACCGTTTACACAATAAATTTAAAATAAACATCGTTTAAAATGTACTTTGATTCTAACAGCAATTAAATCAAACTGACACGTCTAATGGATTAATTTAATTTATAATGTTATCATCTTAATATTTTAAAATTTTTATTAATACAATAATAAAATATTTACTATAATTGAAAAATGCACTTACTTATTTTCGTTATTTATAATAATTTTCTAAATACTATAAATAAATTTTGTCATTTTTAAACTTACTTATTTTTTGGGTTTTTAAATAAACTTTTTTTAACACAAAGTTCGATTCATTTTTATTCTTAAATGATTCATTGTAATAAATTAAATCATGTCATTATGGTAATTTTAAATGGTCATTATTTATCGTTAAAATTAAGAATTACAAAACATGCTACTTTTTTTGTTTTTTACTGATTAAGTTTAAAATAATGGCAATTTAAAAATAAATGTTATTTCATATTTTTACATAGTAAACAACAGGAAACTATAAATACGATTATTTAAACTTTCCGTATGGGTTTGTAAATTTCATCTTTAGTACTGAATAGAACAACAATATTAACTTATTTTTTATCAAATGGTGATGTAAAAAAATAGACCAATTTTAACAATTAGTCTTTTTAGAAATTTATAAAGTAAAATATAAAATAGTTTATTACAAAGTGAACTATTTACATAATTTTACATTGTGAACTGAATAGACAGGCCAAACTCCTTGGATGCGTTTATGTGACAATGCATTTCAATTTTAAAATCTGTTTTAAAACTAGGTTTAAATTTTTATAAAATTTAAAAATATTTTTAAATTAACTAACAAATTTTACAAAATATGAATTTACAAGTACTCGTGTAGAACCAAAACAAGAATTTTTAAATATAAACATACAAATGAAAAATGTTTCACATTAAATTAAAACAATTTTGACATTGATAATTGGGTAATAAATATTTAGGTTAAATACTATTTAATGAAATTTTGAATAAACTCTTTAAAATAAGGCCAAGTAGTATTGAAATTAGTCAAAAAATTATTTAATATAACTGATAATTCATTTAAATTTAATTTTAAAAAAAGTTACGCTGAATTTAACATTACAATTGAAATACAACTACAGTATAAAATTACATTTACGTAAAACTAAAATTGAATTATTTTAATTTTTTTTTTTGCAAAACTAAAAAAAAAAAATATACTTGTCCTGTCATAATTAAATATTCCATAATCCTTAAATAGAAATAATTTAAGTATTACAACGGTCTTTTGTTTAATCGTATTATGCGGGTCGATATATATTTAAATTGATTATAAAATTTTCAATATCCTTATCTGATTTCAAACTGATTTTATTAAAATTTTTATTATTCACAATTAAAAAAGAAAATTAACAATTTAATTTCAATAGTTTAATTTTGGACATTTCCTTCTTAAAACAAATTTATATTATTAGCTTGTTTTCTTAACCTAAATATATATATATATATATATATATATATATATATATATATATATATATATATATATATATAAAAAAAATTTTTTTGGGCCACCAAACGTCGGTCTCTAGCACCCAAACGACTGAATTTTTTCAAAATCTGTTTTGGCGAGAATATTAATAGGACTACAATCTAAAATTAGTTTGATTTATACAGGGTGATCTACAAACTTGTTACTTATCAAAGTTATATTATTTTAAATGGAATACCCTCCTTTTAATTTTTTTTTGAAATAAGGTGAAAAATAAGGTAGACTTTCATTAGAGTTCCTATACCTAAACCTTACAGTTTCCGAAATATTTAACATTTTTGAAAATGTAGGGTTGTCAAAAATTCAAGTATTTTTCGATTCAGAAAAGATGAGACAATCTAATCTAGGTCATCGTAATAAGGATATTTGGAAGTACGTATTCTGTTGTTTATTGTTTCAAATCATAATTTATAAAATACAAAGAATAACGCGTAAAGTTAACAAACTTCAAAGTTAAATATCTTTGTTATTTTAAATACAACGCCCAAGAAATTTTTATCGGAATGGAATAGTCTTTTGACAATAGTTCGAACTGTATTAGGGTTCCCTTACCACTCAATACTTTTCGAGAAATTAGTGTATTTGTTACATTTTTAGAAATTACCTTCTCATGTCGATCAGTTAGAATTCTGTGATTTACAAAGGTTAAAAATGTTTAAACGGTTTTTGGTTTATTAAGGTTATCAAGGTTATACGGTTGCTGGTCTTGAAAAAGACCGTTTTATATAGAGGCCTACTGCTGGATTTGTCACTACAGTAAATGTTCAAACTGATGACCGTCTTCTTGAATGCATAGTCTAATTCTTTCTTCCAAATTTTGTCTGACTTTTCTTAACATATCTGGAGTAATTGTGTCCACCGCATTTCTAATTCTCTTTTCATATTGTCTGCAGTAGTAGCAGGAATATTGTAAACAATATTTTAATATACCCCATAAAAAGTAATCCATTGGAGTAAGACAAGGCGATCTTGGTAATGACATGGTCCGTTCCTTCCAATCCATTTATTAACAAATTTCCTAGTTAAATAATTTCTAACTCTACGATCAAAGTGTGCGGTGCCCCATCTAATTGTAGCCACATATTCCCTCTAATGTTCAACGGAACGTTTTCGAGAAGTGTCCAAAAGTCTCGCTTTAAAATATCAAAATTTTCTACCATTTAAATGACCATTGAAAAGTATGGTCCAATTACCTGATCTCAATAATTCCTGCCCTGTTTATGCTCCAACGATTTTGGCGGTCAACAGTATTAAAAGCCCTATTCTCGGTATCATAATAGTGAAAATTAGTCTATTTACCAAACCGTTGTTGTGAAATGTTGATTCATCAGTAAACAAAACCAAATTTAAAAATCTTGTTGATCCCTATTTTTAATTGCCCACAAACAGAAATCTATTCGTTGTTGAAAGTCATTGCCATACAAATTTTAATGAATTTCTATGTGATAAGCATGAAATTTGTGTTTTGAGAACTCTTCTCACATTCCTCTACTTAAATCTGTTTGTCTAGCAATTACTCTAGTACTAGTGTGGAATTTTCAGCGATAGATCCTAATACTAAAACTCACTATCTTCATTGCCAGTTACCGGTTTACTTTATTAGGTTTTGATAGGCAGTGTTACCTGTGGAAATGTTTGTAAAGCCTTTCAAAAGCTCTCGTATCAGGATGGTTGCGATCAGGTACTTTTGGGCATAAACCCTGGAAGCCAAAGACAATTTTCATGGCATTCTCCTATGGTCAACACCATATCCACTCTTTCTTGCACTGAATATTTCATTGTAATGAAAAATCATCAATAGTTATAAACACTGTCGTATTTTGAAATACGTCAATATGACAAATGTTTATAAATCAAGAATTCTAACTGATCGACATGAGTTAATGGCGTAATTTCTAAAATGTAACAAATACACTAATTTCTCGAAAAGTATTGAAGTAGGTATAGGGAACCCTAATACAGTTCGAACTATTGTCAAAAGACTATTCCATTCCGATAAAAATTTCTTGGGCGTTGTATTTAAAATAACAAAGTTTATTAACTTTACGCGTTATTTTTGTATTTTATAAATTATGATTTGAAACAATAAACAACAGAATACGTACTTCCAAATATCCTTATTACGATGACCTAGATTAGATTGTCTCATCTTTTCTGAATCGAAAAATACTTGAATTTTTGACAACCCTAATTTTCAAAAATGTTAAATATTTCGGAAACTGTAAGGTTTAGGTATAGGAACTCTAATGAAAGTCTACCTTATTTTTCACCTTATTTCAAAAAAAATTAAAAAGGAGGGTATTCCATTTAAAATAATATAACTTTGATAAGTAAAGTTTGTAGAACCTTATAAATCAAACTAATTTTAATGTAGTCCTAGAAAACATATTCTCCAAAACAGATTTTGAAAAATTCAGTCGTTTGGGTGCTAAACAGCGTTGGTGGTGGCCACCTTATATATATATATATATATATATATATATATATATATATATATATATATATATATATATAAATTATATTAAACATATCGATTAATTATGTTGTATGTAATTTGATACGACATATCAATAAAACAGTTTAACCATTTTCATTCTTATAATTATTTCTTACAATTACCTTGCGTTATATTAAGAAACTTTATGAACAAAGTTATGTAAAATTAAATTATCTTTAAACATATGTCTATACTTTTCTAATAAAATGAATGGTTATTCAGATATTAAAAATTGGATTAAATTCTACCTTGAATTTTCTTAGCTAAATTAGCGTCGTACCAAAAAATTGCATGACCATAATTACTCTATATGTTTTATATCTTCGGAATAGCTGTTTTAGAAATATTTGATAAAACCAAAAACTGACCTAATAAACCTTCTCACTGGTTTCAAAATCTAATCAGTTCTAAGCCAAATGAAAACAGCTTAAATACAAAAGTACGTAGGTATTATCGTAACACACACACACACTTAAAAATTGAAAACGACCTAATAAGTCGATTTAGCGGTTTAAAAAAGGCGATTTATAACATGCTATACCTACACATGTGTATATTATTGGAAGTTGAAATTCTAATTGATACATTCAAGTTTAAAAAAATGGTCTTACGGAAAGAAAAACAAAGTATACAATCATATTACATAAACCATATTTAATTGTAACGTAACAGCTCTAAAATTTATGGAAGCCAATAATTCGATATCAAGTATTTTGTATTGTAATCCCTATGCTGCATTTTGTAAGTTACAACCCGGTATACATGTACACACACGCACATTTTTTCAAAAACCAGTAGTTGGACCCAGAGATCATCAAAAAGCATATGTGACCTTAATCCAAAATTTTTGTCCAATCACAATAACTGGTCCTTTGGTAGGCGAGTTAAAAAAATGGAGGTGTTTGCGATAATAGTATATTATGTATGAATGGGCTAAAATGCTACATTTAATCCCAATCGTGAGGATGGTTACCAGAGCTACGATGCAATCATCTCTATTTTTGCACAATGACTAAAACTTAGAAATTTATACGATAGTGAAAAACACTCAACATTAGTACTTAATCGTTATAAAACTTACTGAAAAAAAACGATCTTACTGGATATTTCAATCTGGGTTCTCTTGTTACAAGGGCGCTCTAAGAACGTTTAAACCATGTTGCTAACGTGTCATCTACTATCGCTTTGTTTTTATACCGTGTAAACGCGATTATATCTTTAACGCCACCTGTGACGTTGGTAAACGTCTTATTGAACCATGGATTACTGATTTTAAGTTTTCTTTCCTTTAATTCCTTGGGATTAAAAACTACTTAATCCCATGGAGTAAAAGTCTTTAGTCTAACATGGAAAGCAAAGTGTACGTTTTAGTCCCTGCGTTTTATTGGTGAATGTTTGATAGTGTTTATTACAGGACTTTTCACATTTTAAAGTGTTACAAACTATTCGTTTTTCAAAAGAGTAGTACCGAAGGATATAAAATAGATTGTTCTTTTCAAAACCTGGTAAAAAATAGTATATAAAACAGGTTACAATGTCAATGGTGCCATAACTGTAAATTTGTTGGTAAACTGCTTACAATCAATTCCTTCCACAAGGCCCAAATGCCAAATAATTATAAACTACTTCGTTTTTATATGCTTTACATTGTTTATTTGGTATAATCATTTTGGATTAGCATTAAATATTGCACTGTACCAATACTCATAAAGTCGTTATCACTTTCCAGGTTTCAAATCTCAGTTGTTCTGATTCAAAGGAAAAGGGTTCACATTAATGATTGAAACTTTGTTTAAATATTATATCCCTAAGAAAATCACTTTGTTCTATAGCTAACACTTTGCTCTACATACCCACAAAGAAAATTATAAAACTGCGCATAAACACAATTATGGTGCAACAGTTAAGTATTTTCATCCCACATCCTATACTTTTAGGTATTAAATTTTCAGTATGTCTAATTTGTACTTTGCGGTCGGATTATTCAAACTGTGAATCTGCGCGATCGTTTTGAAGTACTTATACTGTTACTATTAAAAGTATGTGTTGCCGGTGTTAATGAAGAATCAAGTAAAACTAAAAAGATGATTTCTATCAGTAGTTCACATGAAATTGAGGTTAGTACATGCAATACTGTTCATTAGAACATATGTTAAATGTTTTTGACAATATATATCTTTTAGAAAAGTTGTAGTAGCGTAGAATTCAGCATATGTTTCGCAACAACTTCACAGGAATCCGATATCATTTAATAGAATAAAAGATCAATATTTCTAAACTTATGTTCGTTGCTACTCAATCAAAAAAAGTAACAGGCAATATTCATTTGTGTATGGAACTATTTATATCTATACTGTAGGGAAAGGTTTTTTTATGTGTTTCCAAAGTTAAGCAATAGGTATCGAGGTTGTCAAGGCAGCGGGTACTAACAGTAATAATACTAATAGTAGTAACTACTTTTTCATATTAATGATATGAATGTAATATATTATTATGATTAAACATTGATACTATTAATATAAAAAAAATGTTGTTTCCTTTTAGTTTGACATTTACTAAAACTTCCAAATTAACAGTGCTTCAATATCCGCAATTAAAAAAATTACTTTTTGGCTGAAGAGTAAACCAATACCCACGAATGCTTTGACTATCTTTCTCAGTGTAAAAGCAAACTGGTCAGTTTGCTTTTAAATTTTTGGGTTTGGTACACAACTAACGTAACTCGTTTCTCCATTAGCTTTCACTTAAATATAAATACACGTTTTTTTGTACTGCTCAAGTCGTTGTTCCGAAAAATGAAGACAGAACTAAGCCAGATTATACGTTTATTGCAAAGAACTGCAACCACTATCTGCTTCATCAAGTATTTTCAATAGTACGCTCGTGCAAAATCATGTCCTATCCAGTGAAGAAGTGATTTCAGAAGGTAGAGAAACCTCTACGGAATATGAAGAATCTCAAGGAGTTGGGGAACTAGTAACCTCTGAAATTTCTATGATTGTGAATGAACCACAGAATGTAGACGGGATTACGTTCAGATTTGGGCAATTTATTCAAGTAAGTCAAAACTGTAAAGTAAAAAGGGTTGAAAAAATATGTGCTTGATTCCAGGAATCGAGTGGAAGTGTACAGCGAGCTGTTGGTTGTAGAACTTGGACAAAAAAGTGTTCTTGTCCATATTGCTTCACAGATACACATTTCTCTCGACATTTAATAAGAAACCATAAAGAAGAAGGTGTAGTAAAGGAATTATTGTCTCTAAAACCCAACGATCCTAAGAGACAGAAAATCAACTTATACGTAAGCAAGGGAATTTTGAGATCTCCGAGCAGACAAATCAACTTCGACCAGTTAGGAGACCAAAAGAATTAGACACGTTAACGCAGGATGATTACATCGTCTGCCAATTTTGTTTTGGATTTTTTAAAAAAACCTATGTGAAAAGGCATCGAAATCGCTGTGAATTGCGTACAACAGGTAAAACATCTCACATAATCACAAATATTTGTCATATGTTCAGCAAACAAAGAATTTTACGATTCGTTGCGGTTAAAACAAGAAGTATTTATAGTTATGAGAACTGATCAAATATTTCAAGTGGCCATGAAAGATGTACTAATATGCAGCCATGGTGAAAGATTATTGCAGAAACATAAACGAGTTCAAATTAGGAATACGATTTCAAATAAAATGAGGGAATTAAGCAGACTTTTAATAACTCTACGCCAAATGATGCGAATAAACATTTTCAGTATTAAAACCTGAATTTTTGATAATATAGTATCGGCGACAAAAATAATCACTGGGTATGATCTAACATCCCGTACATTTTCCAGTGGCAGCTTAGCTACACATATGGGTACAACATTAAAACACGTATGCGACGTCGCGGCGAAGATGGTTATCAAAAAAAGCAGATTTTTTCCTTGTGACGACCCAAAAGATAATCTTAAAGATATTAAACGTTTGAGAAATTTAATCACGAACCACTGGAATTCAGAAATTTCTAGTTTAGCGTTAAAAGACATGAATGAAAAGAAATGGGAGAAACCAAAGTTATTGCCTTAACAAGCGACATAATAAGGTTTCAAAAGTATGTGATAAAAGAAGCGAGAGAAGCCAGTGAAAACATATCACAGAAACATAACTTGGTCAAGGAATACAGACGATTAACAGAAAATGTCTTCGCTATTGTAATTTTGTTAAATAGAAAACGTATTGGTGAAGTTCGGTACCTCAAACTGGAAACCTACTGCAAAGCAGAAACACACAACCAACAGGAAGAGTTTTATGCCACTTTAACAGAAAGTGAACGAATACTTGTAAAAATTTTTAAACGAGTAGTAACTGAGGGAAAAGGAAACAAACCGGTGCCTATACTATTTCCAAAAACAGTCCAAAAATTGACCGAAGTAACGATAAGTGTCCGTAAGGATTGCGTTCCGCAAACAAACGAATACCTCTTTGCCAATGCAAAAAGCCCAAACAGATGGATAAACGGTTATCAAGCACTCAATAAATTGGCCACACAATCAAAAGTCAAAATAAGGATCTATTTACATCTACTCGACTTCGGAAACAAATAGCGTGCGTTCTTCAAGGATTGAACGTCACAGACGTGGAAATGGAACAGATTGCAACTTTTATGGGTCACACCAAGGAAACTCACGAATCTTATTATAGGTATATGTAGAATATCAATATGCATTTAAACATGAATTCTATCCACAGTCATATTTTTGTTTTCTTTTCATCTATTTTAATTAACTTTCAGAACGTAAGTACATGTGCTTTAGATTACCTCAAGGATTATACCAAACTGCTAAAGTGTCAAAACTCCTCCTAGCAATCAACAAATGGAAAGCCGCCGTAAAAGAAAAACCTTAGAAATCGAGTTGTCAGAAGATGAGTCAGAAGGATCTGACGTCCACAAAGAACAAGACTCTAACAAAGAAACAGTTCCAAATTCACTAGATTTCAATCATTCGTGTTTTTGTATATTCTCAATTATATATGACTTTTTAAACTGTAGGTATGGCTGATTGCGCGTCAATATCTGATTTAGAACTCGAACGAGTTGAAACAGTGATGCAAGACAAATCAGAACAGACAACCGGTGAACGAGCAACGATAAATCGTACGGGTATATTATATATACACCCGTTAAAACAACATAATTTTACTGCTTTATTTAGATATTACTTGCGGTTCCAAACAACGAAAGATATCTGATATAATAAAAGACGCTAATGTTGATATTTCCCAAACTACAACTTCGTTTTCCGATTCCGAAATCGGAAATAAGAGGAAAATGTCAGGTACATTTATGCGTTTTTGTATTGAATGCACATATTGAACTGAGTTTTTAACTTTCAGCTACAAGCTCAACTTTTAGTTATGAAAAACTCAGGAAACAAGAATAAAAACAAAAATTACAAAGAAAGATGGACAGAAAACAAACAAACTATATTACAATATATTGGTCACCACAAAAAAAATTTCGCCGAAAAAAGTGGAAAAATTCATTACCAACATCACGATTTTGAAGGAAGAACTTGGACTGTAAAGCATATATTTATAACATATATAGAATAAAATAATGTTTGTAAAAAAAATAAATTTTATGTTTCTGAAGAACTATTTAATATATTATTAGTCATTTACATTTTAATTAGATCATTTTCTGAAACCACAAACAAATCAAAAGTAGATAACCAATAATATATTAGATACAAGCGCTTATTGTACCTCACATTGATGGAATATACGAAGTAGTCCTTAAAGAACCCGAACATAGCTGCCACTACTTGGGCTACACAAAGTTATGCTGGTATATTCAGGCAAGCTGTATATAAAAGCGACCTCTGCCGCGTGATCACGAGAAGCAATCTGTATATACTGCATATATAAACGCTATATTATGGAGCCCACCCTAAAATTCGTATTTACGTGTTTTGTGACATATACAATCATATTTTGATGATATACACATGGGTACCTTACGCATCCCGCAGCCGGGCTTCATAACGTTTTTCCAAGAGGTACTGTTAATGTTATACAGGCTACAATGACCTTAAACATTTATATATATATATATATATATATATATATAATATATATAATATATATATATATACAGGTGAGTCAATAATCACTATCTCGCATGTGTTCTACAATTAAAAATAAGACAAAAATGAAGAATACTGAAATTCAGTAAGCTAAGCCGTTTTCAGGTAAAATTGAAATAAATAATTAACATTTTTAAATTTTTTGTTTGTTCTTAACAAATCTAAATACAAAAAAATTCGAATATTAAAAAAACAAAAGTATCTGAGTGGAGTTAAGAGAAACGAAAATAAACATCTAACTCCTTAACAAATCTTCAAAATTGTTACCATTCTCATTAATGCATGTATGTAACCCACGAGTAAGTTACTGGCAAAATAAGCGAAAATTTCATGATTTATTTCTGCTACTGCTTTGTGATTCCGGGAAATAACGTCATCCACTCCGGAAGGCACAGTAAAATAGATCTTTTCTTTTATGAACGCTTTCGGGATTTTAGTATTCTTCATTTTTGTCTTATTTTTAATTGTAAAAACATATGAGCTGGAGAGTGATTATTGACTCACCCTGTATATATATATATATATATATATATATATATATATATATATATATATATATATATATATATATATTATTGTGGCACTTTATTAACTGAATAACGTAATTTGCAGTTTTGTTTGTTGTCCTTAAGAACGTACATAGAATACTAATTTATTTTAGTCTAAACATTTACAATCGATGAGAGTGAGCTTTTTCATTATTTGTATGGGAATCTCGGAAATTGTACTAAAAGTTTTCTAAATTTACTTCTTTATGATTAAAACTTGGTTGTGTCCATAGTACCATTTACACACAAAACCATTTTATTCAATTTCTTATTTAATAACAATTTCATGATTAAAAACAAAAGATGACAATACATTGTTTGTTTCGTTGCATTTTATTAACTGAACAACTTAATTGCAGTTCTGTTTGTTGTCCTTAAGGACGTACGTAGAATACTAGGTTATTTTAGTCCAAACATTTTCAGTCAATGAGGCATTTGCAAATGACGTCACAGAATCGGTGACGTAGTTTCCTTAAGTATTATGTGTAGTGTAGGTTATTTTTATTTTAGCTGATAAGTATAGTGATTTACATCAGAGCATATCATGGATGAAATCATTGCAAGAATTATAAAATTATAAAACTGTATCCCGATATAGCTGTTAGATACAAGGAGAAAATTGAGGATTTTGGGCTTGATCCATATACTTTATCTAACGGAGATGTTGATTTTCACAAAGAAATGCTTCCTAAGATCCAGTGGGGCGATATATACAATTACTTAGTGTTAACGCATAATTTTTATAGTAGAGAACAAGTGAAAGCCCACAAGCCATTGCAAGCGTACATATATTATGTTTCTGGTTTTGTAACAAAAATTGGATGTAAAAAGTATAATCACTTCATTCTAGTGTTAGCCCATGTAAGTACTTATTTTTTTAATTACATTGACTTGAGCAC
This sequence comes from Vesta saturnalis, assembly GCA_036346205.1. Classification (NCBI taxonomy): domain Eukaryota; kingdom Metazoa; phylum Arthropoda; class Insecta; order Coleoptera; family Lampyridae; genus Vesta; species Vesta saturnalis. The sequence continues at coordinate 45,765 of JARFJB010000245.1, forward strand.
CCCCTCGGTCTACAGTTTATATAATATAAATCAAAATACATAACTCGTACTCAATTTTTACAAACAGCTATTCTTTATATGTGAGAAACACAAATTATTATGTTTATTATACTTAGGTGAAACATTCTTTTCGAGAACCACAGCTACAAACTTGGTTGAAATGTACCGAAGATGGTGATATTTGTACAGCACATTGCTCTTGTATGGCCGGCCTCAGTGAAGTATGCAGTCATTTGGGTGCTGTTATATGCTATGGAAGCTCTGCATCGGGAGCAAAGCAAGCGGGTTAAAACTACAACGGACTTGGCTTGCACATGGAAAGTTGGTTCTATATCAAATGTGATTAGAGGTGTTAAGATTAAAGAATTGGACTGGAGCAGATCATCTCAGATGAACATTAAATGTGGATCTGTTGTGCCAAGCAATCTAAACAGACTACTCAAGTTATGATATTACTAGATTTAAGTACCTGTACGTTGTATCACGTTTACGAGAAATTTTTTAGTTGATATTTAATTTATGCCAATGGTTTGCATTTGGACATAGTTTTTAATAATATCATTTTTAGGAGTGTAGGAGTACAGGCAAAACGTTAAAAATAATAATTTTAGGAACACTAAATATTTCTATAAGCATCTACTGTAAGCGCGAATGAAACTTTAGTAACGAATTACTTTAATTGTATATTTGATGAAGGTTTTATTTCAGAAAACAAAAAATATTGGAGAAACTGTTATTGTTATGAGGGTATAAGAAACCTTTGCGACCGACCTACGTACAAATATCTACGAAGACAAATTGGCATCATTAAATGATTTATATAATAAGGAGTATGAAGGCTTAACATACCACCAGTTCCTTCAAATGTCGATCAGATACAGCCCTATTATGGAAGAAAATATGTGCAAAAATATTAAAGAAAGAAAAATGAAGCAATCACAATGTTCTGAATGGTATTGCCAAAGGGCTGGAAGAATAACAGCTTCAATATTGAAGCAGAAACAGAACGTCATTAGCGAGACCATCAATTTCATTATTGAAGCATATTTTTATTCATTACAAACAAGATTTAAAAGAAAATATACTAGATAGGGACTTAACCATGAATGCACTAGTTACACATAAATAAAAATATCCTAATGAAGTTTTTTATGAAAAAGTTGGGTTAATAATAAACCCTAACTTTCCTTATTGTGGTGAATCTCCAGATTGCTCATTAACGTGTAATTGTTGTGGAAGAGGATTATTGAAATAAAATACCCATACAACATGAAGTTCAAAATATTGCAAGAATACACAACGAAAACAGAAAATTCTTTTTTAAAATTTAGCAATAATAAATTACATTGTAGATCTTTATATGTAACGTCAATTTCTGTTATTCTGTAGTACGACCCAAAGAATTATTTGTAGAAAGATTTTGTAGATATGAGGTTGTATGTGCAGAACCTGTACCACGTACAATGTACTACTATAAAAAAATTATTCTACTAGAATCATTAGGCCGCTATTTTACAGGGTTGGAGGGTGAGGGGATTACCGAAACTTGGTGTGTGTGATGACACAGATAATGGCATTCCAATGGTTAGATGCTTATCAGATACAAGTCCTGCAAAGTAGTTTCATGAGCAATGTATCAATACTTCTAAGTTTACAAATGTTATTTGTCAGAACTGTTTGAATAATGAAAATCTATAATTTTATTGTAATAAAGCTAGTAAATTCATATTAGACCGTTATTTTTAAGAATGCATATTCCCAATATGAACTACTCATCAATAGACCTATTCTGCAAGAAACTTTTTAAAAAAACGTACATATGCGTGTTCTATTTAAAATAATACAATGGAATAAACAATGTAGGGGGAATTAGGATTTATAAGAGAACAGCAAACGTGCACAGTCTTATTGGACATTCTTCTTATCCAGATGTCATTAGTGAAATTGGAAATTTTTCCTGCAATATTGTATACTTTTATCGTATCAGTCCAATCACTCGTTCCACATGAATCCTATAAATTTCTAGTTTCTTCTATTTCGAGAGGATGCAGCTGATTTTTTCCTCTCTTAATTGCAGGTAAAACGACTGTTGCATTTAATGAATAAAGGAATTCTTTAATTAGAAACTCACGATCTGGTAACACTACATCTCCTGGTAGAATTTTATTTAAGAAGCCAGAACGTTCCACATTCTGGTGGGGAGTAATACCAATTAAATATTTAATTGTGTAGTGATATTTGTAATCTGACCAGCATTGTGCAGCTATTAGTAAACTGTGGGGTTTTTCAATAAATATTTCGAAACAGTCTATTATAACTGTAGTTTTTTGAAAGTTAGAATTACGGAAGCAACTTGGCAATGTTTTTATCAAAGTGTTCTTATCTGGCCACTTCACCAGTGCTTTCTATTTGATATACAGGCTGATCGACTTATACTCCGGAGTTCAATAACTCCGTTACCTTGAGAGTTACGAAAAAAAGTTTTAAATAAAAGTTATTCATAAAAGTCAAGCTGCACATTTTAAAGTTATTCAATAATATACAGGTTATTTCATAAAGTCACAGCATATCAAATTTATTTTTTCTAATGAAACACCCTGTATATTATGTCAAATTTCAATTAGGCTCATTTTTCTTATTCCAATGATAAAGGTTTTTACCAGGTTCTATAGGGTACTTTTAAAGATATGGCCGTTTTTATGTGAAAATCGTAATGAAATCGTCACCATGTTATTTAAAATAAAATTAATGTATTATTTGAAAATACTGTAAGTTTAATCCGCTCTGTATCAATACTATTATTGTCAGGTGAAAAAGACATACATCAAGTATAAACTATTGCAAATAAAACTACAAATTGTTTAACAAAACTAGGTATCACAGAGACTAAGGGTAATAAACGAAATAAAATTCTAAAGAATGAGTAACAAAATAATGTTTAGGTAACAAAGTTTTGATCTGGACATTAAAACATTTTAAATTGAGCAAAATACATACCTGCACTTTACCGAAACACTGTGTTTCATCGACCGACTATCGTTTTGTTGACCACATGCACGTCATCAGGGGGCTGAACCTAAACTTTTAACTAGTCATCACTCGCCGATCGTTTCATTGACACTACATCGTCATCAGGAGGTTGAACTTAAATCAGTTTAATCATAGTGACTAAATATAGTGTTTCGATGAAGTGGTATTTATATTAACTGTTCAAAGTGGCCTTCCACTCTAATTCTATTTTTCATGTCTTCTAAAGTAGTTACAGCTAATTTATATATTTCACTTTTCACATACCCCACAGAAAAAAATCTACTTTTGTTATATCAGCTTGCAGGCCACGAAATCGGCCCTCCTCTACCTATCCATCGTCCTGGAAACTAATCGTGTAGTTAACCGTCATTCAGTGCGTTATTATGCATGGGAGCCACATCATGTAAATACCACATGCACTGACGTATACGCAGGGGAACGTTTTCAAAAATAATACCACCCCAAACATTTAAAGATCATCTTGTTTGTGAAGTAGTAACTATTACATGACGATTTTGTCTTGAATAGTAATGAAAATTATGTCTATTTAAACTGTAACGGGTTTTCGGTGGTGGCAAGTGAAGCTTGCCCTCAACGAAATCCAGCACAAAATTAAGACTCGTTTGGAAATATATTTATTATTTGTATTTATAAGTTACGGTATTTTATATTATTGCAAAGTCAACTCCTGGGCGGTAGACCAATAACGGGTTCTTCGTCACAAGGGTTGCAGCGGATTAAACGGATTCGGGCGCCACCCAAAGATGTTCAGGCGGTCTTTGGGTCCACTCCTGAACTTGGGCGGTTTCCAAACGGCTACCTCGGGTTACCCAGTGGAGGATAAATTCAGGGTTGAATCCTCACGGTCGAAGATGTACCTAAAACGTAATTAATACGGATGGAAGGCGGATACGGTGGACAAAGATCACAGGTCTCCTTGACAAACAAAATTCCTTGACCAATGATGGATGAAAATGAATGATTCTTAATAAATGTTAACTCTCTGAATTTATTTAAATTTCACTAATTACGGAGCTAGTCTTTATTAAGTTTAATTTGATTAACTAATTCTTAAACTACTCTTTACCTCATCGATTGAAAATAATGCAATTTTTCGCTACGTCTGCAATAAGAATGTAGGAAAAGATAAAGATTTTTATGAAAGCACTAACCTATATAGACTACAACATTTAAAAGTGGGGAACGGATGGAAATTCCATAATTTTAACGATGAGGCGACAGCGCAACAATTTGTTTTAATTAATATTAAATCAATCAATGAGCTAATATTTATTTCAACGAACTAAAACTATTATTTGTAAAATCACAAAGCGATTGATATAAAATTCAGCCAATTTCTATTAATAAAAATACTTATTCTATCTAACGGTTTAATTAATAATTAGTAACACTTCTATAAACTCAAAATCATGCAATTCCAGAAGCTGATTACTCTTTGACAGATCTGTTGGTGTTCGCATTATTTAAAATACATAAAATTTTACACAATGATAAAAGATTACATTCCTTTCATTGTAGTTGAAATTTATAAAAAGTATTTGAGGTTTAACTTTACTCATTTATATCAAAACTATTATTTAACAATCCAATTTTTACTAAGTTAATTAATTTATGAGGACGGTGTTAACTATTACTTGTTTATTTATTATTAACGGTTGTTTATAGTACTTGATAAGTTTTAATTTTGAAAGAAAGAAAATTTCTATTTCCAATTAATGGCTATCTTTAAATTTTCTTCTTATCAATATTCAAGGGTTCCTAATTAATTATTTTACGGACTTAATTATTGTTTGTTATTAGTGAAGTAAAACGAAAAAAAACTAATCTTCACAAAACATCCATTTTTATGGAATGACACGCATCAGCAATTTTTTTAATTAGGGTTCTGTCACTATATTTTTTAGATAAGACGCGAACCGCCTATTTTTAGCTATGACGCGACCACCTTTTGATGAGGACATAAACCGGCTATTTTTAGTTATGATACAACCACCTTTTAGCGAGAACGTGAACCAGATGTGTGTCTAGCACAAACACCAACCACACATATCTGGTTATTTCCCTCTGTGACATATTTGCATAGCAGAGATTCAAACCACACGTGTTTGGTTACCTACTATTTTTTAATAATGACTCGCACAAACTATTTTTAATGATGGTGGTGTCACTACAATTTTTAGCTAAGACGCGAACCGACTATTTTTAGCTATGACTCGACCACCTTTTACTGCAGCGAGGACGCGAACCAGCTATCATCTGACCCCCAAGCTGACCTTGCAAATCTAGTTACTTTTCTAGTGACTTCTTTCAAATCTACTAACTTTTCTAGTAACTTTTTGGGTTAGGATCGGCCTTGTATAACTACTCGCGTACTTATCTTTACATCAGTGAGATCGTCCCTTTTTATTGCAAATAACCACTTGGATCTTCATAATTGGTATAGTATGCGTGTTTTCTCCGATTTATTAATAAGAATACACGGGATTCTGTAAAATGACCCCCCGGCTGGATCCAAACGTCGACCGCACTTCACAACAGAAAGAAGGCATAACTTCAATAAATACTAAGTTTTTAAACTAAACGGTCTTTTAACAACAAAATGTAAATTTCATGTAACCTATAAAATTATATCTATTCCTACTAAAAAATTTAAACGGAACACCGACGATACACACACGCGCGCGCGCGCGCGGGCGCACGCACGCACGCACAAACACACACGCATCAATCACACTCAAAAAAAAGTATTAAAAACATAAATATATAATTTTAATTTAACAATTCATAAATGGCTAATGGTTTCATGCACACCACCAACTTAATGCGCACGTGTATTCTCTATTGCATTTTTATATTTCTCTGCGGCAATAATATAGCATAGCAAATTATTACGTGCACGGAACTTATATCAGATTCACTGTAAGTAGATTACGTTAATATCATTAAGGGAACGGATTTATAATACGAAAAATTAGATTCGGACTAATCTCTATTTAAAACGCTTTGCTCTAAATTTATAAAAGAAACGCTGTTTCTTTTAAATGTACGTAAAGATTAAAATATCTCGATTTTTAGTTTGTTAATGATTAAAAAATAACTATACTTCCGTTCTACTTAAAGAGTAATATTATTTATCTACACCTAGTTGATTGAACAGCTGAACCGAGTTTTTAAAAATAAATATTATAGTTTAAGCATTTGAAATGGTATTTACATATCTCCACAATATTAAAGAAGGGGATTGTTTACCATAAATTGACTATTTTATGTATGTATTTTTTCATTAAAAAGCGACTTTCCCGGAAGAAGTATTCAATATTTTCTTTTACTTTAAAATTAATTTCTTGTTTAATAACGCTAAGAGTAAATGCGCGATTTCTGGAAGAAAAAGCAATAAATAGATCATTTTTGTTATCTAAGTAAATAAAAATATAAAGATATCACATTAACAAATCAGAAGTAATTTGCCAACAGACCTGATGTAAATAGAGAATTTTTCATTTCAAAACCTAAATGTTTCATATTAAACCTTTCATTACATTAGGTATAATTTTTTACTTAATAAATTTAAAATAGGAACATTTCTGAAGCGTTTGAATGAAAAAATAAACTTGCTTATTTATACCGGGTCTTGGAATAGCTCGCCAGGCAACTATAGACCCTATACTAATTAAGTTAGGAATTTCGTTCAAACGCAGACCTATACTGTACATATCGGAAGATATTAAATGTGTATTAAAATACTGGACTGTTAGTAGAAGGGGGTTAGTATGGGCTAAAATTGAGTGGGGAAGTCGAAAACCATGCCCACCTTCACCACGTGACCACCACCACTTTCACAACGTGGCCACGCCACTTCTTGTCGGCTTTTTTTTCGGTACCATTTTTATCCCCTTGGCGTATTTATTGTCCGTATCTCGCTATCAGGGCCCTGTTGGCAGTATTAAGAGCTTTTTTGGCAGTCGAGGCCCTGTAGCTTAGGCAACCGCAGTAGCCCTGCACGCGTATACAGTTTTCAGATTGGAGGGCCTGAGGGTAGGCTACGCCCCTGACCGATAGACTCCGCCGAGATACGCACCCTGGTTTCTGATTGGTGGAGACCATTTTGTGAGCGTGGCCTATCGGCCATCTTGTCTGCCATTTTGTCGAGCATAGCGGAAAATTTGAAATGGTATTCGAATAAGGGCCCCCACACTATCTCATAAGAGAGGTATAGGACGTCGAAACTTGGCCTCGGTCCTTAGCCCCTATGTTAGAGCCCCCTTGGCGGGAAAACTTGGACAGCTATATGCATCCGGTACTTGTTCGCGGGTCTTTGCCCCCTGTTGGGGCCCCCTTATTAATTATGGGCTGTAACTAAAAGTAGTAGATCAAATGGATCAATCAATCAAATCAAATCACTTAATCAATCAATCAATCAAGTCGATTAATGACGGCCATTTTTTGTTCTTAATTATGTCGTAATTAAAAGTAGCTAAATCAATTAATCAATCAAAGCAATCAAATCAATCTCAAGCAGCTCAAACTCAATCAAAGCAATCTCGACCAAATCAATCGAGATGCTGACCTAACAATTCTTCATAACCTTCAGGTACGGATTCTCCCACTGTACATACCTAACTCCAATGAGCGACCACTTACTTTGTAGAGAATGCTAACCGACATTCAGAGTTGGTACTCACCCTAAACGTGACGGCGTGGACGTGGATCTTGAACTTAAAATTGTACATATATCGACATATTTTAAAATTGCTCGCATATTGACAGACATACCAAAGGCAGTCTCACAAGAGATGTATGGGAGGGTGTGCGTGTGGGTTCCTGTGCGCGTGCGTAACAATACTGAACTGTTTTGTTTGCTTATTCTGATTCGCTTTTCCTCGTCGGTAATAAGCATCGATTCATTTTTATACCATAACCCATAGAGACAGCTTTTCGAGATTCAGCGGGTTTTAGAGTTTGACGTATTAGATGCTCAGTTTTAATGTTCGAAATTTAGGTACACTCCTACATATCAAACTGCAGACAGCATACGTCGTTAAATGATGTCCAAAATAATTGTACTACAGGTTTAAAGCCATTACTCTTTAATGAACTTCCGACTTCAAGTAATGTAGAGCTATCTAGGTATAGCGCCCACGGTAATAATAAACGTTCTACAACAATGGTCTTAATAAGATATTTATACCGCAATACCAATTACCTTTAGACGCTTCAGGTATATCAGTCCATGCTTTATTATCGACATCCCATATATTTCCTGTGTCAGGTACTTACTATTATATCATTTTATAATAATATACGCCACACCGGATTTTTATAGATGAACTTGTTTCTTATGAATTCTATTTACTGCTTAATTTTACAATTATTCCTGTATTTCTTTTTCCAATTTTAATTTCATACATATGGTCTATAAAATGCAATTACATATATTTATTTTCACATTCCTTACTTTTACTATTAAATGAATTTTTTTCCTATACTAATTTTATAATTTCTATATGCTGTCTAATGTAGACATTAGATATTTATGTATTAAGGGCATAATCAGAAGATTATGGCTCGAGGGAATGTTAAAAGCCCGACGCGAAGTGAAGGGCTTTTATATTCCTGAGAGCCATAATCTAAAATTATGCCCGTGGTACATACAATGTTTTATTTTATTTTGCACCATGAAACTGGAACAAAATATTAAAAAGATTCAGTATTTTCGGCAAGTTTTTAAATGCAAATTCAGTGAAATAAAGTCGACAGTAGGCTAATTTGTTGTTACTAAGATACTGTGATATTTCTATTATATATCATCTCATGTGTTTGCTGACAATCATGCTGCTTAGCATCAATGACGTTTCCGTGCTATAAAGACCACATTACGCTCGCATTTGGAGGCGTATAAAGAACATTATGGTGGCAAAATAAAATAAAAGTATTTATGTAGATATCCAGCTTTCTACATTACATATCTAACAAAGCGCGATGGTAGAGAGGGACCGTAAGTAGCACCAGGGCACTTGCGCCGTCAACTTGGATTTTGACGTCACAAAAGCCCCGGGGGTGTGGGGCGACCGCGTTTCTTCACCCTACTTTTTTTCCCTAATTAAAGCCTTCTTGTTTTTTATATGCTTCCGTGAGAGACCGTATTTTTTACCCTTATTTTTGATATTTTTCAACCCTAATTATTATTGCTGGTATTAAACACTTTTTGGCAGCTAGACCTTTTTTTTGTAGTAGCTAACGTGAGGGTTGTATTTAGGGTTAGGTATTGAACTGGGGCATGGGGCTGTATTTAGGGCTAGGGTTATTTTTAACTTGTAGATCATTTTTCTTGTTTGCTCAGCTCTTTTCAATGATTTAATGTGACCTTTGACCCTGGGAGATACTATAAAAAAATGTGCATGTAGGTTTAGGCTGACGTGTATTTATTATGTTAAGAAAAATGTTATTAAAAAAATATTTCTATTAATACACAGCGTGTTTTAATCATATACGAAATTACAACAGCTGCTTTTCTACCTTTGAGAAAAAATACTACCTTCTACATTATACACACTTAAAAACGTGTAACTTGATCCTGTCTTTTAGTACCACCATTATTCGTATTTCCATGAGCTACATAGATTCGTATGAAATGTTTATTGTTATTAATATCTAATAAGATCTGTTTAACTTAAAACATATCGATCGTGTTCTCTGCATCTGAATTTATCGATGTCTGAGGTAACAAGCAGAAATTAATTTTTGTCTGATACGGATCGTAATTCTGATATAGATGACTAAGAGGGGTCAATACTTGCATCCCATTCGCGTGGCGCCACTCAGATGGGGCCACGTCCTCGTCTCTCATTGGTCCTTCAACCGCAAACTTCCGGAGGGGCTTGCTCACGTCACTGACTGGTATGACATTACTTTCTGCGATAGAAGTCACATAACCTAACTACCTGCGTGTCTGTAACCTTGTCCGTATTCGTGTCCGTAACCGTGTCCGTGTCAGTGTCCGTGTTCGCGACCGCGTCCGTGCCGTGTCTGTGTCCTTACCGGGGCCGTGTCCGTGTTCGTGTTCTTTTTCGTGTCTGTCGATATAGATCAGGTCTATCAACGTTTATACTGGAGGGACTCCACATTACAGTTATTTACATGTTATAGTTTGAAGTTAATATATCTATGTATCTGTTTTCATACTACCTTTATTAATTTCTAAATAATTTACGTCCATTTCTTATTTGTGGGTGGGTTTTTCGAATCGTCTGGTTGAAACTTTTTAATGCACAACTTTAATGTATTCGAAATTGAGTTTTTTATTGTCAATTTTATAAATTTTAGTTGAAACAAATGGATGAAATTATTGATTAATTAATTGACTTGAAAATTTCTAGGATCACTCGCATCTACAAATAGCCATGCGAAAGAACTTAAAATATCGGATGCAATTTAGATATCAAAAGATGTTTTAGGAAAATTATGAGCTGCGATATTTTTTTAAAACATTGTTCTTATTTTCGACATTGAAAACACAATGAAATTCTGTAGCACATATTTTCCCTTATCTTAATAAAATTTTTTGACCTTATATGGAATTTTGCGAGGTCAAACGTCCACTAGTACTGGCCAATATGTATTTTTAAATCATTCATGTTTTTTTTATATTTATATGAATTCAAAGTTTACTTTTCGAAGTTTAAACAACAGTGGAGCCATTAGTTCAAATAATAATTGCAACAGTAATATATGTTACAAGATCGGAAACAAGTAATAGCGTAACGAGTGTTAATTCCGCGCAGGCTGTGAGGCCTAGCGCATCATGGAAGCAAGTCACGGAGTGGGTTCGCGGCTCGAGTAATATGCAACGTTTCTCGTGTTGCTTTAAATCAGTTAGAATAACATTTCTATAAAGCATTTGAAGTTTTATGTCAGAAAAATTATGTTGATGCCAATGTTATAATGCCTTCTACTAATGCAAGATGGAGTATTATTGCCTACCGAAATTACATTTACAAAGATGACCTTAAATAAAGTACACTTTTAAATGTTTATTTCGTTAAAATTATGAGGTGCAACTCGATTTTGTTTCCTTAATTAGCTGGTACTATAATTCTTCTAATAGTCATTAATTTATAAATTCCGGATCGTGTAGATTAGAAATTTGTACTTTGCTACTGTAGATCCCTTTGATATTCATTACAGCACAGTAACACAATACAGCGTCATTTGCGAGTAGCGCAAAAAATGATGAACATCGCCCATTATCAGATAAACGTATGTTTAGTAGTTGCAAACAGACCAACAATTGAATACATTTAAAAACATTTAAAACTTTTTAAATACTACAAACAGATTTATAACGTCGAAACGTTCAGATCACTCTTAGTTACATTGGAGAAACGAAAAATGTAAACAGGAGTAGAATGAACCCAACATGAGACAAAATGGAGTGGGGGTAAGCCACGCCCCCGGCCCGCACTGGGCAAAGTGGAGTGAGGGTAGTGGGGGGGGGGCTAGAAGTGGAGTCGGCTTCTTTTCGAGGGAGATTTTGAACCCTTTGGTGGAACATTCATTCCCTTGACGGCATTTTCACCCCTAATTAAGGTCCTTTTGGTCGTATTAAGAGCCTTTTCGGCAGTCTAACCTCCTGGTTAGTGGTGTTGGATGCCCCCAGGGTGTGGTCTAGCGGTCATTTTGGTTAGGTTAAGAGGGGGGTTAAGACTAAATAAGGCCTTTATGGTTTCAACAAGGTATGGTTAAGACTAGGCTATACCCATTCCTTTTGTCGTTTCACATTCAATATATTTTCCTTATCAGTCAACTTTCTAAAAAAATTATAGTTAGCAATGCATTGTAAAGACAATCAGGTCGTCATTAATTCTCAATTTTGATAAAACAATAACATACTTATACTCTTCCATTACGTCTATAACGTCCGGGGGAAACCCATAATTATCTAATTAGGTAAAGACGTGTAAGTCGTCATTCACACTAAATTTCAATAAACTTTCACTATGTAATTAAAAATCTGTTAATTAGCTAGTTACGTAATGGATAATAATTTTTATGGTTATATTTTAAAAAACAAAAAAAAAACATTTTTATATTAAATACAAAAATGATAAAAGTAAATTATACCAGAGCCCAAATATTTTTGGGTATTTAAGAGAGGCCGATGACAGAGTGTCCTTTAGTGTTGTTACGTAATTCAAGATGGAGGGTCAGTCTAAGAATCCCTTTTCAGAAATAGTTGCAGTCCCATCAGGTTATGGTAAATCGTATTTTATCGTGGATTTTCTAAAAAATGTCAATACTGTCTGCGATACAACATTTGAAAAAATTATTTGGTTTCATGGCGAATGGCAATCACTATTCAAAGACCTCACAGTGGAATTTCAGAAGGGTTTGCCTGATATGGAATAGTTTGGTGGTGAAAAACTGTCTTAATAATCGATAAAGGTTTCTCATAAGTGGTGTTAAATTAAAGACTAAATTTCTACGGTCAAGAGATACCTTTAGTTTAATGGCAGCACACAGTGCAATCCACAAGACGAGGATTACAGACGATAGTTTACTGGTGCGGCGTAAACGAATCAATCCCACCATTCTAATTTCTCACGCTAAAGCCTTAGACGCAACTGTAGCAAAATGTCCTGTTACAAAGACAGACATAAAAGTTTTAACTATACCTACAGGCATACGGCAGAAATCATTAGATAATCTCTTCCTGGGACAGTTACCTAAACGGTGTATCGTAGATTTTTTAGCAAATATAGCCTTCAACGGTGATTACCCCTCAAACCCGTTTAATTTTCATCACAACAATATTAAGTACATGTCGTTACATATCGACGGCCAACAAGTTCCTTCAAAGGCCTTACAACCAGACTTTACAGCTAATGGTTTATAAGCAAGGGCGTATCACACCTTATTCTCCGGCACAGGTATTCATTTTTTGAATGAACGATATATCGAGAAGCGATTACCCCAACGGTTGCTGTTTAATGGCCATTGACCTAACTCCTGACATGTCTGCAGATGCTAGCACTCAGCGGAATTTAGTTAGAAACGGTGTTGAAAAACCTCACGTTGAAACTGTTAATTGCTTGGTGTGTGCCGAATTCGATAACGTGATCGAGATCGATAAACATCGGAATTTTGTCGAGGATTTCAGCTGTTAAAAAGGGTAATTTTAGATCTCAAGCTTCAGTGTACAGCAGCAGTTGAAAGAAGATGGACGCATACTTGGACGTACACGGGTTTAGAGGTGCTGACGAGTTCATACCGAAATAAATTGCTGTGGTTACAGATCACGGTTCGTTACTGTTGATGCTGATAAATTCGCCTCGAGATTATTTTATACCAAAACCCATGTTAAGACAGAGAAGGTATCTAAAGAATATATATCACGGTTTGAAATGGCAACCGGAGTATGTGCCCTAGATCAATTTTGCAGAGGGTCTGATAAGAGCGCTGTTGCCATTTAAAAAATTCACCTTAAGGGAAGTGAAAAGTAATAGTTGTTACGATTTCTTATCAAACCAATAATGAACCTGGACGAAACTGTGCGGAGCCTATGTGTGAACTGGAAAAGACGTTATTATTGCAAGACTGTTGTGTATTTTAGATTAAATAATTTATTAACGATTGATTTTGTAAATAAGTTTTTTTTTTACCACATGTATAATTATAAATGATGAGATAATCAAGTTACCGTATAATGCTTGTTTTTGTACTACTATTCTAACCTGACAAATAAAAAGGAGTTTTAGTACTTTATTTGTTTTATTTAAAAATTTTATTTTAAAACAATACTGACGCAGGAAGTGTTAGAGCCCCTTATTTCAAATTTCCCCCATAACCATTACAGTGATCTATATGTAGTTTTTGAAATATACCGCTACGTGAAACCACTTCTATTACGGAAAAGATTCATTAGTCTATACACAACTAGATAGCGCCACAAACAAATTCAAATTTTTGGTCAAGTGGCGAAGCTCCTAGAGCAAGCTTCACAGCCTTACACCTATCTGCTTTAAGGCCCCCTTATTAGAATACAATTTCAATTTTCCCGCCAAAACAAAATAGCCGATGGTCTAGATTATGAGTCGTAATTAAAAGGATTATGATGATATAATTTAATTATAACAAAATGGTCGAAGGTTTTGATTATGACTCATAATTAAAAGGATTATGATGACGCAATTTAATGCATAACAGGAATTTAATTATGGCTCATAATTAAAAAGAATGAGTAATAAGGCTAAGGACCAATCAGAAGCCAGGGGACGTTCACTCGCCCGACCAATCTGGTAAAGGGATGGGTGTGGTCTAGCCTTGACCCCGCCTTAATACACGTACAACCAATCAGGTAAAGGGAATGTGTGTATACTAGCCTTAACCCCATCTTAATGAAGCCATAAGGGCCTTATCTAGCCTTAACCCCCCTCTTAACCCAACAAAAATGGTCGCTAGACCACACCAGCCAACCAGTTAGACAGCCAAAAAGACTATTAATACGGCTAAAAGGGCCTTAATTAGGGGTGAAACTGTCGTCAAGGGGCTGAAAATTCAATCAAGCCCCACCCAAATCACCACTCCATTTTGCCCTGTGCGGGCCGCGGCCGTGGCTTACCCCAGCCCCACTTTTTCCCATGATGGCCTCATTCTACTAACAGGTTTAATGTTTAATTGGTGCACAGTGTTATAAATAAATTGCAAGTTAGCTTTACTATGAAATGGAATGATGAGTTTAAGATTATCTAAATAAGGACCACAATGAGTGTATGGAATGGATTAATCTTAATTAAGAACATTTAAATTGAGTTTAAGTAACTTTATTATTGTGTTACAATACTTAACCAGATTTATTTTCCAGAAAATCGTTTAAAAATTTCAACAGGTTATCTTGAACGCATTTTTCGAAATTATAAGCTTGTTGATGTACATTATTACCTTGAAGTGTTTGACAATTTTCATCTAGATACTCTTGTAATATTTCCATTTTTTGTTTATAACATTTGTCATACTCTTTAACAGCATCACTAACAATAACTTCATTTGTGATTAGAAGATCTACCAATGTAGGTTCAGCTTTAGATTCTTTCATGCAAGTCTCCTTTGAATGTTCATTATAGTACTCAAATTTTTGATCAATATTTACTAAATCCTATAAATTATATACATATTAATGATTATGTACCAAGATTATTGTTCTTATACTTACTTGTCCAACAGAAAGTTGAACAACTAAACCAATTACAAAAAAACTCCAATTCTGCATTTTGAATTTTCTAATTACTATGAAAAATGTGAAAGACGTTTTTTAATTATATTATGTTATGTCTTACCGCAAACGGATTATGTTATCAGTTAATTAATACTTTTTATATTTAATTATTTGTATCAATTATCGTAAGATTGAATACTAATTTGAACCGGATATCTTTCTCGCGAAAGTAAATTTATCATGGGAATGGAAGGAACGTTGGAACGGTTAAAGATTAATGATTTCATACATTTTTCACTTAATTTTAGATTGAATACTAATTTGAACAGGATATCGTTCTCGCGAAAGTAAATTTATCATGGGAATGGAAAAAACGTTGGAACGGTTCAAGATTAATGATTTCATACATTTTTCACCTGATTTTAAGCGTCTGTTGCATAGCGGAACTTCTTCGTTGGTTATATTATATATATATTCTTTCTTGGCGTTTTTTGAAAATATCGATGAATGTACAGGGTGTTCCATATCTCCTAGGCAGCAACTAGCTTTCTTATTTTAAATGGAACACCCTATGTACTTTTTGAAATTCGGAAAGAGCGCAAAATTTTGTGTCAAACGCACCCTATGCTAAACACTAAGGTAGATATTTAACATAATAAGAGAAAAATTACAGGTGCAAAGGTCTGGAAGTTTCCTTATAACTTTTTTTCATATGGAATATCTGAATTTAATTTTTGTCACAGCGGAAGAACATAAAGTGGTCTAACCGATGCAATTAAAATAAAATGGAAAATGGTGTTACACTTTCCATGCCTCATTTAGCTAATTTTAAACTGCGAAAACTTCTTTTTTCAAATGGAACATCCTGTATTTTGTTATGCCCAGTTATGTAAAATTTAATTATCGTTCTTCTGGTATAGCCATGGTAGGGGTTAAAGTTAGCAGTTTTTGATATATGTGCAATTTTCTTCCCAGCATACAGATTTACAAGGATTTTGCTTAAAAATTGCATGTAAAATTAGCCTTATACTTAAGTAATTAACCCGAAAATTCGAAATTATTTATTTTTGTTAATTATTTTTACAAAAAAAGATGCATTATTATGTTAGAGGGAGATACCTCATAGAGGATCTCGAACAACACACGAGTGAAGTCTAATTGGTACGAAGAAGGCTTTGACAAATTTAAGCAACAAACAAAACTACTGTCAGTAGTTTTGACAATCGCATTTAATTGCTTGTTTTACTACCTGTGTTTGTTATCCTATTAATATTACCTCCTATAAAACGTTAGTACGAATTATTTCTACTCAAGAATTAATTGATATAACTCAATTATTATGAGAATGTCATAGAAATTGTTTTTTGAGAGAATTCCAAGCAAAAAATTTGTAATTATGTTTTAAACCTTGGGGTTTGTTTCTAATTAATTATACGAAGAACTCCCAAAAAAATGAATTAAGTATGCGTTTGATATAATTAATACAGTAGTTGAAAATCACAATTAACTCAATTATTATGGAAATTCTAGATTGGTTTAAAATATTACATAAACATAAGTTCCTGAATATGAACAAGAACTTAGTGAACAGGATTATCAAAACCGTATACATTTTTGTAACTGACTGCTGATTAAAGTACACGAAGAACAATTATTTTCCAGATATGTATTATTTACTGATAAGTGTACTTTCTCTAACACATCTCAACCAAATCGTAGAAATTATCACCATTACGACAATGAAAACCATAATTCTAAAATGTCGATAGATAAGCAGCATCTTTTTTCTATCGATGTATGAGCTGGTATTATTGGTCAATACATAATTAGTCTTCATTTCTTCGAAGCAAATTTGAATGGAGAAAGGTATTTACATTTTTTACAAAATAATCTAATTGTTTTACTTGAAAACGTGCCATTGGATGTAATCAGGCGCATGTGGTTTATGCAAGATGGAGCTCCACCATATTATAATGTGTTCGGCGATTTTCGGATACCTTGTTTCCTAACAAATAGACTGGACGGGGTGGTCCAGTCACTTCGCCTCCGAGATCTAGATTTCTTTCTTTAGGGACATATTAAAAATTTTGTTTACCCAGAAATTTCAGAAAATGCAGAAGATTTAAAAACTAAAATACGACATGGTTTTCGTACAATTACACTGAAAATGTTGGAAAATGTATAGCGATAATTTAGAGAGAGAATTGAGTTGTGCAGCATAGCAAATAATGTGCGGAATGTTGATCACTTATGAGAAATTAATTTTTAATAGATATTATTATGTTATTCAAGTTATTGTTGAAGATTGGTTCTCGTTATTTAACGATACGTTATAGTTCACTTCACAGTAAAAGCAGTTTTTAATTTTTTTAATATAAGGCTAATTTTATATGCAATTTTTAAGCACAATCCTTGTAAATCTGTTTGCGGGAAAGAAAATTGCAAACATCTCACTGTTCACTGCTAACTTTAACCCTTGCAATGGCTGTACCAGAACAAAGATAATTATATTTTATATAACTGGGCATAAAACAATACGGGGTGTTCTATTGGAAAAAACAAAGTTTTCTCAGTTTAAAATTAGCTAAATGTGGCATGGGAAATGTAACACTTGGTATATTATTTTCTATTCTATTGTAATTGCAGAAGTTAGGTCACTCTATTTTCTTACACTGTACCAAAAATTAGATTCAGATATACTATCTGAGAAAAGTTATAAGGCTCCTTCCAGATTTTTGCATCTGTAATTTTTCTTTTATGTTAAATATCTGCGATACCTTAGGGTTTAGCATAAGGTGCGACACAAGTTCTTGACTTAAATTTTGCGCTCTTTCCGAATTTTAAAAATATAAATATATATATATATATATATATATATTATATATATATATATATATATATATATATATATATAAGTGTTCCATTTAAAATAAGAAAGTTAGTTGCTTTCAAGGAGATATGGAACACCCTGTACATTTTTAAAAAACGCCAAAAAAAGGATATAAACAACCTGGGATAACACACATGTTACTCTGATAAGTTGCTAAGGCGGGGGGTACGGATCAAATACGCACTAAAACTCACCCTATATAATGTGTGTGTTTCTATATATATTTATATATATATATATATATATATATATATATATATATATATATATTATTATATATATATATATATATATATATATATATATATATATATATATATACTATAGACCATAGTTCTACGAAACTGTATATAATCGTTAATTTCAATACAGTGATATTTGCAAGTAAATATGAGCAGCATTTAAAAGTATTTCAAAATATACTGGGTTATGTTCTTTAAATACATTATATTATTGTAATGTAGGGTTTTAGGAAAATTAAATATCTCATAATAAAATTAACTCCAAAAATTTACTCTTAGGTTCAAGTAAAATATGTTCCTTAGTCTATTTATTGACTGAATAATAAACACCTGTTTACAGGGTGTTCATTTTTCAGTTGAATTAGTAGAACACTCATACTGAAGTATTTGGCTTATTTTAAATGGAACACCCATTTTATACGCTTATCGTTTAGCTTATTTATTACCTTTCAACTTTATAAAAGTTTCCTATACCTAAACGTTCAAAATTTCAACTTGTTTAATAATTTTTGGAAATTGTCTGTACCTGTATCATTTGTAGAATGAAATATCATGCTTAGTAGCAAAGAAGTTTACAGAGTTTAAAGACATCGACAACACGCTCGGAAATCGAGCAAATCCACATGAGCCTTACAGTTCCAGATACTGGTTTCAATAGAATGGTGTCATCATGCTCCCTTTGAACTGAAAACATTTTGGAAACAGAATAATTTATGAACAGACTTAGATTGTCCTTCACATTAGCTTAACCTTACGCTACCTGATGCATAAATTTGGGGTATAAGGAAGGTCAGTAATCCGCTACCAATGGATTTTACGGAACTACGGCAAACAGTAATAACTCATTTCAACTTCCAATCATTATTTATGAATATGTTTAGTCCGTAATGGTGGTCATTTTGAACATTTACACCACAAAAATTAAAAATTAATAAGTTGTTGCAATAGTCAAAACCAAGTGTAACAAAGTATATCTACGTCAAGGGTGGAGAGAAAGTAGGTGGAATCAGAAATTTTTACCCTAATCGGTTATTCAGCTTAAGGAAGGTTTCGTCTTTTGCTTTGCCCAGTTTGTTACTATTATTTCACCAATTTGTTATTGTGCTCTGTCTTTATTTTTAAAATTAAATCGTACTCATTTTGTTTATCTTTTTTTCGATATATCGCTCAATAATAATGATTGAATATAATTTCCGATTAAAGTTCCTACTTCATTACATTCAAAACACTATACATATATTAAATATATATATATATATATATATATATATATATATATATATATATATATATATATATATATATATATATATATATTCCATTAAACTTCCTGATCACGGGACTTCCTGAATCATTAAAACGACAAACCCACGTGATCTGGTCTGTAGAGTTTTTGCATGGATATTCAATGAAGATCTAGTCTTTTGTACTTTCATTAGAGGATAGTATATACAACACAAGGTTGGCAAGTTTCAGTACCCAAACAATTTCTACTCTTATCGTACAAATTCATTTCCCAGCTACCTAGTAGACCGCTCAAGAACAGACTTTCTCCAAATTAATTTTCCAAAACTCCCATGTCAATTTTTAACACGTATAACGTACACGATATGGTTCTGGGACGTAAAGACAATTTTGTTAACCATTAATATACTGAGATGATATTTACAATTTAAATTCATGGTAATATAAAATAAGCTCAGAATAAAAGGTACATTAAACATAGAGTCATTGCGAAAGAATTGATTAAAATATATGTAAACCGCAAGTTGCATAAGTTCAACTTAACATAAAACTAAGTACTATGTAATTATACGGCATGTTGTTAGCTATTTATTCAAGTTTCAATGCATTACATTTTAATCATGGCTGTAAACAGAATTATTCATGCTTAGTTTCCGATCATCTTCGGAAGTGTTAGAATATGTAATTTTATAAAATTCATGTTAATTTGAATAAGGAAATTATTTCTGGTAGCATAATCTGCATCTGTTCTGAAAATGAAAGAAGATAATTTGTATGAGTTAAGTAGGTGAAGTAAAGTGTATGTTAAATTGTAAAATAAAAGACGAAATTAGAAGAGATTGATAGAACTTAAAGTGTAAAATGTGAAATTAAACAATTATTATGAAAATAACTTAATGTTAATGTGAAGAAAAGTGTTGCAACAAAATAACATTGTAAATGCAAATTAAGTGCAAGTGTTGAGAAACCAGGTTATGTCAAACGAACATAGAGTTAAGATGGAATTTTTCAAAATAAACTATAATTGTGTTAGAGACTGATGTATCCTTATGTTTTTGGGTCATAGAATCCATTTCTGTTTATAGTTTTCTGTAGAAAGAAATAAGTTAGATAAATTAAATTTGTATATGTAAAACTGCATAATTATTGAAATTTAAATGGTATTTTAAAAGTAAATAGGGAATAGGTATCAGTGGAAAGGAAATTTTGTGTAGATTTAAAAATAATCATGTTTTAAGATTGTCTCATAAAAACGTTATGTGTAAAGTAATAATTTGCTTTTCAGAAATATGATTATCCAATCAGTATTAAGGTCTGTTTTTTGTATAGAAAAATTTTCCAATCAAATTGGTTGTGGGCAAAGAAATGATACGATTTTTTATTTTTTAAACAGTCTCTATCAATCCTTCAAGCTGAAAGCGAAACTCGTGTACATGGGTTCAGATTTAGATTGATTCGTATAACCTAAAATAATTCAGATACCAAAACAATTGAAATTTTGAAATACATAATAAGTAAGGTTAACGTGAATTATTTGACGAGTGATGTATTATCGTTAAACAATCGAAGTTAAATCATGTTTTCAATTATTTTTTTAATAAATTATTTTAACAAAGTTAATGGTATTATTTCAATAGAAATAAAATAAAAAATTTCAATGAAATAAAATGTGTATGCAGATAAATTATTGTATTTAATTATACAATAACTTTAAATCAAATAATTATATTTATTATGTAATAAATAAAATTAAACGTGTTTACGAAAAGTTAGTAAATATTTCAAAGAAAATTTAAGCATCATACCTGTATAATTTTATGCTGTATATCAACCACCGCTGGATCAGTACACTTCTGGTATTCAAATTACATCTGATTTGGATAATGGAACTTCAATAAGAAAATTGAAAAGCTGAAGGATGTAAATATTTATGTAAGTTCATGAATCTTATATTAAATTCGAGGTTATGTTGATGATTATTACTTATCACCTATGTTACATATGTAAAGGATTCAATAAATTATATACCAATCTGCAAATAGTACAACCATTCATTGATTTTATATTGATCCAATATTATATTAAAAAGCAAGTATTTTACTGAAATTAATGTTCTTCTTGTTTAGCCATGATGCAATGCGCACAAAATTTCCTCGGTAATTACCGCATGCGTGCAACATTTTTGTAATTGCATATGATACAAGGTGTTTGAATAAAATAATTTTATACAATTCCAACTTTATTTTAAAATTATAAAGATTTTATTTTGCAAAAGAACCTAACATAAATGTTAATACTTTTAATACTGAACTAATCTTGAACTCTATCCCTGGTATGCTAGTCGAGGCAATTTTATTAAATAGCGAATATAAATAAAGTACAAATTATATTAATTATATCAAAGGGATCAAAGATATGAAAATATAATCATTCTAATAAATTAATGATGCTGCAACAGGGGAAATAGTAATTAAATATATCAGAATATATATATATATATATATATATATATATATATATATATATATATATATATATATATATATAAAGGTATAGTATAATAATGTCTCATTTTTCATTTTTCCCAGTCCACAAACACGTGGCGTTATAGTGATTATGAATCGTTTGTAACGATATGCGTATACACCAGCCGACCGGTTTTGATACCTACGCCAATTTGACTAAAGGCTATTGTAAGTTTTACTCCACGATAAAGCGAAACGTCGAATGAATAAGATAAAGTCTGCAAAATTAGCAAATTGTTGTAACATTGATATCATTACGTAATAATTGTTACGCACTGATCTATTAGAAACATAAAGAGAAATTATCGTTCGTATTGTTGGTATTAATGGTTTGTATTAATTTAATTTATCACAAATTTCGTTAATTAAGCGTTAACGGATAAACCACGTATAAAGAAAGCGACGACTAAGGATATCTAATACATTTATTTTAAACTTCGCAAAAGACGATATTGAATAACAGTTTTGCAAATCATAATGCATAATCGATATACAAAAGTCGAATAATTGTTTGTTATTTTTCAAAGATATTGCATCAGCACAAACCTTATTGATCCAGGGTTGGGAACGGAATGACCATACAGGTACTAAAAGAGCAATGCCGAAGAACAGGACGACTTAAACAATATTCACGCCGTGGAAAGTTGCAAAGAAGTCTGGTAAATCACTCCATGTAGCTGACTTAAAAAACGCCACAACGTTCTATTAGTGTTGCGAACAACAGTGGAATTAGGGACAAAAATTATTTCTACTAGACAATGGTCAGATAGATCTGAGGAAAGAACGAAAGTTTTTGAATAAGTGGGTTTGATGTAAGAAAGAGATCTAGAGATGTGGAGTATGGCTAGGGTTATCCAGATTCTTGTGGGTTCAGAAATCATTTGTGGAGATCACAAAATCAAATGTTTCTGCACTATGACCAACTTGAAATCTCCTACAATTGAGATATCGCAAGAATCTTGAAAGTTATTCATTAGGAGATGTAATATCACAGTAAAATTACAAATTTAGGACGAGAATGTTAAAACCAAATCACGAAATTTTTATTTTCCAAGGAAGAAATCTTTGAAGCAATACTGTCCTTGATATAGGCTCATGCGCCTCCTTTATATCCATAATTAGAGTGAAGGTTGTTTGGGGATATTAATAGGGGTGAATCGGAATTTCAGAGGAGACTTGTTCAGATAGAAACAAAATGTCAGGTTGTAATTGTTCAAGATGTTTGAACAACATTAAGATTAGGCCTGATACCGCGGATGTTGCAATAGTGGATCAGAAAGAAACTTTTGATGACCGAGGTCGCTTGGGCCCTCCTCCCAAACATCCGAATGAGCAGGATTTTACGTCCGGGTTTAAACCCTAGAAACCACATCCATCTTTTTTGTAACCTTTTAATTTTGGACTTTCAATGATAGGAAGACAGAGGGCGAGAGGAAGAATAAAGATGAGAATAAATTAAGGATGAAGGAAGGTGACCGCAGCCCTTACCGAGCTCAGAAAATGGAGACCCAATATTAAAACCCATGTAAGGGTTACCTCCTGGCAAATAACATCCCCCCCAAAACACATAATGTTACCATGGACCATAAACAAATATTTCATAATTACTTATCTTTTTTTTAAAAGATAAGTATTTTATTTTATAATTTTAATTTTTTTATAAATGTACAACGTTAGTAAATTATGCCATAGTTAAAGCCTTGAATAACGAATAACGGGTAGAGGATTCGAAATTTCAAATCAATATTAACTAGTCCGATTGAAATATAGGGGCAAATAAATTAAAAATAAAGTTAAAAAAAATCATAAAAATACCTTTGACCTTAAAATTATTTAATTGCATACCCCAATAATCGATATGCAATTGCTGTATATTCACGCCCCCATAATCCTACTCCCAGAAATCAAATGTCATTAATATAAAAAATAACAAATATGCACGCCTAATTGCTAAATTTCAAAAATCATCGCGTTCACAATTCAGTTTACAGGTGAAAGGACTATTTAAAGGAACAATTCATGTAGGTAACGTTTTAATTTTATTTATGTGAAGGAGTGTATCCTGCCACCTTACACTAATTATTTTGACGCAGAAAAATTGTCAATTTTCGGTTAGGTTTATCGTAACTACCTATATTCTTAACTGTTTGAGAAGTTAGTCTTCTGTTTCATTTTCAAAAATAAATCTATAAATCTTGTGTTTTAAACAAGTTCTATTTTCACTAATTTTTCCCATTGTTCGCCAAGCAGATGTGTTTTCCAGACAACAACAAGTTTCTTCTAATATTTTTGCAACGTTTGGCTAACGCTTATAATTGTAAATGCTATACTAAATTTTTAAAAGTTTATCAATACTTGCACAAACTCATTCGTTTCAAAATATTGGAATGTTGGTACTTTCTTGGTTCCTTCAGGAAAGTCTTCAAGATTTACCAAATGTCAAAATTTCTGTGTATATCTTAACAAACTCAGCAACGTCTGGAGATCTATTTTCAACTTCAGACCTTGACAATTTCCTGTGTCTTCTGTTTAACCTTATATTCATATTTTGCTGAAGGCAATTCGACACTGCCGAACTGATGGTGGGGTTATATCCTCCTGTTTTTGACAACAGACAAATAGTTATCAATGTCATCCTGGTTGACAAATGATGTTTAGGTATTTGACTGATTCTCCCATAGAAGAAGGACAATGTCCATTGAAGCCCTCAGACAATAAACATTGTTTATTTTTTTTTTTTCGTTTTGAAATACTTAATTTTTTTGAAGCATTTAACCCCTTTCGTAGTGTCCTAAGAGAATTTATCATATTGACAAAGGTCCCTTATTTGGATTGGAATCGTTATTCAAAGATCGAAGATATTATTTCTCTAATAAATTCCGAATCTAACGACGTAGTTGATATATTTTTAGTTTTTATGAACAAGTTCAAAGTTGTAATTAAAAATTATTAAAAATTTGCATCAGTACTAATACATGACAAAATTTACATCGATTGGGGCTTGAACCGATGGCGCATTGGTTCGTATTAAAGTACAGGTCGTGGTTCAAACCTAGAGGTAAACTTTTTATTTTTATTTAATAAAATTAATAATAATTTTAATTACATATTTACCTTTGAACTTATTCGTTCATAAAAAAAACTTATAATAATTTACTAGTCAAGTTGTTTTGGTATGTGTGAATCCTTGCGATATTGCAGGCTCAACCATTAATATAAGTAATTTGACTGTAATCTCATTATTTTAAATTTAATCAGTTCTAATAAATAAAGAAAAATTTAATCGATTGGGGCTTGAATGATGGCGCAGTTTTAGCGCGGTAAACAAAGACAGGTCGTAGGTTCAAATGCTATGAAAACTTTTTTTATGTAATTAATAAAATCAATAATAATTTTTGATACTAACTGTTTTGTGGTTGTTGTTTTTAGCGGCAAATTAAAATGTTTCAGCATATTTTACGCATTTTTGAAACGTTTAGTGAAATGTGACTCGATGATATCTTCTGCATCGCTTTCGTGGTGTAACTTTCCTGGTCAATTTCGTACGTTTTCACACATCATTCTAGAAAATGTGTTTCATCAACACGAAATTGTACTTTTCTATTGATGACATTATTCCGCAAACTTTAAAAATGAATCATACCGTGAAAACTTTTTTTCTATTGTAATCACCGGTTGTTGTCGATTGGTACCTAATAAGGCCATTGCTTTGGGATTATTAGATCTCGCAAACTAAGACTTGGGTGAATTAACTTCCTTAAAGTTATGACACATTCTATAATTTTTTAACGATCCCCATTAACCCCGTGACAATAATATCCAGAGGAATCCTCCAGTTATAAGGGTCCTCGGATCAAGAACACAAGGGCGGTATTAGCGAGTTTTGGGTTTCCCAAATACCCCAGGAGTAACCTTCAACGATATCTTCAGATTTATTGAATTCCAGCTTCTTTTTCAATGAGATTTCATCAAAACATTACAAGATTTTTCTCGGTCACTGGTTTTTGCTTTTAGAGCTATTTTTGCAAAAACTAATTTTCATGCCTGTTCTCAAATTCCAGACAGGCAGCCCACGGTGGATTGTTTATGGAAGGCAGAGTGAATTTTAATTTTTCCAGTATAAATTTTAGGTTCCAGGAGATTTGAAATGCAAAGATAAGAAAGTTCCTTTTCAGCACGAGTCCAAATTTTCCTGTATTTATATGAAAGTTATATTAATGAACGTTTTGACTGCAGAACTTCTTTATTTCAAAGTATCGTCCAAAACAGCCCAGTCAAATTTGGTAACTTTCTTTTTAAACGAATTTACAAGAACCTTTCATCTTTTTCCTTAAATCTTACTTTCCCCAAGTATTTCAATCTTTTTCTTAGCATGTCCTTGTAGGTGGTGGAATTTTTAAAACTTTTCACTTATTATAGATCCTCTGATGCCATGCTGCTTACATCTGAACTGTCGCTTCAATTTTGAATTCTTGCAGTAAATTCCGGAAGACCTGCCAATCAATAAAGCACATGGATATTATACAAATATCAAATAAGATAGTAAGTCTTAGTGTAGATGAAAAAAGGGGTGGATTTTTGTAACCCATAATCAGCAGTCGGCTATCTGAAAAGGCAGAAACCACCTGACGCAACGTTACGCAAACGATGAATATCTAGACATACATTTTTGTGTGGCGTAGCATAGGGTTTCATATCATAAGTATAATCAAGACAAACCGTCGAGCATCCAATAAAGAAATGGAGGTAAACATTGTTATGGAAAGTTGTACGTGAACTGTTCGTCAGGTCGGATAATAGTATGTTACAGAAAACCGTGAAAATGTTTCGCTCACGTGCAAAGGCACATAAGTGAGCGAATTTTTCTTCACGAGTTATGTATAATCTTGTACAATCCTGCTATTGAGACGTTAATAAAAGATAATACATGTTATAATACAAGTTATGCAGTATTTGCGTTGCTATGGTTTGTGTAAAAAAATAAAAATTATTATTAATTTTATTAAATACATAAATGAGAAGTTTACCTCGAGTAGGATTTGAGCACGACCGGTACTGTGCTAGAGTACCGCGCTAACTATCTGCGCCATCGAGATTCAAGCACCAATCGATGCAAATTTTGTCTTTATAAGAACTGATGTTAACTAAATATAATTTATTTATTTTAGAATTAACAAGTGTAAATACATTTTGACCTTGAAGAGCTTGATTCAATTTAGTCAATACAAGAATAATTAACCTTGACCTACTTTTTTAGCAACAACCCCATTCTTCATGTTTCCAGAAGTGTTTAGATTTATAAATTGTAATATCCCCTGCATAAATTGATTTCTAAGAATATCCCTGCAGATCTTTGACCTTGAAAATTGATTTCTAAGAATTGTAATTGACACCTCTACAACTATCACTTTACACTTTTAGATATCTCGGGTCATAACATCGGTTTGCAATAAGTGCTTCCTGCAGATCAATAAACTTTGACCAGTTAAGCCACTCAAAACAGACATAGATACATGGAGTCATTTAATCATTTAATTTTGACCTACAGCATAATAACCGTCATTGTTGCCATGAGCTTTTAGATTTCTATGAATTTGACTTTTAAGAGCTTGGTTTGAACCATTTAATTTGACTGATTTTTACAACCCTGCTCATGTTTCCCGACCTGTTTAGATTTCTAAACCTGCAGGTGACCTGAAAATTGATTTAAAGAATTGTAATATGATACCAATAAATTTGAACCTTGAAGAGCTTACTCAATGTAGCCAAAACCATTTAACCCTGATCCACTTTTAGCATAGGCAACAATCTGTCATTCCATGAACTATTTAATTGTAATATAATACACCTGGGCCAATTAACCTTGAAAATTAATTTGTAAGAATTGTAATAATTTCA
The DNA here is from genome assembly GCA_036346205.1 of Vesta saturnalis. Taxonomy (NCBI): domain Eukaryota; kingdom Metazoa; phylum Arthropoda; class Insecta; order Coleoptera; family Lampyridae; genus Vesta; species Vesta saturnalis. The sequence goes on from JARFJB010000245.1 coordinate 73,827, forward strand.
AGAATTAACGTTCAATGAACTTGACCTTGAAAATTAATTTCTTACCAACATACACATGAATAATTTTAAGGTCAAAGAATCACCAACACCTTCAATTAACTTGACCTTGAAATTCTATTTCTAAGAATAAACGTCGATCATGAAGCGCGCGTGAACGGTGGGTTAGTATCACCCTTGTATATCTACTTTCAGATAAGACACTTTGTCGACTTAAATAAACTGCGCGGTCCGACTTATAATATTAAGTATCAAGTCTAACGCGGAAAGAATTTGCTTACGACAGTGTCTTGTAAGTGTAAAATAAATATACCAGTACGTGCAAAAAAAACCGTAAATAGTTCGTTAGTTAAGGTTAACGTTAAGTGTTAATAAACACCTGTTTTTAAATAAATAATCGTTATAAAGTGTATCTAGGACGGTAGAAAATCAAAAATACCAAATAGATATTTAAAAGTGGAAATTTGCTAAAAATATAACCTCAGATAGTGAAAAGTGCTAAAATTTTCGTTTTCACTTGCACATGATAGAAAGGCAGATACTGTTCCAATATCGAGACTTTCATAAAAGGCAGACATTGCTGCTTTTAGTAGTAGCAAGGTGTCGTCTTTTTTTCGTAAGCAACGTTTGGAAATGAAGAACAAAAGTACCACAGCGTGATCCACAACAAGTCCTTTCGTTTCATGGATTGCACTACTATGATAATAAAAGTTGCTCAACAAAACTTCAGATATGCTATAATCAAATCTGAAAGTATTGTGTTTTTTTACAAAAATTTAAATCGAAGCTGATTTCAAATCAACAACTTAGACTTGCATCTTGTTTTATATTGTTGAGTAGGGTTGAAGAAGTTGGTTTTCAAATCAACATTTTAGACTTGCATGTAAGGTCATTTTGACAGAGGTTAGTCTCAATCAATATCTTACACCTGAATTTTTTCTGATTGATTGGTTTGATTGGTTGACCTATCTGTAATATAGAAACCCATACTATTTCAAATTCCTCCTTATACCAGTTAAATCTACTTTTAAATATACTACTAGGTGGAGCCAATCAATCTTCATTACAAAAACATTCGTTAGTTTTAAAAATACACCATTAGATGGCGTCACAAACAATCAAGGGCCCAATGGGATAGTGGCGGACCCGTTACTAGAACGCTATTTCAAATTTTAGTTCCCGCCAAGGGGACCGACAAGGGGCGAATTCCAAAGGGGAAGACCCTAGAACAAGTTACGGAGTCTTATACCTTCTTTGAGATAGCATAGTCTTATTAGAATACTTTTCAAATTTATGCCCGCGTACTGCCAATCAACTGAAAGGGACGTGGCCACGTGGAGGAAGTGCAGGTCACGTGACCCTCCTCCCCACTACCCCTTTCTCTCACCACCTTTAATTGTGACGTCAAACAAAATGGCGGCAACCTTATGCTGGTGATGTAGCAGTAATAGAACTTATAATCCAAAATTATTGATTTTATTTAGCTTTATTGTGGCCAAAATTAATGGTTGATGAATTTACATGTGAGCATAACGCAATCTTCAAAAATATTTGCTTTGAGTACAGATATATTGATGTAATTTTTTTGTATTCATTCTTAGGGAAATTTAGACAAATTTTAGCAACTATTTCTATATTCCAGTGTTGTGAGTTTGCACGAAACCTGAAAAATTCAAGCTTATGAACACCTTGCCATAAAAGTGACTATGGTTAGTTAAATTAAAATTGTATAACATCTAACTAATAAGGTGCATACAGTTTGGGATTGAATCGACTGGAACTAACTCCCTGGATAGCTCAGATGGTAGAGCCCTACTCTAAGAAGGTAGTAGCCGTAGGTTTAAGTCTCACTGGAAGCAATACTTTACTGTGTGTACATTAAAAGTTCTAATAATTCACATTTAAATACTGTTATGACTTTGTCGTTCATTGAACTTAGATCCGATAATTGCATTCTCTTTAATTTTCATTAATTTACTTACTTATATCAACTAATTTCTATATTCCAGTCTTGTGGGTCTGTATGAAACTTAGAAAATTTAACCATTCGGACACTAGCTCCTCGATAGCTCATTTGGTAAGAGCCCTACTCTAACAAAGTAGTCGCCTTGGGTTTAAGTCCCGCTCGCGGTAATCTTTACTGTATGTACATTAAAAGTTAATTAAAAATGTTATAATGCACATACTGTTACGACTTTGACATTACTAAACTTCAAACACTTTCTATCATTTAAAAATGGTAATAATAATAATAATTAATAATAATAATAATATTTATTGCTCAACAGGAAACCGAATCATAGGACTTATAGAAATGTGCAAGATATGCAGAAAGTCATAACAAAGGGTTTAATGTAATAACAAATATAAATGTACCATATAACTATATGAACAGTGGTAATTCAATATTATAACAGATAACCTAATCAACTACGATAAAAATAAATAGTAGACAGAGATAAGTTATTACAAGTTTTTGTTATGAACGAATAAGTTCAAAGTTAAATATGTAATTAATTAATTAATAATAATTTTAGACAGAGATAAGTTTACAGAAATAAAGGTTAATATTTCAATTTCTACGCATAGTTTGAACTTTAGTTCTGCGTAATAATTTAGTACGACCTGGTTGTGATAAAATGAACTTAAATTTCTGGTTTAAATTTGAGGAACATGATATGGCACCTGACTTATGTATTTTGTGTTACTTAGTTATATGTAAAGTTAAAATGTGAATATGAAAAATAAAAAAAATTTAAAAACGATTAAATTATAAAAAGAAAAAATAATTTTTTATTTAACTAAAAATTTTGTGACTAAAAAAAGTGGGGGCTTACATATTCGTTTAAACAAAGCCCATCAACACCTAATTCAAACAATGAAGTGCAAGGCACTACAAAGAGCGTCCCCACACTTCTATTTTTAGTCACAAATATTTTGATGTTAATTAGATAAAAGATTATTTTATAAACATTTGAACAAAAGCGTCTTTTAAAAATGTTTTTTTATTTTTATTTTACTTATTTTCTACTTTTAGTCGCTTGGGTGTAAGTTCCAACAAAGAAAGAAACTAAATTTTTCAAGACCCTAGTTTTATAAAATTTGGCCAATATAAAATGTATGCCGAATTTCAGCTGAACCGGAAATCGGAAAATAGTTGAATTTTTGACCGAATACAATACTTTGAGCCCCGGAAAGCCCCTGATCTTGAAATCAACCATATATTTTTGTGCATGGTCTTATGCTAAAAGTTTAAGTCCTGAATTTCAAGCTTTATAAACAAAAATTTCGAAAATTTGGCCGCAACGTAATGACCTTGAAACTCAATTGTCGCATAATTTTTGCATGGTATTATGCGAAACTTAAGTCAAAAATTTCAATGCCCTAGCTTTATAAACAAAATTTCGAATATTTGGCCAAATTTGGGGAAAGTCAAAGCAAAACACATATTCGTGTATTGTCATCAAGAATACGTCAACATGCCAAATTTCAGCTCAATCGGAGATCAGGAAGTTGTTGAAACAGACAGACAAGGTGAGTGGAAAAAAGCGTTAAAAAAAACAAAGTTTAACGTATTTTGTGGGACAATAGTTGAATGGAATAAGTTTAGTTTAGTTTATTTCTTAAAAACCATAAATTACATAACAATGTAAAATCTAAATGCATCACACATAAATGTGAATACAGAAAGGATTGTTCTAGAACCGTACACTAAACACACACTTATATCATGCGCACTTCTGAATATAATTGTTATGTACTAAAAGTTGTTTAAACAATTCGGATCAGCGTTATAACAGTTATATATCAAGTACCTCATAAATATACAGTCGATAAAAAGAAATTTTCAAGTATTTTTGAAGACAGAGGTAAATAGAATTAAAAGTATAGTTCAAGGACTTGACCCAGAGAATACATTACTCAAAGAATCCTCAATATAATCGTTTAAAATTGTTTAAAAATTGATATCTGGCCTTATAAGAAAAACTCTTAGAGCTATCATTTTCAGAGTTACTTTGTCTACAAAATTTGATGAAAGAAAAGGTGGTTCAAAAATACTTTGTGTTTGTTTAATTATATATATATATATATATATATATATATATATATATATATATATATATATATATATATATATATATATATATATACAGGGTTTTCCCGGTAGGCGTTCGTTAGAAGTTTATGTGGTTAGAAACAATTTAGAAATCTGAATTTTGGACTTAAGGGTTATTTAAATTCTTTTATTCAAAACAAGGTCATGTTACTTGGTTATACCGGAAGTCGCCACTAACTTCCTTATTTTAAATGGAACACCCTGTATATTATTTTATTTTGGATTCTTGACAAAATTTTAGGATGTCTTATAAGGGTTTCCATATTTTTCAACTGTTTCTTAGATATTTTGGTTTTTCAAAATTTTGAAAGATGTTATTTTCAACACTGCTTGTCTTACTTATTTTTGACTGATGGAAAGTGCTTCTGGAGTAGACAGAAGCATAAGAACTATACTTTTGAAATACTCATTGACAATTGATTTATTGCAACATGGTGTTCAAAATTTGATGAACTATTAAACAATTTTCAAAGTTGAAAAACTTTGTTAATTCAAATGTAATTATATTATTGGATGAATAGATGCAGCATTTAGTTATGCATCGTTTGGCTTAACATTACCTATACCTATTATCGACAATTTTAATTAATATTTTCTACTTTAATGTGATTTTTGACAGAAACTGAAATGTTTTTCAAAAATAAAATGAACTTAATTCAAACTAACAAATTCTATTTTATTAAAACAATGAAATAAAACAAGAAGATAACAAAATTGAGAGCATAATAACAAATGAAAACATAAACAATTATTTGAACATAACTAGAAGAAAAGTGATAAAAAAGTTAAAATGAATCATTACAAAATGTTCCACATGACCGCCAATTTGATTTAAGCATTTTATAACTATCATATACTCCTTGTGAAATAGATCGCCGAATTTCGTGTGGACACATACTATTGAATGCATTGTGAACACGATTTAGCAATTCCCTCTAGTTTGAACTGGCCTAGAGTACACTAATTCTTTTATAACCCTGTGGTAAAAGTCCAGGCGTCAAATCGGGTGATCTCGGTGGCCAGTTCCAACGTCCTTGTGGGCCAATCCACCGATCTTCAAACATCAATGTCAACTGTTGGCGTACAGCTATAATGGAATGTGCGGGAGCACCATCCAGCTGATACCAACTGTTTGCCCTGTCACATGCAGGTAGAGTATTTAGAAAATCCATAACAAATCCACGGAGAATTTCAAGATATCTCGCCCGTTCAAATTTTCATCGTACACTTGATATGCCACTCTATTATCCATAACTAAACAAAAACGTTAGAACTAAATTGAACTGGTGATTATGTTCTCTTGTTACATGTGCCCAGTAGCGATTATTTCGGCGATTGAAAATTCCTTCTCTACTAAATTTTGATTCATCGGTCCAAATTATGTTGTGAAGAAATCTCGGATATTCGGTCATTTGTGCAAGAATAAATTCACAAAGTTAACTCGTCGTGCCTGATCACCAAGATGTAATCCTTGCACAGTTATTACCGAAAAGGATGCATTTTATACTTCTTTAATATTCTGTGTATTGATGTTTGTGAAATATCCAAATCCAGTGCAGCTGCTGTAATTGAAGTTCATGGATAAGGTGAAAATAAGCTAAACGTTCACCTCGTTAACTTCATTATCTATTACTGGCTTTAAATGCGTTCAAGTTGCCCTTATACTTCCAGTTGCAATAAATCGAGTTCTTGCAAATTTTCCAGGTGTCATTAATAGTAATTGTGGATACCGTTCGTTAAACAACCTGCATGTTCGCCTCAATTCATCCGCATTCACCATGCGTGTAAAAAAAATTAATAAATCATTGTTAGAATATTCTTGAATACATTCCCAGTACTTAAAAAAATACTTAAAAATTACAAAATCACTTAATTGTACTGATTTGACATTAAATCAACAACAATTTTTAATGGTCAAAATTAAGGCTCACTAGATTGCAGTTTTGGGATTTTATCGGCTTTTATAAAAATACGGAGTTATACGAATTATAAAATGCTTAAATCAAATTGGCGGTCATGTGGAACATTTGTAATGATTCATTTTATCTTTTTTCACTTTTCTTCTAGTTATGTTCAAATAATTGTTTTATGTTTTTCATTTGTTATTATGCCTCAATTTTGTTTCTTCTTGTTTTATTTCATTGTTTTAATAAAATAGAATTTGTGTAGTTTGAATTAAGTTCATTTATTTTTGAAAACATTTCAGTTTCTGTCAAAATCACATTAAAGTAGAAAATATTAATTAACAAGAAAATTGTCGATAATAGGTATAGGTAATGTTATAGCCAAACGATGCATATTAAATGCTGCATCTATTCATCCAATAATATACAGGGTGTCACATTTGAATTAACAAAGTTTTCAACTTTGAAAATTGTTTAATAGTTCATCAAATTTTGAACACCATGTATGCAATAAATCAATTGTCAATGAGTATTTCAAAAGTATAGTTCTTATGCTTCTGTCTACTCCAGAAGCACTTTCCATCAGTCAAAAATAAGTAAGACAAGCAGTGTTGAAAATAGGGTTACATCTTTCAAAATTTTTAAAAATCAAGGTATCTAAGAAACAGTTGAAAAAGGTATAGGAAACCCTTATAAGACTTATCCTAAAATTTTTTCAAGAATCCAAAATAAAATAATATACAGGGTGTTCCATTTAAAATAAGGAAGTTAGTGGCGACTTCCGGAATAACCGGAAGTAACATGACCTTGAAAATATTTTAGAATGAAAGAGAATCTTAAATTACCCTTAAATCCAAAAATTCAGATTTCTAAATTTTTCTAACCATAAACTTCTAACGAACGCCTACCGTGGAAAACCCTGTATATGGTATCGGGATGCGGTCTAGTTAAAATTAAATGGCTATTTAATTCAAGCTGAAATATTTATTTCTTCATCAGGAATCTGTGTAAAATGAACATAAGTGGAAATAATCTATTAACATCATAAAGACTACTTACTAAATGCGAGAATTATAATAACTAACATTATTGTACAGAAGAATTGATGAATGCAATCTTGATTATAATTTAAAATCAAAACTTAAAAAGACAGTTATTGGGTTTCAAAATTTTCAAAAATTGACATGTATACCTACTGCGTTACAAACTAAAATTCTTAAGATATGATTTATGAAATGTTGTACTGAATCAATTCAAATTAGTACTCAGAATATATGAATAAATGTTTTAGATTATCTAGATCAGTTTGTAATTTAAAGTATCTGAGTACTGAAAATGTAAGTCATTTCAAGGAAAAGTCTGTTCTATAATTAATTTCTGTGTCTAAAATTTTAACTTTAGGAAAATTTGGAATATGATTAGTGTTTTTGCTATTTTTTAAAGCACAAAATTTTTTTCCTATTTTACAGTCACTTCTATGCTGAGTAAGTCTTGTTTTAAGCCATTGTCATGTTTGTCCAATATATACTTTATTGCATTCGTACAAGGAATGGAATATACAACATTAGAGTTACTAAGAATTGAGTTGTGTCTTTAATTTTGAAAAAGTTTTTGATAGGTTTAATTTCGCTATACGTATTTGTCCGTTGTTTAAGATATTACATAAGATTGGTGTTAAGTTTAATATGTAAGGATTCTTTTGTTAATCATGTTTGTCTGTGTTAAGTATACATTTTGAAAATTAATTTGAGAATTGAATGGTGTACTGTATAATAAATTCTTTAGTAATGTTTTTGGATAACCATTGTTACTAAAATCAAAAATAACTTATCTAGAATTAAATAAAGCGTCACCATTTTTAACTAGACCGCATCCCGATACCATATTTTATAATAGCTAGGTCCTTTTCCCTAAACTTTTTAAATATATATATATATATATATATATATATATATATATACTTTGTGTGTGTGTGTGTGTGTGTGTGTGTGTGTGTGTGTGTGTGTGTGTGTGTGTGTGTGTGTGTGTGTGTGTGTGTTTTAATTGTTTAATACGTTTATTTTTGAAATATTGTAATATTTTATTAAACATTAAAAAAATTATAATGAGAAGTCACTAACAGTTTGTGTGAGATCTAGTTTCTATCTATTGTCAAGTGTTTGTATAATTTCATTAGTTGTAATAAAAGTTATTAATACCTTATCAAATAGTATGAAAAATAACATTATATACATTTTTTAATAAAATGCATGATGCAATATTTACACATTATTTCTATAATGTAATTAATAATTCCTTCTCTTAAGAAAGAACCCCTCGTTCTTTGGTGCGCTATAGGTTTTGGGTTCATTTGTTTCTTCTGGAAAATCGTGAAGTGGGATTCACTGTTGGTGTGACTTATTCCTAATAAAATTTAGTATCCTAAATCTGAATATAACTATAGTTGCAAAAATAATTAACATTATTATTAAAATAAATGTTGTTAAAATGTATTACAGGTTTTAAATTCATTTGAGGTTTTTTCCAAGGATAATGTTTGTTTTCGGTTGATCAACACTTTTCATCCGTCCAGGTTTCTCCATCCATGCTTAGTAGATTGTATTTCAAATGTAGTAACGTGATTTTATTCTGCTGATCAAGGGAAATAATTTCTGGATATTGAGATGATGACATTCAGGATTGGGATATGTATACACGTGCGATTACATTTTTCCGAAATAATCTGAAATCTTGAGAATTGAAGTATTTTAAAGGGTCAAGACATCTAATTGAAGTAATTCAGGTGTACTGTATCTTAATTTTAAATGATTGATAATTTCAATTATCTTTATTATTAAGAATTTCTAAATTGGTAATTTCTGAAAACATTAAAGTTACTGTTTCTCAATCTTCTGGAGTATAGATAGTATTTGTACATAAAAATTATTGTATTGAATACTCAAAAATAGTCGAAGGTATTACTTAAGTTTTTTATTGTGTTTATGACTGAGTTGATATTATACTGGATAGATTTTTCATCATCATAGTATTGTTGAGTTATATGATTTGCAAAAGATGTGTATTGACTAATTTAACAACTTTTTCTTGATTTGTAAATAATGCATCTAAATTTCAATTAAGTCGTTATTGTCAGGATTGCTAGTGATATACTTGATAGCTATACCTAAACTAAATAAAAGCGTTTTGATCGGTTATAATCTTTAAATTTATGCAATTGATCTTTACTAATTTGCAATTTTCTTTAACATACTAATTTGTGTTTTTATAGTAGAATTTAAATCGTGTTTCTAAAACTATTACATTCGATAGTATCTTGTAATAACTTTCCTCTAATGTAGTAATATTAAAATAAAAATAAAATTTATGATAATGATTTAGAACTTTTACTAATTCTAACTCTTCTTCAAATATCCATTTGTATTAATGTTTTAACGAAGGCCCAGGATCTGGCTGATCAGGGTGGTGCTGTAATAAAATTTTTTTAGAGCGTTTCAATTTTTTTTTTATGAATGGTTTGTCTTTTAGATTTTTCAAATCCTATTACTTTGTCTTTGTCGATTGTCGTAATATTTACCTTATCATAATAGGTACCAGTTTTTCTTATTCTTTGTCTAGTAAAGTATGCCATTGATTCGTTTAATATTATTGTACATATTCACTTTAGATAATATGTTTTCCTTTTTCCAATTGCTTGTTGTACAACTTTTCATAAAAGGGCAATAATTCTTCTTTACGTTTTGATTATATAATTCAAATTTGTTTTTCCCAATCAAGTTCATGGGTGTTTAAATCTTCAATGTGTAAAAAAGTGAAGAATGAATTGATTGATTGCAGGTCATTACAGCGGTTATCATTAAATCTTTTGGACCATCCTTTTATCTTAAACTTCTAGTGTTCTTATTTTTGTAATAATGTGGAGTGAACTCGTTCAATGGGCTAATTAGAATTTATTGTAATTTGTCGGAATGTAAATTAATTTTAAATAACAAGTAATATTTGAAAACTTTTTTTAAATTCTTTTCCTTCGTCATGTTCTTAAACCATGATGTGAAAAGAATGTTTTAATTTGTTTAGAATCGTTATGCCAGTTGTATCTTTAACAAAATAAGCTTGTGTATAACGAGAACATAAATCTATTATGGTTAAAAATTTGTTTCCTTCGAAACTAAACGTATCAATGTGTATAACATCAAAAGAGAATTGTATTTTGTAAGGATTTCTTTCATTTACTTATTAGACATATTTCGCATTCATTAATAATCTTATTTTTTTGTTTTCATATCTGGCCAATAAAATTTTAATCTGAGATGATTGTAAGTTTCTGTATTCCATTATTTATTTTATTTTTTTTATTGCTTTATTTTGTTCTTCATATTTTCTACGTCTTTTGCCAAAATATTACTTTTAATAAATGTTACATTATTATTTAGTAACTGTTGTGCAATATTTAAAAAATTCTAATTTTTGATCGTGAAAATAAATCCATACAAGTTTTGGGATTTACAAATTCTTTAAACATTCGGGTAAGGTTTTCTAATTCCGATCATTGTCTAATTGTTACAATATAATTATTTTTAAAAATAGTTTTTTAGTAATTTGAAATTGATCTCCTAACTTTAAAAGTATTGGATACCCGTAAAATTCATAAAATTGAAATTATTTTCTTGAGCGGTATGTCGAGTGTTATCTGAGTCAGCTTTTTCTTCTATTCTATTTCATCGATTTCTGGATTTTCATCAACGTTAGGATAATAATGAAACTTCTAAATCTGTATCATTGGTTTTGTTTTATTTATATTTTTATATCCCTCAAAATTTTTTTTCTTTCTTTTTTCAAATTTCTAATCTTAATCTCCATTTAATTAGGCGGGAATTTGGGGTTTTCAAAGAAAAAAGTCAAACAGGAGGTTAATGATCTGTTTCAATAATAAATTGTCTTCTATATACGTATGGACTAAAATGATTTGTGTTCTCTGCAATTGATAATAATTATTTTTCTATGGTTGAATAATTTTTTTCAGCACTATTTAGTGTTTTAGAGTAAAATAAAATTGGCTTATTGCCTTGAGACAATACCCCACCGATAGCTACATTTGAAGCGTCAGTAGTTGTATGAGAAGCTTTATTATTAAAGCCGGGGTAGGCTAATATTGGTGAATTACCAAGTATTTCTTTACATTGAGAAAAAGGGTGTAAATAATCTTTATTATTAATATCAATTTTTGAGTCCTTTTTCAGACATTTAGTAAGATTGTACTACTTTTGCGAAGTTTTGAACAAATCTTCTATAATAACCTATTAGTCCTAGGAAAGCCTTTATTTGTTTAACTGTTTTCGACAAGGGGAAATTTTGAATTGCTTCTAATTTTAAAGGGTTTACCTTAATACCTTGTGGAGTAATTACATGCCTTAAAAATGAAACTTCTTTACGTAAAAACTCGGATTTATCTAGTTGTACTTGTAGTTGTATTGTTCAAATATTTGAAATAATTGTTTTAAATGTAAAATATGATCCTCTAACGAATCTGAAAATATTACTACATCGTCCATGTAAACAAAGCAAGCTTATGTAGATGCTCACGAAGAATGGTATCCATTACTCTCTGAAATGTGCTAGGTGCATTTTTTAAACCAAAGGGCATTCGTACGTATGCGTAGCGGCCGTTATCCACACTGAACGCAGCTTTTTCTATGGATTCTTGATTCATCTCAATTTGATGAAACCCTTGGGCAAGGTCAAGAGTTGAAAGATACATACATTTCCCTTAATTTTCTAATATCTCGTCTATTCGTGGAAGTGGATATTTATCTTCAATAGTTTTCTCATTAAGTTTTCTGTAATCTATTACTAATCTCCATTTTGTTTTTTCTATTATCTATTTTTTTGGTACTATCCAAACTGGTGAACTGTATGGTGAAATACTAGGTTTAATTATTTTGTTGTCTAGCAACTTTTGAATTTGAGTTTGTATTTCAGTTTCTAAATTATAAGGGTATCTGTATGATTTGCAATAAATTGGTTCATCGTCTATAGTTCTAATTTTATGTTTTACTGCATTAGTAAATGTTAAATCAGTTTTTCATTGTAAAAAATATTCTTATATTTTTTACAAAGCGCAATTATTTCTGTTCTTTCTTCGAAATGTAAATGTTCTGTTCTGATTACATTGGGTACATCAAAATCTGTAAAACATTTTTGTACTTTTTCATTAATTTCTACGTTTGTTATTGGTTCTACATCTAATTGTTGAATAAAATTAGCTTCTTTCTGTTCATGATTTTCAGATGAGATTTTGAAAATATTTTTTACTAAAGCGTTTGACTCTGATATGAAAATGCCTTCTAATTGTGTTTCAGGAATAATTACGTATTGTTCTTCAATATTGACGTATACTAATAACATGATTAACTGTTTGTCTAAATGGTTTGAAATTCTTCGGATTTAGTTCAAAAAAGAATGGTATATATAATATACGATTAGAATAAGCTATTTTTGCTCCTAACAGCTGAAAATCTTCACTGCCTATGAGTGCATCAAATCGTACCAATCCAAAACATGGAAATCTATATTATATTTTAGTCCAAACTCATCTAATAGAGGATATCTAATATTTTCGTCACTTAATACTGCATTATTTAAACTTTTAACCGTGAAAGGTTTCTTAAAACTATAGTTTTGGAAAAATTCGCAAGCTGATGTTACATTCATAATTGAATTTGAGGCTCCTATATCTATTAATACTTTTAAATTAAGACTAGGTATGGCAATAAAAGATAATTTTGGTTTACCCGTTAATGAATTTATGTCAAGATTTGTGGTTGAGGCTTTAAAAAATTTTTTGATCCTGAAAATCTTCATCAGACTCAAAACTTTGATTTGATTTTCGTGACTTTCTTCTACATTAAATAATTCTTCAGAATGAAAGTTTCTTGTTCCAGTTGATTGAATATGATTATTATTACTGTTTTGTGAATTGCTTGTTATTAATTGATCCATGAGGAAATTCATTAGGTGGTTTATAATTATCATTATTTATTGTCGCCGGACGTGGTGAATTGGAATTATAACTTTGATTAAAATTAAATGAAAGATTTGAGAATTTCGATTAAGTATTATTGGGTGTTAAATTCTTTTGTTGAAACTGATCTTTATGAAATTGTTCACTCGGAGTTCGTTGTCGCATAAAATTCATAAATTTGGTTTGTTGCTTATAATTATCATAATCTCTTAATTTTAATAGGCAATCGTCTAATGAATCTACTATTTTATACATAATAAATGAATGACATGGTTCAAGTAATCGTTTTCTAACAAACTTTTATTTCTACTATCACCAAAACGATTAATTAATGTCTTTTTTACTTGTATCCAAGTTGTACAATTTGAGATGACTAATGTACCTTTAACCGCACCTACTAATTTAGAACAGCAGATTTCAAATAATAATTTATTGAATGTTCAATCTTCTTGGCCTACTTCTTGATTTACAAACTTGACCTTTTGTAAAGGTATGATAAATTTTTACTACCTCCTTCATATTTATCTAGCAATACTTATCTCAGAGAAATTCATTGTTTTATATTTTGAAACAGTATTCCTTGAATTAATTAGACTAGGTAATTCTATTGTGATCTTCTGGTCTATCTCGCGAATAACTCATGTATATTATTAGGTATCGATGAAGTAGGTTAAATTGAGAATTTGGTTAGTGAAAAAGGTTCTGCAATAGGCGCCACAAGCTTTAAAGAAGGAAGGAAAAGAAAATTGGTCCTTATTCCTTGGAAGAGGGAGAGGTGAAGATTAAAACAGGGAGTAATGGGATAGTAATTAAGGACAACCTCGACAAACGTAAATTTATTTCTCCTTAAATTCCCAAGTAAGGAGACAATAAGCCAAACGTTATGGTAAATATAAATATGTGAAAATAAATAAAAAGTTATACAGTATATATATTATCCCCAAAACCACGGAAATATAAGTTAAAATGAGCCTGGAGGGCAATTCATGAGCTTGTACACCTCCAGTAATTTATAATTTATCATTATAATACCAAAACAATAATACCCCTTCCGGCCGACGCAAGATCTTACGTACTTAAAAAAAATTTAGTAAACCTATTAAATCAGTTATTTACAAGAAAGAAAAATTAATTAAATAATTCAGCTTGCCTTTCGTTTAACAAACTGAATACAAACCTCTTTTTATTAAAATACCTAAATGCAATTGAAAAAGCTTGTTCAGTCCACTTAGTGTATCTCAAATAAAAAGAATATTAGTAATTAAGCAATTTAAATTAGAAAAAGAAATTGGTCCGAACAGCCCTATCCATAAAACAATCGTGTATGTTATATATGTGAGTTACCAAATAGCATTTACATTAGCACGAACTTTGCGCTAACATTGACATGATTCAATATCACGCTACATAAAAAATGATACATCTGGAATAAACATAAAAGTTTCAGCACAGCTACTGCGCACGACCACATAATCAGGAGTACAAAATTAATTATCCCCAAATTGGAGGTTACACATGAGCTCCTTACGGGCGTGGCAAATAAAACTGATTTTAACAAAAAATATTCAAAATGTGATTGTTCAGTGTTCGTAAAGCCTTAAATAATGGTTTAATTATCATATAGCAGTTCTACATGGGAGAAATTGTGTTGAAAATTAGTTGAAGTCAGGTATCAAACTATCACCGAACTTATACTACAGGTACTATGTTTAACCAACACTCGTTGACAGAATTAATATGAATGCATTTAATTTCTTTGTAGGCAATCGTAACCTGCTGAGGGCTATTTAGGTACTAATTGCAAAATGTAAAAATGTTTGTCAAATACTTGCTAACAGAATTAAGGTAAATATACTTAATTTAGTTGTAGGCGATCGAAATCGGCTGAAGGCAATTTATATACGCGATAAAGGAAAGAGCTGACCTGTGTTTACAAAGACTTATGTGTTAATCAAGTTAGCCAGGAATTCATCAGCTTCAATACAAATGTAACTTCAACGATCATGCAATACCCAGTGCATGAACCACAGCTGGCTGCAGTACACTAGCAGCACAATCCAAATAATAAGCCAAAGAGATATAGAACGGATAATCTTGTTACATCAATAAAAACAAAATCAGACGTAAACATGAACTTGGTGTAAATATGGTAACGTAAATGTATGTTAACATAATGGTATGGAACTCTAATTGCTAAAACGAGTATAAAGCATTACAACGGTGTTTATTCAGTGATAATGTTACCTCTAAGGTCGAATTCGAACGTTAGTGTAAATGTTTTAACCTTTAGGCGGGCGCGCTCTGAATTTTAAGGTGGGCGTAAACCTTGTCGTTCTTTTTTTTAGTTTTGTTAGCAAATTGATGTTTATAGGTCTTGAGGGTGTCTGAATTTAAGTAATTACCTTCTATATGCAAAATAGGTACTTTATTTTCTTTAAATGATATGCTAAGAATGGATAAAATTAACTTATTACTCCAATTCAGACTTTTCTGACAGGTGTCACAAACCATTTTAGTTTTAGAATGATTTTACAGGTACATCTAAATTGTTGCACTTCATTGAAGCGGATGTTCTTTTTCTTTCCATAGCGCAAGAAGGACAAACTCCTTGGGGCATTTTTCTTCCAATCTATTTTCGAACGGTAGTTCTCCTTCAGGTATGCCATTACGTCAAAATGCAGATTTTTCATCTTCGATCTTGAAATCACACGTTCTTTCATCAAGGAAAGGGACAAAGTTTTAAAAAAGCCTTCGCCAGTTGTTCCTTATTGGGGCGCATATTTGTACAAAATCTGTTCGTTTATACCAGCAATGTTCATGGCGGAATAAAATGACAAGAGGCCATCCTTGGTGATCCTAGACACAGAATAAGCCGCGCACATTTTGTCGACTGTATCCCCCTCCTTTTGTAGAATTATAGTCCAAAATAATTTGGCTTTCGACATCTTCAATTGAATCATTATCTTGGAAAGTTGACAAAATAATTACAGACTTATTTTTGCGAGGAACATGAAAAGCGTTTTGTCCTCCTGCAATCCAAATATTGATGATCCAACTGCCCTGATTCTTTGAGGTTGGAATTCAGGAGGAATTTTTTTTTTTTTTTCAGCGTTTCAAGAACTGTTTTTCTTGGAAAGCAATGTATCCTAGTGGAATGCTGGTATACCAATTATCAACAGTCAAGTTGCGGTTTAAATTCTCTATTGGAGTAAGGCGTAGTACAACTTCAGACGGCGAATCTGATACCGCATATGGGCCTTCTGGGCTTTCCTATATTTCAAGATTAGAAGTATAAAAGGATTTAGCGTCCACAAGGAAAACAACTTTAGGCCGTATTTTTCTGGCTTAGTTGGGATGTACTGGATAAAACTGCATCGGCCTCTGAAAGGATGCAGCATCTCATCTATTGTGGAGTATTCACTTATATTGAAGGACGTTTTACAATTTTCAACAAAGGAGTAAAAAATGTTCTTATCACCGCTAATTTGTTAATTTTTCGCCTTTCACTGCGTGTGGTTTTATCATCAAATCTTAGGCATCTCGGATGAATAAAACCGTTTGTAACTCATCACAGGTTTGCATACCAGTGCCATCATTTGCGAACATTTCCTTCACGTTTGTATGATGGGCTTTATAACAATCAAATAAAGTAAACCGCAATATGCCAGAAGCTCATACCTGTCGATGTTCCTACAATCCCGTTCCCTGAATATTCATGCTGTTCAACAGGTTAATATACATATTGGTGCATTTCAAAATGTCGTCTATCATTGTGAGATCAGTAAAGAAATGCATGTTTTCGTCTTCGATATTACCTGATTTTGGGTAACACTAATTGGAGTTCTAATAATGTTTTTTGATTTGTTTTGAAGAAATGACACGTTTAGCCTTACGTCATTTTGTTATATTGTCTCTACCGATGTAAAACTCTTCATCGGGAACGTCCTCTGAATCTTCGGAATTTTCACTTGAATAGGTTTGCTCAGAATCGCTAGAGATATTTTCCTCTCAATTTCCTCGGCGGATAAACCGATTTCATCACTTGAAGGCAAATTATCATCGGATTTGTCAAAGTCTCCTAAAAATTTTCCGCTAGGGCTTCAAGTTCACGCTTTTCAAGATTCTCCTTGCCATTCTATCGTAAAAACTACAACAGTTGAATTTAATAATATGTGAAAATATTTATAAGTATTATTATATTTAAAAAGCTATAACCTTCCAATTGAACAAGAATTGTTACTAACTTTCATGCATTGGGGTGTCGTAAAAGTACGACGTATAAAATAAATCGTTATTCACTGTGATGAAAAATCGCAGAAAATATGCACGTCCAAACACTCGGAACACACTGACAAAAAATACATGGCTGCTCGAACGTATTGAGTGGGTTAAAAGGGGATGCACATTTTCGGATATTGTCGTATATTTTACGACAGCGCGCCCGCCGAAAGGTTAATCAATTTGTTAACTCTATTTCTTTGAAGAAGTATTGTGAAATTCTTTTGTGTTAAAAACCTAAAAGAGTTCTAATTACGAGGTTCACAAGATCTGATACGGTTTACCTAAATGTGTGAATGGAGTGAATTATTTCTATTATATCCTTTTAATAGCGATTATATCACTTCTATACAACAAAGCGATACTATATTGTAAAATTTTCCAAAAAAATTATACTTAACATCAACGAAATAGAGACAGGAAAATTTTCTAGAAATTTCCAAACCTTCCACAGCAATGGCGGTTTGAAAAGAACCAGCCCCTCAAGAAACAATTTACAACTTGAATAATATTCTTATAAAATCAATGTTACCATAATAGCCTTTTATCTATTAGGCAGAATAAACCGTTATTTATACAGTGTATTTATTTAGAAACAGCAAAATAACAGATTCCTTTTCAGAGTTAGGTATACCAATCACCAAAAATACGTACATCTCAGAGATGACCAAGGTATTAATTGAAAAATTTTAATGCGTTAAACTAGCGGAACTAAAACAAGTAAACTTTTGAAATACAAAGGTGAATATGTGAGAGAAATAATTTTTGTATAATGTACAAACGTACACGTCAATAAAAGAAAATCATATGTGAAGTAGAAATTAGCAACAGTATAGGAATAATGTTGTATATCATTTAATCCATCATACTCATTAGTAAATGCCGTAAATATAGAAAGTTTAAGTCATTATAGTAAAGAAAATAGATACTAGTGAGCTTAAAGCGCGTTACTAAATGTTCAAGTCACATATACTTATTTAAGATAGCTTTTAGAAACAGTAACCAGATAAATTGCTACAATCGATCCTATATCAATTTTTGCATGTTACAAGTAGATCTGTAGATTGCTCTGGTTAGCTGCTCAGATGAATTCCTTCCAAAGATGAAGTGCTTCTGGCTTAATCCAAGTGAGTATTTCTAATAGGAACTTCCGGACGGTTCGGATGGCCAGTAAAATATTGAAATACACCGGAGAATACCGTTTAGCACTTCCTGTTTGCAGCGCCAATTATGTTTTAATTGCTTTATTATTATTATGCTTATTTTTAAAATATTGTATATTTTATTAAACATTAAGAAACAATTTTAATGATAATTTCTTCTCTAACAGTTAATAGCTCTTCTATCTAGTGTCAAGTGCTTTTATAACTTCATTTATCTGCCTTGATAGCATAAAATATTTCTTAGTAACAATGCATAATAATAGTGTTTGTATAATTTCATTAGTTTGTTGTAATAAAAGTTACCTAATCTAATAATATGGAAAATAACATTAGATACATTTCTTAATAATAATGTATGATTCAATATTTATGTAAGTATCGACTGTGAAAATTGTGTTAATAAATTATGAATTTGTTTCGGGTGAAACAGACTTCTTATCTTCTAATCAATTTTTGTGGAGCTTACAAAGTATATTTGATTCGTCAGGACCTACCAGCAACTTAATAATAGGCAAAGCAAATGTAAGATACTTAAACTAAAGAACAACCATACAAACAAACATTCATTTATGTAAGTAAATATATTATCTAATATTCGTTATAACTTTATTCTTACTTAATTAAAAATATTACTATAAATCATATTTGAACCATCAACTTCCGTTTTTTAATTAATGGTTGAATCCTCTACATCAATTTCTATCATCACTAAAATAAGCCTATTGTTTAATAATTTTCACTTCTTAGAATTTTGGAATTTTTCAAATGAAACGTTATAATTTGAAAAGTGTTCTCGTAAACTACAAGAAATTTTCTTAAATCTGCAATCAGTTTTGTGAGAATTTATTCTAAGTCCAAATTACGTGAAGTTTGCCCTATATAGCAAGTAACTACAACCTCGACAGTTAATTTTGTAAACTAAGTTAGATTCCTTTAAAGGTTGTTGTAATTTTATGTTCCGTATTTAATATATTTTTAAAAATATTTATAATCTTCGATGTATCATTGTAAATATGTGGAAAACCTAAAAACTTTTTATGGTCAATATCAGCGTTATTGGTATTACTAGAATTTTGAATTAAATGATTACTAAACAATAGTTTATTTAACAAGTTTTCAGGACATCCCGATACGTGAATGTGTATGGTTGGGCAAATTGACATATTTCGGGTGTTCCTTCGTATGTGTTGGTTACTCAACTAGTGATCTACATCCAAAATGTTAATTTGGTTTGATAAATGGAATTTATCTAATTCCTAATTAGTGAGCACTCATATACCATAACTTTACATATTTCATTGATAATCTAAATTAGGAATACGCTCTTCGTTTTGGGCAGTAAGCCTATGCTTGTTATCCACTTTTTTCTTTTATTGTGTCAACTTCGTTACTTTTATAACGCACATTCACGATTTACCATGGGGCGTCCCAGAAAATCAGAATCCATGGCAGTAGGCAGAATATTTGTAAGACTAAGAGCGCTAATAACCCAGATCTTCTGGATAGTGTAAAGAATGACTAGTGTGTTTGCAGGGATCACCCCCAAGTATGTGATTAGTGCTCCAGGTTGAGAGTACCAGGTTAAGTTGATTTATAAGGTACAAGGTGCATAGAGAGAAAAATATAATAAACCGAAAGAAGCCTAACC
The DNA here is from genome assembly GCA_036346205.1 of Vesta saturnalis. Lineage (NCBI taxonomy): Eukaryota > Metazoa > Arthropoda > Insecta > Coleoptera > Lampyridae > Vesta > Vesta saturnalis. Next base: position 93,952 of record JARFJB010000245.1, read on the forward strand.
TTTGGAAACTGATAACGCCAAAGATAGAATATGCTTAGGTCAAATGATATCTTGCTCGAATTCGACGTCAATTAGACTAATCGAATATTTTGCCTTCTAGAACTTGGCCGTACATAAATGTAGAGTGCGGGTTTGATAATTCCTTTAGGTAGGCGTTAAATACAACCTGAACAGATGAGAATTAGATCTTGGTGGAAAAGAGTAGGTCGTTCGTGTGATAGAGGAATAATGCAGTTACTGTGCCCCGAAAGACTCCCCCACTACTTTTGAATATGTTAAAGGAATGTCTATCGAGTATCGGGCATTTCGATTGGATAAAAAAACCTACGGTCCATGCAAATAGACTTTGGGATAGACCATAGGCTGCAAGCTTGTTAGAAGAGTAGTGCACAAAGCCTTATCAAAATAGATGTTTAGGGCAACAACGCATAATACCCCGGTAAACTCGATAGAACTCCTCCAAATGTGGGTGACAGGCAAACATCTTTGGATCTATCTTGACATAAGCGTTCCTGTCGTACAATACAAATTTTCTCAAAGTATTCCTTGGGGCAAGAGTTAAAGGACTTCTTCTTCGTCGTAACATTGAAAGCAGAGATACAGATCTGTAGTTAGCTCTTTCGATCCCATTTGGGCATCAATTGCACCCTATCAAACTTCCAATGAAGTGGTAATATACTGTTATCATACGTTGTTTGAAAAAATCTGGGTCAATAGGGGCTAATTTAAGAGCAACCGTTTTTATAGTTGGTTTAGGACCGTTGAGAGCAAGGAATGTTAAGACCTTCTTGACTGTTTTGACATTAAACGTAACTATTTTTATCTCATGAAGTACAGTTGCTATTGTTGGTACAGGAAAATTGAAAGATAGATTTCGTATAGAATTAGCAAACAAATTTTTGACGAATATATATACTCTTGTTTTGGAGGTGGATGATGTCTCTTTATTAGTCGTTAGAGAAGAGAAGTCTGTCTTGGGAAAGTTTTGATTTGTGATTTTGGTAAGTTTGAACTGGAGATCAAACAGGGCAAAGGGTAACACCCCAATAATAAAATGTAGCTGATAATCAATATTTCAAATAATTTTGACAGTAGTAACTCAGCGAAAAAAAAAGAAAACTATTTTTTGTAAACACAAAATTATCTACCTTGTTCTTATTGTTTTTGTTTCTTTTAGTATCATTCAATGGTTATCATTTGACAATGCGACTTTTTCTGTATAGTTTTACCTTCTTGTTTGGAATTATAAACAAAAAATTTAAAATGTAATTTATTAATTTCTGCCATTGCTTATTATGCTTAGTATCAAAAATTCCACATGGTTGAATGCACAATAGAAGGACCTTTCAAATAATGGGTTACTTGTTACCTTTCCCATCTAATTTTTGACTTATTACGTAAAATGTGTCCCTCTAAAAACGAAAGTGTTTCACGATTCTTTTATGGGGTCAATATTAACAATAGTAGTTTATTGACCAACAGAATAATCCATTAATAGGCTAACTTAAATTATAACTGATTGTGAGACACTCATAGAAAAGAAAACGAAGAAAAGGTAAACACAAATACGTTAAATTATAAATTATTAAATACAAACTACCCAAATACCGCACAAATTGAACTAATAACTTTATACATCCCTCAATTTTGCAATATCAATACTACACACCGTTTTTTTTTAAATAGGTTACAATTTATTGCAAAAATATCAATATCTGTTTCTCTACTTATTAAGTTGCACATAGTACATATTCTATACATAGGTGAGTTTGTTGCATAATTGGTTGTTCTCAAAGGTAAATAAAAAGTATTACTGTTTCTCAAGCCAACTTTAGGTATGTTAAAACTGATTAATTTTAGAAGTTCAGGGTTATCAAACAGATTCTTAATGATTTTATAAAGATACATTATACCACTATGAACACGCCTTTCCGATAAAGTGGAAATATTGTAACATTTACAAAAATTACTATAATCAAATATATATCTTGCAGGGTAAACACCGGTAGCTTTGAAGCAGACATATTTTCCAAATTTGATTTGCACGTTTTCTAATTATGTTACATGGTATTTTTGCCTTGGACACCACACCAACATCGTATATTCAAGTATCGGTCTTACTAACGCATAGTACAATTTTACAAAAGTATTCACATTATTAAATGACCGTGAGTAACGGTTAACACACCCTAAAACTTTATTTGCGTTGGTAACAGTGTTACAGATAGCGAGTTAAAATTGAACTTTGTGTCAAATGTAACTTCCAAGTAACTCATTTCATATCTACGCTGTAGTAGAAGACCGACACCTCACTTTTCACTTTTTGACGTCATTTGACCTTGGATTCCCACGGTCGCCCACGTGTTTTTCACCCCTATTTTTACACCTCCTTGTGAGACCGTATTTTCTACCCTTTCTTTCGGAGTCCCTTTTCAACCCTAATTATTTTTTACTTGCGCACTGCATGATGTGTTTTCACCCTATTTTTACACACCGTGTAGGACGTGTTTTTACCCTATTTATGACAGCTCACGTATGGGACCGTATTTATTACCCTTATTTTATGATTTCTTTTGGGGTTATTTTTCAAACCTTATGGTTGTATTAAGGACCTTTTGACAGCTAGGACTTTTTTGTGGTTGATAACGTGAGGACTGTATTTAGGGTGGCTGAACTGGGAACTGGGCTGTATGTAGAGTTAGGGTTGGAGCTTAGGGCTGTATTTAGGGGTCTGGGATTGTATATAGAGCTAGGGTTGTTTTCTGGTAATTATCTTCAGTCTTAATCAAGGTCCTCTTGGTTGGAACCCCCGGAGGCTAGGCAATTGTGCTCTTTAAATTGTATCTTGTAAGACACGTGTAGGGCTTCGTAACTTGCTCTCAGGCCTTCGCCCCCCTGCCTGAGATGTACCTTAATTTTGAATTTGTGACGCCATCTAATGGTGTATTTTAAACTAGCGAGTATTTTCTGTAAAAGTTGATCATGCACGCCTAGCTCTCTCTTTTGTCTCTTTCTCACCCACACGGAAACAAATTAATTAATTAACAAATCGTTAATGTCATGTACAACGAAATAAGAATTTTATTAAGACAATAACACATAACAGCTTATTTTGTAATACCTTTTTCTACTTGAATATTAAATTTGTTGTTTTCCCTGCTGGTCCTAAAAGAACTGAATGAAACGTCTTTTTAATCTTGAGCTACTCATTAAATTGGTATATGCGTTGATCCTCAGCCTTGAAATACCTACTTGTAGAATACATTTAAACTCTACCAGTTCAACAGTAACCTTTGTCCATATTTGTTGGTACGAATCTAACATTGAGTATTTTGTATTCAACACCAACTCAATAGTACTTAATATTTTTAAAGGATTAAAACATGTCGATACTTTTAGGTTAACTAAATTCATATCTGTAGTAATAACACAGCATTAAACTGCATGATAGAATAAAATAAAATAAATAAAGTAAAGGTTAAAGCAAAATTAACTCGTCAGTGCTGTATTGAAGAAGTAGGAAATCAAGTGAAGATAGTGGATATTTCCTTCGTTTTTATAGCTAGATCTAATTACCTCAGGGTCTTTACACAAACTGGCATAGACAGGAAGTTTTACATATTTATTTGACAGAATGTATTTTCTCATTAGAAGTAATTTAGGAATTACTAAAAGTAAAAACCACTTTCTATGTGTTATATAACTAGTTCTATCGTTAATATAACATATAGTAATTTTTTAAAATGCAGCTTGATTAATAACAAAGCGATATGAACAGTATTTTTTAAACAAACAAAATTGTTTTGATAGATGTTTTATAAAAACCTCATTAGGACTGGAAAAAGTTTATAATTACTTATACATAGAGTTAAATAAACGTGTTTTATATGTTATATTAATTACGGTTTGCGTAATTACATAATCCTGTTACTTTCAATAATTTACAAACTGATTATCAACAATGAGTAACATGCTTTCTTTAAAAACAACTAAAACCACTAAAAATGATTTATTTTTATTTATCCTATAGTTGATCCTATGTTATAGAACACTTATTTTTATTTTAATTGTAAGTTATACCAACATGTCTTACTTATAACCTATAATGAAAACACAAAACGGTTTTAATAATAATTTATTAAACTACGTTGTGGGTGAGACAGTGTGATAATTCTGCAGTTAAACAGCATATAAATTACTTGAAAAAGATGGCTTTTCAATATTATTTATATTGTATAATGCCTGAGTAATTACGACCTCATCCTAGATATACGTGTTATTAACAATTATTTATTTGAATGAAGTTTAAAACGACTCTCTGACATATAAAACTGTTTTTTCTTTACAATACAACTTATTATTACAAAGAGTTGCATAAATTAGCGATAAAAATTGATAGGGTGGAACTTTAGTGTTAGATCAATTTTTCCATATCTCAATAACAACATATTATACCATTGAAGTATTTCAATTTTAAAAACTCAATTGTAGAATCATGAGGATCAGTCCAGATAAAATAGGCTTTTAATTAGCTTTGTTTAAATGGCTAGAATAATGTAAGAATAAAAAGTGTATTTAAAGATTACTAGCAAAGGCTGTTCCGTAATAAAACATGATCTTTTAAAAAGACCTTAGATTTTAACTGTATTTGTACATCTAGTTAATTAAAATTATTTTCAATGAATTTAAACGACTGATCTAGTTTAACAATAAGTGTTTTATACTGCAATGAATATGTTATAAAAACGCTTAACTAAAATAAAAAACATTATTAAAATTATTACATTTCTTTTAATGCCAATTTTTGCTTCGTATGCACAATTATGTTATTACCTGATAAGATAAATATCATACTTATTTTACCTTGAGAAACAAGATATGGAAAAAAAATTGATCTAACACTAAAGTTCCACCCTATCAATTTTTATCGCTAATTTATGCAACTCTTTTGTAATAATAAGTTGTATTGTAAAGAAAAAACAGTTTTATATGTCAGAGAGTCGTTTTAAACTTCATTCAAATAAATAATTATTAATAACACGTATATCTAGGATGAGGTCGTAATTACTCAGGCAATATAAATAATATTGAAAAGCCATCTTTTTCAAGTAATTTATATGCTGTTTAACTGCAGAATTATCACACTGTCTCACCCACAACGTAGTTTAATAAATTATTATTAAACCGTTTTGTTTTCATTATAGGTTATGTTATAAGTAAGACATGTTGGTATAACTTACAATTAAAATAAAAATAAGTGTTCTATAACATAGGATCAACTATAGGATAAATAAAATAAATCATTTTTAGTGGATTTTAGTTGTTTTTAAAGAAAGTATTACTCATTGTTGATAATCAGTTTGTAAATTATTGAAAATAACAGGATTATGTAATTACGCAAACGGTAATTAATATAACATATAAACACGTTTATTTAACTCTATGTATAAGTAATTATAAACTTTTTCCAGTCCTAATGAGGCTTTTATAAAACATCTATCAAAACAATTTTGTTTGTTTTAAAAATACTGTTCATATCGCTTTGTTATTAATCAAGCTGCATTTTAAAAAATTACTATATGTTATATTAACGATAGAACTAGTTATATAACACATAGAAAGATGTTTTTTACTTTTAGTAATTCCCTAAATTACTTCTAATGAGAAAAATACATTCTTTCAAATAAATATGTAAAACTTCCTGTCTATGCCAGTTGTGTAAAGACCCTGAGGTAATTAGATCTAGCTATAAAAACGATAAAATATCCACTATCTTCACTTGATTTCCTACTTCTTCAATACAGCACTGGTGAGTTATTTTTGCTTTAACCTTTACTTTATTTATTTTATTTTATTCCATCATGCAATTTAATGCTGTGTTATTACTACAGATATGAATTTAGTTAACCTAAAAGTATCGACGTGTTTTAATCCCTTTAAAAAATATTAAGTACTATTGGAGTTGGTGTTGAATACAAAATACTCAATGTTAGATTCGTACCAACAAATATGGACAAAGGTTACTGTTGAACTGGTAGAGTTTAAATGTATCTACAAGTAGGTATTTCAAGCTAGGATCAACGCATATACCAATTTAATGAGTAGCTCAAGATTAAAAGACGTTTCATTCAGTTCTTTTAGGACCAGCAGGGAAAACAACAAATTTAATATTCAAGTAGAAAAGTATTATAAAATTAGTTGTTATGTTATCTGTCTAATAAAATTCTTATTTCGTTGTACATGACATTAACGATTTGTTATTAATTAATTTGTTTCCGTGTGGGTGAGAAAGAGTCAAAAGAGAGAGTGAGAGCTAGTGCATGATCAACTTTGCAGAAAATACAGCTAGTTTAAAATACACCATAGCTGGCGTCACAAACTTCAAAATTAAGTACATCTCAGGCAGGGGCGAAGCTGAGAAAGTTGCGAACTACACGTGTCTTACAAGATACAATTTAAAGAGCACAATTGCTAGTCTCCAGGGTTTACAACCAAGACGACCTTGATTAAGACTGAAGATAATTACCAGAAAACAACTAGCTCTAGATACATCCCAGACCCCACCAAATACAGCCTAAGCTAACCTAACATACAGCCCCAGTCCACCAGTTCAGACTAAATACAGTCCTCACGATTAGCAACCACAAAAAAAGTCCTAGCTGTCAAGGTCCTTAATACAACCATAAGGTTTGAAAAAATAACCAAAAGAAATCATAAAAATAAGGGTAATAATACGGTCCCATACGTGAGCTGTCATAAATAGGTAAAAAACACGTCCTACACGTGGTGTGTAAAAAATAGGGTGAAAACACATCATGCACGTGCGCAAGTATAAAATAATTAGGGTTGAAAAGGACTCCGAAAAGAAAGGGTAGAAAATACGGTCTCACAAGGAGGTTGTAAAAAATAGGGTGAAAAAACACGTCCTACACGTAAGTGAGTAAAATAAGGGTGGAAAATGCGGTCTCACACGTGGGCGACCGTGAATCAAGGTCAAATGACGTCAAAAAGTGAAAAGTGAGGTGTCGGTCTTCTACTGCTGTAGCTACTTGTGTTCATGCAATAGTCAAATTACATAACTACCTTTTTACTAAAACTAACAACACGGCACTTGCTTATAATAAGAGATAATTTGTTAGCATCATACCACTTAAGAACATTGCCTGTATCATGCTGCAGTGACTTGCAATCTTGGTAATGTTCGACCCTTAAATATATTTTAAGGTTATCCGAAAAATTAATTTCTAAGCTTTAACACAATCAAATCATTTACCAAAATTAAAAACAGCAAAGGATCTAAATTTGAATCTTGTGGCACTCAGATGTAACAACGAAGCTATCGGACGTATGACCATTACACGAAACACTCTGCTGTCTGTTGGTTAAATAAAAATAAATAAACTACGTCACTGAATTACTAAATCCTCTTAGATGCAATTTCTTAATTAGTTCACCATGATCTACCTTGTCATACGCTTTTTGAATTCTGTTAAATAACGTCAACTTGGTGACCTTTATTAAAAACTTCATACACTGATCTGTTCAGGGTGGCTCGTTGCAAATGGTATGTACCACACATGGTTATTAATTAAAACATTTTTTTTAACAATAGTATTGTTAGATTAATTTGAGAAAACTACGATTAAACTAAGGATTAGTACATTCATATAATTAAAAGCCTTAACTGAGGACGAGGACGAGGACGAGGACGAGGACGAGGACGAGGACGAGGACGTGAACGAGAACGAGAACGAGAACGAGAACGAGAACGAGAACGAGAACGAGAACGAGAACGAGAACGAGAACGAGAACGAGAACGAGAACGAGAACGAGAACGAGAACGAGAACGAGAACGAGAACGAGAACGAGAACGAGAACGAGGACGAGGACGAGGACGAGGACGAGGACCGAGGACAGGAACAGGAACGGAACAGGAACGGGAACGGAACGAGAACGAGAACGAACGAGAACGATATATATATATATATATATATATATATATATATATATATATATACAATATGTCTCAGTAAGTTGGAACCATATGGTGGGAAACTTTTTATTATTAATTTTACGAAAAAAGTTATTCTCCATTAACTAGAATGTGTAAATTATACACTTCTCTTGATACTAACACTTGGTTCTATCGCACATCAAAATGTATTTAATAGAATATTATCTTTAGGATAATTATAACACTGTAGCTTATATATATATATATATATATATATATATATATATATATATATATATATATATACAATATGTCTCAGTATGTTGGAACCATATGGGAAACTTTTTATTATTAATTTTATGAAGAAAAGTTATTCTTTATAAAAAGTTCTGCATGTTCCAAATGTAAAATACGATCATCAGGTATCAAATTGTTTTAGTCGTATACGAGGTTTGTCAAAAAATATGAATTTTACTCAAGAGTGAAGTACCTTTAAAATTGACAATGTAGAAAAATATTATTAGAGAGTTGATCATTGTTAAAAACTACGTTCAAATATGTAATTACATCCATTTACATTGAAAAAATGTATTCATTTTTGAAATGTATTTCTAGGGACAATAACAATGCAAATTTTACTGTAGTTACATGTAATCTAGCATGCACTGACAAGCTAATGAATGTTTGATAGCAACAAATGTCTGACAGTTACAGTCAAAATGCGTTAGAATTTGACCAATAAATATATTAGCACTATTAAGTAGTGAAGAGAAAATAGAAATCGTCTTGATTGTGGGAAAAAATTATAAAACCCAAAGAGAAGCCGCAATTATTTTTAATAATAGACATCCCAATAAAAATATTACCCATTCAACTGTAACGAAAATAATGAATAAATTCAAAAATACTGCAAGTATTAAGAATAGATTTGACGTAAAACGCCGACAATTGGTTGCCGATGATAATACGCAGTTTGAAGTAATGCTGTCTGTTGTAGCCAATCCAAAAATGTCATTAAGCAAAAGGAAATCGTTGATGCAAAAGAATGTAAGTAAAGATACAGTGGCAAGAATTTTAAAACAGAATAAATGCAGAGAATTCAAACCAAAAATAGTGCACACATTGAAACAAAGAGACTATGATAAGCGCTTTGATTTTTGCTGTCTCGTCCAAGGAGAGTTAGAAGATGACCCTTTTTTTATGAGACGTATAATTTTTTCTGATGAGGTAACATTCTCGTCTAATGGAACTGTTGGGTCACAACATTGTCGCTGGTGGTCTGATGAAAATCCCAATTTTGTAATAAAGTCTCATGACCAATATTCCTTCAAGACTAACGTGTGGTGTGGCATTTATAAAAACAGATTAATAGGACCTTCTTTTTTTCGCCAAACCATGAATGCCGAAAGCTATTTACAGTTATTACAAACTCACATTTATGACCTCATAGACGAACTACCCTTACAAGAACAACAATCTATTTGGTATCAACAAGACGGTGCCTCATGTCACAGTACATTGAATGTTAGAATATCTTGAACATATTTTTCATGGAAACGTTATCCACAGATATTCTGATCTTTTTAGGCCTGCTAGATCCTGACCTTACCCCCTTGATTACTTCCTATGGGACTACTTGAAACAAAAGTTTACCAGGAAGGGCCATTTCAAGATGTTGACCATTTAGAAAGAATAATTTTAGAAAAATGCCAGGAAATTTCTCCAGAAATGATCAGGAATGTATTACTGAATTTGCCAATAAAACGAATACATGCATTGAACGAGACGGTGGATATGTGGAGGCATTAGTGGAATGAGTGAAAATTAAGTTTCTATTTATTTCTAGAATTAATATTACGTTAGTTGCACAACTTATTATTTTCATGTATTTTTATTTTAAATTAAATTAAATAAATGCATTGCATTCATTGCATGTTTAAATTGCAAAATTGTTTGAAAACATTAAGATTCGAGAAGGTTATCATGACTTTTATAATCACAAGAGATAAATGTTTATTCAAAATAGAAACAATATTAAACAAGCACAAAACCTATTTTTTAATGTAAATGGATATAACTGCATATTTGATCAACTTTTTAATAACATTTTTCGATATTGTCATTTTAAAGGTACTTTACTCTTGAGTAAAATTCATATTTTTGACAAACCTCGTATACGACTAAAAAATTGGATATTTGATGATCGTATTTTACATTTTGGAACATGCAGAACACTTTATAAAGAATAACTTTTTTCCTAAAATTAATAATAAAAGTTTCCCATATGGTTCCAACTTACTGAGACATATGTGTATATATATATATATATATATATATATATATATATATATATATATATATATATATCGTGTATGTATATATCGGGAAAGAGTGCGAAAGTATTTATAACGATGATTAAGAACAACAAGTAAATAACACAGAAACCAAAATAGCGGTAAATAGGTAGAAAGAAGAAGTAAGTAGATTCAAATAGTTGTAGAATAGCAAGAACAGTCGGGGCTCTGATAAGATTCACGCGGAATCGCCGCGATCGAGTAAATAGTGCAGGGGCATATTAAGAATTTTTCAACATCTAAGACGATGCTAGTTAAACAATGGCAGCAAGCAAAGAAGTAGCGTTAGAAGATATTATGGCAAAGTTAATGCAAAAGGAGGGGAAAATTGATGTGATTAACAAAATGAAACGAATAATCAAGCACCTGAAATAATGAATATAGAGGAGATCATAAATAATCAAGCAATGAGGATAGAAAAGTTAAAAAGCGAATTGAAGAGAAGAAACCTAATAATTTTCGGAATCCCGAAAGATAATAATGAAAACAAGCCAATCCTTAAAAAGGAAATTTATGGATGAAATTAAAAGTAGAATGGAGGTGCAGGTAGAAGACGAAGAGGATGACTTTATATATAGACAAGGAGTTAAATAGGAATGTTAAAATAGACCTATATAGGTGGGGCTAACGGAGAAAAACGAGATCTTAAGGAATAAACGAAATTGTCCGGAACATTATTGGGAATAAATGAGGACCAGGATAATAAGACAATAGAGCCGAGAAACCAGTTAGTACCATATATGATGAAAGCCAGGAATAAGGGTATAAAAGCCATAATAAGAAGGGAAAATTAATAGTATAAGGAGAAGAAAGGAAGATAGAAAAATTGAAAGCTCAAGAAAAAGAAGGGAAGCACCAGCCTAACATCAAGGACGCAGGAGAGCAGAAGAAAAGAAATAAATTCATCGATGAGGAAAATACATCTACGTGTACTAAGCCAAAAAGGTAGCACTGGATGCAAACAAAGGTAGCTCCAATCAGGACAGAAGGTCCAGGAAAGGAGGAGGAAGATCTGAATAAAACGCTTTGTAATGTTATGAGAACGAATAGGCAGCAACAAACGCCAAAATAGTAATAAGAATCGAGATGACCGATCCATGGGTAACGAAAAGCAATGAAAAAGCTATGATTTTATAAAAGAAATAGAAAATAAAGAAAATAAATAATAAAAAAAGTCGAAAGAAATAATACAAAAAAATAGGAAGATAGGGTTAGGGATTTGGAATATAAATACACTGGTAGGAAAATAGATGGAATTAGAGGCGGAAATGAAGAAGAATGAATTACAAATATTAGGAAAAAGTGCAACTAAGAGAAATGGAGATGGAGTAATGAGGATTACTGTCAATCATGTGTGTACTACTCAGGAGTGAAGATGGATAGAGAGCAAGTAAAGGGGTAGGAATAATTCTGACAGAAGACATACACATGGAAATTGGAATACATAGACCAATCAACTCAAGAATCATGACCATATCAATGAATCTAAGAAAAATAACGAAGATAATACAAGTATACGTACCGGTGGAATGATCGCCAACGGAAAAAAATGGAAGAATTCTATATTACGATACAGGAAGGCCTGGATGAAGAAAGAGAAGATTCAGAAGCAATAATTATCATGAGAGACTAGAACGCCAGAGTGGGGAAGGACATCAACAGGGGCCTAGGATGTATGGGAGTTACGGGAGAGCAAACAGTAAATAGAAACTGGTTCAGAATGATAGAATTTTACCTAATAATAGCCAATACAGTGTTGAAGCAACAGGAGGAAGATATCTATACTTTCGTAGCAGAAGAACGGAAGGCAAAGAGTGCAATAGACTATATAGTACACTTAAGATCTCTCAGCGAGGCTGTCCAAAACATTGGAACAAGGAAAGAAGCAGAATTAGGAACAAGTCATAGACTAATAGTAGCATAATTGGTAACAAAACTGAAGAAATAGAATACAATAAAATGGCATCGTACAAATTAAAAATGGAAGCATACCAGAAAGTGTACCAAGAAATGGCAAATAGACTATTCGGCAACCAACGAATAGAGGGACGAGAAAAAGCTTTGGAAACTAGATGAAAAATATTTAGAAAAATAACAATAAGAGCAGCGGAAGAAATATGTGGAAGAAGAAAAATTAGTAAAAACCTAAAGAGGACGGAATGGTGAAAGGAAAAGTTAAGGAAACTAGTCAAAGAAAAGAAGCAAGCATGGAAGAAAGGGAATGGAAGTCATCGAAAACCACATAGAAAAAGGGAATAACGTAAAGGAAGCAATGAAGGAAGCAAAAAAGGCGAATTGGAAGAAATTTGGAGAATAAGAATACTGGGTAATCATAAAAAATGTAAGGGGGCCAAACAGAGAACAACTGAATGCGATACAGAATAAACACAACGAAATTAAAACGGAAATGGTAGACATATTAGAAGCATGGAAAGAGTTTTATGAGGATACATTTAGAGAGGTAACTGAGTAAATAAGGAAGAAAACACAAATGTAAACCAGCAGATAACCATGGAAAAACTACAGGAGGCAATATATAAGGTACAAAATGGAAAAGGCCAGCGAAGAAGACGAGATAACATCAAAAATTACTCCCAATCCATAATAAAGGAGATACATAAAAATTCGAGAACTATAGAGCCATATTCCTAGTACAGGCAACACAAGCGGTATTCAAGAATAATTAAAAAAAGGCTGAGAGACTGCGTGGAACACAAATTAGAAGAGGAGCAATATGCATTTCGCCCAGGAAGGTAAGCGAACGAAAACATTTATATATTAAGAACTGTAATACACAAGAAGCTAGAGGAAGGAAAGCATTATATATATAATATTTATAGATTTAAAAGCAGCGTTGGACATGGTCAATAGACAAATCATATGCGATACATTAGAAGAGCTTGAAATTCCACACCAGTTAATATGAATAATAAGAAGTGCAATAAATACAGCAAAAGGCAAAGTATAAGTAGCCGCGCAGAAATTAGATATATTTCAGATGAAGAGAGGCATAAAACAGTGGGACAGTCCACTACTGTTCATAATACTAATAAATAAAATTATAAAAACAATCAAGACCAATAGTTAAGTTTTACGGCTTAACCATTGAGTAAATAAAACAGAACACTGCGTGAAACGCAGTATGAATATAAAATTGTAATTGTACTGTATTGACCTTTAGTATTAGTGTATCTAGCAAATTCGATTATATAAACCAATTTTTATTGATACATAAGTGCAAAAACATTTATCTGGTTTAAAGCACATACATACATAGTTTGTTTATCTTTTAACCACTAAATAGTCATGTAGAACACAACATTATACGGTTATTAAAACTGTATCCTAATTTTTGTCACACGAATTTAAAAACGGTTTTAAGCGCATCATAAAATTTTTATTATGAATGTTTACAAAGCACAAAAAATAAGGTCTTTTTTTCGTAGTAAAACCAGTCTGTTCAGGTACCTGTAAGAAAATAATACTAGTCTATACACTTGTTCAATCCCTTGTACAATAATAGAAGCATAATTTTAATTTTAGTAACATTGTTTTTTTCGTGTATAGCGTAAATACTTTACGTATGTATAAATGAATCTTTTGTGTTATCAATATTTTATCAATTCGTGATGTTTCCGCTTTTGATTTTGTAAAATATAATTAACACTGTGTATCACAATTACAAATTCGAAATATTAATATGCTGCGTTTCTAAATACCTAAAAAAATAAAACAATAAAGTTGATATTTTACCTTTTATATATGGACTAGCTAAAAGTAACAGATTCTTATGATGAAATTACTTTACACAAAATGCGTAAAAGTTTAAATCACTTTTATCTTTTACTGTTATTAAGAATTATGAATACGAAGATATAAAGGTACAGGTAGGTACACAATATCAGTTACAACGGAGTCATTAAGCACAGTACATCCGGCTTAAGATCGCAAGTATAAAGCGGTTAATTTTAAATTGTAATCTTTAGACAGACATTCAAGGTTGCCTTTTTTGTCTACCAAAATAACTAAAGGAAGCAAAAATAATAATAATTTACTATCGATCATCCTAGTTCAATCAAGTAGTTTAGTTAGAAGCAGCTTACAAAAACTAAATGTTAATATAATTTTATAAAAGTGGTAAACTTTCAAAGTGACACATATTTGTTTTACTTTCATTCAAAAATCGAACACTTTCTGCTTGATTTTTAGTGTAAAACGTAATGGTTTATTGCAATAGTGAAATAAATATGTTACGGTAGGCTGCACTGGTACTTATACTAAACTGATTTAAAAGGCGATCCTGCAAATGAGAACTAAACTTCCTTTGTCAGCATTCAAAGAATTTTAGGTTACTTAATATTTTTCCTTGTTTGATGTAATTAAGTGAAACGTAATTGGGCCATTGTGTAATTAATACACCAAGTTACATTAAAAGCACTGCAAATCGTATCTAAACTATCAAATCCAAAATAAGTCATTACATTGAACTTCAGTTAACAAAAACTTTTAGGAGATAGAATGCTGCAAGGTAATTAGCTAGACTATTGCATACCTAACCTAACCCCGTAAACCAATGAAATAACATAAATTTCAGATTTTGAAATTTCACATTGCAAATAACTGATAAGTGTTACATAAACGTATTATTGTTTGCAGCTACTTGTTTAATAACTAGCTAATTACAAACTGAAACTACTCGATAGACAAGATTAATTTTTACACACTTTTCGTTATTAAACTTGTAGTGCAATGCTATAGTCAAGTAAAATATATTTCGAGCATAGTTCCGTTGCTTATAGTCAAGTAAATATATTTCGAGCATAGTTCCTTTGCTTACTGGCTAAGAATGAATTAACGCTTGTTGCAATAAAAGCTCATTTATGCCGTTAGCCAGTATTGTTGGAAAGTCACAATGCACTTAATATATTACTGTTAATAATTGGCTTACTTTCTATATTATTAAAGATCTAGAACAATAATAATCTTATGCGTTATAGAGAAGTTATTTCATGCTGAAAGTAAGAAATAACAAACGATGCTACACAATTGATAAAATAGGTATTATTCACCCATTAGGCAACAATGCAATGCGTTCGAACATGTTTCCAACGAATTTTGTGCATTTATACCAATGTTGGCTCTTGGTCAAAATGCACGTGGTTAAGAGAAATGGTTTAAATTTACTTATTGTGCAACGATACAATGTTGTGGGGCGTTTTTTCAACAAAGTTGGTGTATTAATAGCGATTTTTATTCATGTTAACCAATATTCATGTGGTCATGGAAAATACTTTAAATTTACTTATTGGTCATAGATACAACCCTTTTGGACGTTATTTCAACAAGTGCATTAGTGACAAGCATTTAATCTCAGCCAAAATGCAATACTTTGGGACGGTTTTCCAATTCAATTGGTGTTTAAGTAGCTGTTTTGACATTTCCTGACCAAAATCCATATGATGCGGAAAATGTGATAAATTTGCTTAATAAAACGTATATGTTCACAAAAATGAATAAAATTTACGCCCTGGGCATCAATGCAATGCATTAGTACGTTTTCTGCAAGAAAAATTGGTGATAAGTAATGATTTTGACATCTCTTAGTCAAAATCTACATGGTTACGGAAAATGCATTAAATTCACTTACTGGGCTATGAAGCAATGCTTTTGGATGATTTTTCAATTAAATTGGTGCCCAAATACCGATTTTTTTAAAGTATATTTTTCTGGCATTGTTTCTATTATGTAAGTTGTGGCCCTAAAAGGACCGATTTAAAGGAGGAATGTTTTTAATGGCCCCGTTAATGCTCGAAATGCGACCATCACGCTCTATGGATTGCTGAAGCCTCATGACTAGACAAAACTGCAGCTTCAATTCGGCTCTCGGTATGTTATGTATTGCGTTACGAATCCGGTTTTTCATATCTTCTCTAGTAGTAGGTTGAGTCCGAAACACGATGTCCTTTAAGCGCCCCATAAATAAAAATCGAGGCAAGTTAAGTCTGGCGATCGCGGAGGCCATGAAACAAACTTCCTCTTCCAATCCACCGCTGTTGAAATACTGCATTAATATGCTCTCTCACATTAATAGCAAAATGTGCTGGGCAACCATCCAACTGCAAAACAATTTTTGCCTTGTTTCCAGAGGCACATCTTCCAACAACAACGGAATTGATTGGCCAAAAGTCAAGAAATACATTGCCATTTAGGGGTTGCTCGAAAAATATGGTCCAATAATTCTGCCTCTCAGTATGCCACACAATACATTTAAACTCCAACGTCCTTGGCGCGGAACTTCACGCAACCAATGTGGATTTTCTGCAGACCAATAATGCATATTGTGCAGATTGACTCTCCGTCACTACTGAAGGTGGCTTCATCGGTCCAAAGAATTTGAAATAGAAATTCTCTATTTTCGCGTATCATGCCTAACATCCAATGGCAATAGTCTAACCTTCGATCAAAATCTTCCTCTTTCAAGGCCTGATGCAAAACGACATGATATGGGTGCATTCTTGAAGTAATTAAAAAGTTTATACCTATACCGTGGTCGTAAAGAAAGGAATAAATTCAATATCTTGTAAGACAATTTTTTCAAAATCGCTCGGACCCGTCGATTTTATATTTTTTCGGGGCAGATTTTGCGAAAAAAAATTTTATACAGTGTCTCAAAAAGATTTGCTAAAAATTTTTTCAAATTGCAACTTAATTTTTATTGCATTTTGGATTTTCCTTACAATTCTAAACATTTGTCATGTAGCATGTGCTATACCTAAGTCCAAGCGTTTTGGAGTTATTCGCATTCAAAATTTAAAAATTGAAAAAGGTCAAGAGAAAACGAAAAATAAAATAATTTTATAACGTTTTATTATATCGAAAACAAAGATTCGTAAACTTAAAATAATTTTATTTCAGCAAATGTTCGAAATGTCCTCCGTTAGTCAACTGACAATAGCCTAAGCGATCTACAAATTCCTGCTGCACATTTCGAACCATTTCGGGCGTTATTCGACGTATTTTTGACGGATACGTTGTTTTAAATCATCTAGATTTGCCGGTTGGCTTTTAAATACCTTGCCTTATGGTATCCCCATAAAAAAGTCTAGTTGTGTTAGATCGGGTCATCTTGGTTTAAATTTTGAATGCGAATAACTCCAAAACGCTTGACTTAGGTATAGCACATGCTACATGACAAATGTTTAGAATTGTAAGGCAATCCAAAATGCAATAAAAATTGGTTCAATTTGAAAAAAAATTTTTAGCAAATCTTTTTGAGACACCCTGTATAAAATTTTTTTTCGCAAATCTGCCCTGAAAAATATAAAATCGACGGGTCCGAGCGATTTTGAAAAAATTGTGCTTACGAGATATTGAATTTATTCCTTTCTTTACGACACCGGTATATTTTGATGGCCATTAAAACTTACCTATGGTCCTTCAAAATATTTTGAACCGTTGTCCGTGATAGGCCCAACTCAGTGGATAATGCTCTTGTGCTAACATGAGGATTTCCTTCAATATAGCCCAGTACACGGTTAATATTTTCTTGTGTTCTTCCAATTTTTTTCCGTTGAAACGTATGCCGAAAACTACCATTGGCTCGTAAGCTCGCCACTAATCGGGGTAAAACTCTTACATCGCAAGGACGCCGATTTGGATATCTAGCCGCGTAAACTCTTTTAGCTATTCTGAAGACATTCATAATAAACCACAAGCATATCAACAGCTTCATTATTCGTAAAACGCATTTTGAAAGCAAAAAAATTGCTCAAGGTAACTCGAAAGTATTGTCAACTATTGACAATTTGAGGATTATGTATGTTTTGTTTAGGTATCTGTTTCCATTGCCTGCTTCTATTAATTGTATTTTTCGTATATATCCATAGTGAATATGCATTTAAACAAACAAAAAGTAGGCCTTCCGTATAACTTTTGGCATTCCTTACTTGCCCGTAGTAATTTCAAAAGGGTGATTTTATTCTGGTGAATAAATTTACAAACATTTAAAATCGCAATTTCTAGTAACCTATTCCGAGCCGAAATTGAAGCTGCAGTTTTATCTACCCATAAGAGGCCTCAGCAATGCACAGAGTGATGGCCAGCATTTCGAGCATTTACGGGGCATTAAAACCTTCCTCCTTTAAATCGGTCCTTTTAGGGCCACAACTTACATAATAGAAACAATTCCAGAAAATATAGTTAAAAAATTCGTGTAAAGTTTTCTTTGGCCGATATCTTAGGTTAAGAACAAGATATCGAGATGCGGTTTTCGCGAGCTTGTTTAGGCATCATTTAGCTACTTGTTCATGAAAAAAGTCATACCAATGCATTTAATTTTTTTGCGAAAATTAACCGTTTCTGTCGGAATGCGACAAAGCCAGTTATTTTTTATTAGGTTAATATAGCAGAATTCACATAAACATCACTTTCTTAGATTCAAAATTGCAGTTTACGCCCCTAGCGGCTATTTCAGAAACTTGAAAACATTTTCCTGGTTTTTGTATTGGCAGTTTCAGTAATAACTTTTTTGCGCAAGCCTCTCCGATGGATAGTTTCAGATACGGTACCTGGCGTTCCTAGTTGGCGACCCTGTACAATAAAAATCTTTCAATAATTTTTTAATATCTACAAATTAATTGCGTACGTAATATGTCATAAACATATATATATATATATATATATATATATATATATATATATATATATATATAATGATATAAGAATTTAGGAAAATTGAACCAAATTTTAAAGATTGGAGTAATGCCAATTTTTTCATTAACACTAGTGCTTAAGGACATTTTTAACAAAAAATATTAGCCCACGAAAGTGTAAATAAACCATTCTTTAAGAATATGGAAAGATTCTAATCCGGTCCCCAACTGGGTGATATTCTCTGTCTATTAGTTTCATTATGTACGAGCGGTACGCTAACATAAATGGCAAATAATGAGGCAACTGCATCTTTGGTACTGCATTGATCTTAGGAAAGGTTTCTTATTTAAACTATTACATTGACAGGTTTTAGAAATATAAATGTAAACGATCAGCTTTGTTTAGTTTTATTTATCTTATCAAGTGCATAATAACAAAACCTTCGAACTCTTACTTAGGAGGATAGCTGCAATTGCTAAAGAAACCTTTAAGAGTTGTAAAATTTGCTATTAAATACACACCAGCCTAAGTATTTTAATTAATCTAACCTAATCTTCTTATATAATGTATCTAACTAAAAGGAAATAATTAGGATTTAGCTTAATCTATTACGATAATTTTACATATATATTGATAGCCATTGAAAATTTTTAATTATTGTAACCGAAATAATCACAATGAAAGTCTGTATCCTTTTTGCAATATTTTTCCTATTCCAAATTTCATCAGCAGTGGTAAGTAAAATATACAGAGGAATTTTATAAATGAACTCCATTTGAATTTGTAGAACTTTAAAGATGTAATTAACAATTATTACGATTATGTCGACTCCGCAAAGCAAAAATGCTTGGAGGTATCTGGAACCAATCCTGCTTATCTAGACCTGGCGTTTCAGACAGGAGTTTTTATTAGAGAGAATCATTTGAGGTCTTTGGAGCTTGCCTTTACATATCTATGGGCGTGTTAGATGAAAATGGTAACATCAACGAGAATGCAATGGAAGCAACTGTGGGTGTTGATGACCCACTTGTTAAAAATGATTTACGAAAGATGCAAAAACGTTTCTGGAAAAAATATTGCAAAAGCTTTAAATTTGGGAGACTGTATTTACAGTGGTGTAAAAAAGTACTTGAGTCACTGCATAACAACAAATGAAATTTTGTTGTATTTTAACTATATTAATAAACCATTAAAATAACCGTTGTTGCATTGCTTTGATTGTAAAGGAAAAGTCCAAACTGAAATATATAATATAATAAATAGAACATATCTACAAGAAATGGGTATGTGAAGCAAACACACCCTAAAATAAATAAAATGTACGGGTTTGATTGACTTATAATGCCAAACCATACACTTTTCATCAATCTTGTCAGAACTAAAAATATCCTCTCAGCAGCTCTTTACGATTTGCTCTCTAATTTACTACTTAATACGATCCATTTTCTTCCAAAAATTTTACAAACTCACTGATTCCTGGACCGATCTAACACGCCTTCAAACTAGCAACAGTCATTGGTATGACACCGTTTCTAATCTCCATAAGACAAGACGACAATAAAATAACAATTTTCATTTAATACTCTGAAAAGCTTCAATGAATTGAATACCTAATTTATGTTACATAAAACAAGTTTGATTAGAATGCCTTTTTGGGTTTTGTCAATTCAGAGTGAAACAGTACTTGATTAGCATTATAACAGTTATGCGTGAAAATAACGACAAACCTAACACAAGAAAATAAAAACAGCTGAAAGTGTTGCCGGACCTATCTGCGCTGTATCTGTGTCTACGCTTATCTTTGTGCCTATTAAACCAGAGACTGCGTATGCGTCAGCGCTAGTGTCTGCGTATATGTGATGCGGACACAGACACGGACACGGACACGGACACGGACACGACACGACACGGACACGGACACGGACACGGACACGGACACGGACACGGACACGGACACAGGCAAAGACACAGACACAGACAGACACAGACACAGACACAGACACAGACACAGACGCAGACGCAGACGCAGACGCAGACGCAGACGCAGACGCAGACGCAGACGCAGACGCAGACGCAGACGCAGACGCAGAAGCAGACGCAGACGCAGGCGCAGACGCAGACGCAGACGCAGACGCAGACGCAGACGCAGACGCAGACGCAGACGCAGACGCAGACGCAGACGCAGACGCAGACGCAGACGCAGACGCAGACACAGACACAGACACAGACACAGACACAGACACAGACACAGACACAGACACAGACACAGACACAGACACAGACACAGACACAGACACAGACACAGACACAGACACAGACACAGACAGAGACAAAGACACACAGACACAGGCACAGACACAGACACACACAGACAGACACACACAGACACAGACACAGACACAGACTACAGATACACAGACACTGACACAGACACAGACACAGAGACAGATACAGACACAGACACAGACATAGGCACATACACAGACACAGACACAGATACAGACACAGACACAGACAGACACAGACACAGGCGCAGAGACAGACACAGGCACATCACAAGCACAGGCACAGACAGAATCACAGACACATATGCAGACACAGGCACAGACACAGGCACACGCACAACCTCAGACACAGGCACACGACATACACAGTCACAGACACAGACACAGACACAGACACAGCCACAGACACAGAAAGACACAGACACAGACACAGACACAGACACAGACACAGACACAGACACAGACACAGACAGACACAGACACAGACACAGACACAGACACAGACACAGACACAGACACAGACACAGACACAGACAAAGGCACAGACACAGACACAGTCACAGATACAGACACAGACAAAGACACAGACTCAGACACAGACACAGACGCAGATACAGACGAAGACACAGACACTTACACAGACAAAGGACAAACACAGACACAGGCACAGGCACAGGCACAGGCACAGCCACAGGCGCAGGCACAGGCACAGGCACAGGCACAGGAAAAGGCACAGGCACAGGCACAGGTACAGGCACAGGCAGAGGCACAGGCACAGGCACAGGCACAGGCACAGGCACAATCACAAGCACAGGCACAGACAGAATCACAGACATAGATGCAGACATAGATGCAGACACAGGCACAGACACAGACACACGCACAACCTCAGACACAGGCACAGGCACATACACAGAAACAGACACAGACACAGACACAGACACAGACACAGACACAGACACAGACACAGACACAGACACAGACACAGACACAGACACAGACACAGACACAGACACAGACACAGACACATACACATACACAGACAGAGACACAGACACAGAGACAGACACAGACACAGACACAGACACAGACACAGACACAGACACAGACACAGACACAGACACAGACACATACACAGACAGAGACACAGACACAGACACAGACACAGGCACAGACACAGACAACTACACAGACACCGACACAGACACAGGCACAGACACATACAGATACACAGACACTGACACAGACACAGATACAGACACAGACACAGACCCAGACACCGATACAGACACAGACAACGACACCGATACAGATATAGACACAGAGACAGACACAGACACAGACACAGACGCATAAACAGACACAGACACAGACACAGACACAGACACAGACACAGACACAGACACAGACACAGACACAGACACAGACACAGACACAGACACAGACACAGACACAGACACAGACACAGACACAGACACAGACACAGACACACAGACACACACACACATACAGACACAGACACAGACACAGACACATGCACAGGCACAGACACAGACACAGACATAGACACAGACACAGACACAGAGGCAGACAGACAAAGACACGGACACAGACAGATGCACAGACATAGGCACAATCACAAGCACAGGCACTGACAGAATCACAGACACAGACACAGATGCAGACACAGGCACAGACACACACAACCTCAGACACAGGCACAGGCACATACACAGACACAGATACAGACACAGACACGGACACAGTCACAGACATAGACACAGACACAGACACAGACACAGACACAGACACAGACACAGACACAGACACAGACACAGACACAGACACAGACACAGACACAGAGACAGGCACAGACACAGACACAGACACAGACACAGACAGAGACACAGTCACAGATACAGACACAGTCACAGATACAGACACAGACACAGACACAGACGCAGACACAGACGAAGACGCAGACACTTACACAGACAATGGACAAACACAGACACAGACACAGGCACAGACACAGGCAGAGGCACAGCACAGGCACAGGCACAGAGACAGGCACAGGCACAGGCACAGACACAGAGACAGACACAGACACAGACACAGACAGAGACACAGACACAGACACAGACACAGACATAAACACTGACACAGACACAGACACAGACACAGACACAGACACAGACAGTCACAGGCACAGACACAGACACGGACACAGACCTAGACACAGGCACACATGGACACGGACAAGGAATTTGACTATTGTTTAAATATATGGTGGGCATACCATTCGTCATCTGGTAAATATGACTTATGCTGTTTTTGTCCCGTTTATCCTTCCATTTATCAATCCAGGTTTGTAATGGATCCAGGAGATTTTGAGGATTCTGCTTTGCAACTGGTTCGTCCCCATTAACTGGCAGCAGGACTGTGTTGTCTGCATGTAGTGTTGGGTGTTGTTGATAAGTCCGAAGTACAGATCAAAAGTGCAGCGATCGCAGCACGCTGCCACGAAGCACACCTGTTAGAACTTGCTGATAGCTGGAGAAGCTGGAGGTGTATTTTATTTGAAATTATCTCTTATGTGTAGGTTTTTAACAGATGGCTGTACGGGGTAGGATATACTCTTTGATTTTATGTAGGAGGCCGGTGTGCTAGACTTTTCAAAAGCCTGGGCAACATCTAAAAAACAGCAGTGCATAATGTCCTTTCCTCAAGGTTGTTGATGCTGTTTACTATCCCAAGTGTTTGCTGTACGACTTTCATGGAAGCCAAATTGGTAGTCTGGCATGTTGATAGGTCTAAGTCAGTTGTAGTTTTTCAAAATCTTAGACAAAATATGTAGTAGGCTAATTGGCCGACATGGGTTGGTTTCAATAGCAGGCTTTCCTGGTTTGAGCACTATAATGATTTGGGCAAATTTTCAGCTTACGAGATAATATTATAGTCTTAGCATACTGTTGTATATAGTGGTTAGTAGTGCTACCGCCTCTCTTAGTACGTGTTTAATAACTTTGCCCATGGTTATAACGTACGAGGTGCTTTATTTGCGTTGTCGGAGGAAATGTCTTTATTTGGGAGTGACGTTTGACATAGTATGTTGAAAAACTTATCAATTTCATTATCATCGTTCTTAATGTCAGCTGCAGGTGGTGTAAGGGCTTGGGCGAAATGAGTGGTAAACGATTTTCCCATTTCTGCGTCACTTTTGTCCCAACTACGGTCCGTTTTTGTGATTGGGGATACTGCGATCTTAGGTCTCTTGAATTATTTTATCGCTTTCCATATGAATGATCATCTTTGGAGAGAGTTTGTATAGTGTTCAATTGTTCCATTTTTGGCTTTACAATTTCATGTAATGTTCGTTTTAGCTTGTTGTATATTGTTTTGTCTTCGTTGCTTCGCGATCTCTGATATCTGCGCCTTGCGCTTCGCTTTTCATATACCATTCCGAATGTAGAGGCACGTTTTATATTGTGTTGCTTCATGCGGTTGCTCGAGTTGCATGACAGGCAGTCTCTTGTATTAATGTGGTCAGGTGATTAATAGCTTCATCTATTTCTTCAGCCGGTTTGATTCCAAGCTTTAAGTTAATATTATTTTCGATATAGGTTTGAAACTTGATCCATTCTGTTGCCTTATTAGTTAGAGTTGTATGTTTTTTATTTATAATATATGTGCTTATTATTGCAAGTACAGAAGTATGCTCTGAAGATTTTTCATAATTAGATTAGACATGTAGATAGTTTGTTGAGATACCTTTATGTAAGAAGAAGTCTATGAGATCGGGTGTTTTATTGGGTTCTGGCAGCCAGTAAGTTGCTTCACCTGTTGATACAGTTGATTTCGTTTATAGCTTGTAGTAGCTTTCTACCTTTGGTTGTTATTAATCTAGTTCCACAAATTATATTTTGGCATTCCAACCTCCACCTACAAGGAATTTACGCCCCAGCGATTTAAGAAACTCGACGAAGTCTTCTTTTAAAAGGACAAGTCTAGGTGGGCAATAGATGGATGAGATTGTTAACCTGATTTGGTACTTGAAGTTTTCGGTAGGAATCAGGCGTGTCGACATTAATTTTGATTGTATTGTTTGATTTGGTTTTGTTCGTGCACTGTTCTTGTTCTAGAATGTTGTTTGAGGTAGTCAACCATTTCTCTATAGTTGTTTACGTCGTAAACAAATATTGGTGGGGATTTTATTTGATTTGTACCTTTATTTTTGGGTTGTGCTGCCGTAAGATTGTCTTTATTAGTATTCATATCTTCGTGGTTATCGGTTAGTTTTGTTTGTCCGCCCTGCCTGTTTGGGTTAACAAGAGGCGGTTCCTTCCGGTTCTTATCTCAGGGATAGTTTGGATAACTTTCTTTTCTTTATTGTTTGTCATGTAAATTTACTTGTTGATTCGATTCTTCTTCGGCTTTGTCTATATAATTTCCATCTCGTATATGGTTATTGGTTGTTTGAATTGGTTTTAAGTAGGGTTCCTGGTAATTCATTGAATTTACGTTATGATAGGGTTGTATCATATTTACCATATAAGTATAGGGTGTCAGCTTTATTATTATTATTGTTCGTTGTTGTGACATCATTGGTATCTGCCATATTGGTTGCTGTGTTATTTGATTTTGTCCATTGAAGTTGTGGGCCATGCCCACTTCACCGTAAATTGCGGTTGTTAGAACATGCTCTTTATTTACAAAATATTTTATTTGTCTCTTTGATAATTTAGTTGTGATAACATACCGATTAGATGTTTTCAAATATTCAATCGTTTGGGGTTAATAGTTCAATTTATAATTCGCCTTTCATCTCGCACATTCACTTATCACTTGTAATCACACGGAACACACTCATGCGACCTTATTCCGTGAAATTCAAGTGTGAACTAATCATGATTTAATAAATAATTTTTTTAATCAGTTAGCATACCGTAATCGCGTTATTGTTAATAAAGTGGAATGAGTTATTTGCGATAACGATATGACATTAGTTGTTTCTTGGACACATATAGTGCGTTCATAAAACGGTGAAAATTTATTCAATGTATAACTTCGGAAGTGACTTTTCCTGTAGGTATACAACCTTTCATAACAGTGTAACGAACTGAAACCCATCAGTAATAACGCTATGTAACCGAAGGATTACTGAATTTAAAAGAATCGTTATAGCGTATAGGAGTTTGTGTAGTTGATACAATAGTATGTTATACATCAAAGGAGGCGTATTATATATATATATATATATATATATATATATATATATATATATATATATAACGTAACAGTTTTGGGTTAACCATAGTACTCTTTGGTTTACACAAATTTATTCAGTAATTAATAAAAAAAACAGAAAAACAAAATATCATTACGCTGTATCTGCTTTAGATCCAGACATCGCTTTGGAAGTCGAAAGTCCAGTGATGTCTTGCACCAGTGATGTGGCAATTTAATTTTTTAATGATAATGATTTATTGTGATATTGTAAAAACTGTAAAATGTGAAAGCAATTGCTTAGTTTGTAAATAAAGTGGTAACATAGTATTTTATTAGAGCATTCTTACAGGTGGATATATCATTAGCACCCTACATATTATATGCTGTTTGCATTGCTAGTTAAATGTAATGGTCATCTTCACAATCAAGCACTTGGTCTTTTCCGTAACGTTTTTGAATTATTCTTAAGTTTATGAAAAAATGCATTTTCAGTTTTATAAAATTTCAAATTTTACGGTAACCATCAATTCTACAAAAAAAGGTTTTCGCGATTAGATTAATCGGGTCAATATGACTCAATTGGGTTCTTCTAATATGCATAATTCGTTAATTTATTTAAATGTTTCGTTGCCACTGCATGACTTTTATTTCATTACTCTAGTAACGTTGTACTTAGGTTGATATTAGAAAATTATAAGTTTTTTTGATGATTTTGTTACACTCACTGTGTTTGGGTCTATATAACCCGATTATTTGGGTGGTTCAAATTAGAAGAACGAGAAGCAGATTATTATCGTAGACAAATGTATTTTATTAGTTTTGTTTTATTTTCATAAGTACACATATTTTACATAATATTGCCACATTATTGCGCATATTCCATGCGTTGTTTGTGTACCGGTAAACAAGTTTATTCCTGTTGAGACTGTATGTGGCTCCGCGTATAAATGCGGTCAGTAAGCATCTGTGTGTTAGTTTCGTAGTAAATATCAAACTTGATGTGTACTCTAATAAGAAATACCTAACAAGTGTAATTTCTTATTGAAAATGTGTAGTGAGAGAGTGCTTAGGGATAGTGAACTTGTTGAGTGCAATGGTTAATTTAATAGTTTTAGTTTATAAGTTTTCATGTATTGGCAATAACTTGAATGCAACCATATAACTTGATTAATACATATAAAAAAGAAAATAATAAGTATAAGTAGCATGTGTAATTGTGAAGTGAAGTTATAAAAAAATACAAAAATAAACTACGAGTTCGCTTTATTTATTTGTTATTCATATCCCAAGAGGTTATGGGCCCAGACACAAAAAAAATAAATATCGTACGTTTTTTTTGGGTGAAGCTAACTGCTAAACAAACACGTGTTGGTTAAAAGAAGAAGAAAAATTTTTGACAGAGAGAAAATGGATCCAAGCTACCAAATATTACCAGTGCTAAAGTTAAACAGAGACAACTGGACGGTGTGGAAATTCAGGTATCGGTAATTTTAAAAGGTAGAGGTTTATTTGACATTGTAGATGGTAAAACGGTACGACCAACAGAACCTCCAGAATCAGTTATTAACTGGGATAAAAATAATGCCAGAGCTCAGGAAGTCATAGTCACGAGAATGGATCAAGGGCCACTGACACATATACTGTCATGCACCTTGGCAAATGCAATGTGGTCGAAGTTGAAATCGGTTTACGATAAGGAATCTGTGGTAAGTGTGCACTTGCTACAGCAGAAATTCTTCAGTTGCAGTTTGTTGAAGATTCTGTGTCTGTCTATATTTCTCAAATGGAGGAAATAAGAAATAAATTAAAACAAGCTGGAGAAGAAATCTCAGATCGAATGGTAATAACAAAATTGCTGATGGCGTTGCCTGAGAAACATAAGCATTTTCGATCAGCATGGGAATCGGTACCGATAGATAAACAAACGTTAGGGGAATTAACTTCAAGACTCCTTATTGAGGAGGAGAGATGTACGAGTTCTCAACTACCGACAGCATTGACCGGAAGAAGCGAAAAAACCTATGGTAAAGGGAGTGAAAAACGGTGCAACATTTGTCAGAAGATTGGGCATTATGCCAAAGATTGTTTCAGAAAAAGGGAAACTAGAACATGCAATTTCTGCAAGAAGACAGGCCATATAGTAAGTAACTGCTGGTTTAAGAAAAAGAAGGAAGCGAAAACAAACACAAGAGACAAATTCCAAACGGTTAATGTATTTATAGAATGCACATCAAATATGTCTATGAATATGTGGTGTCTAGACAGTAGAGCTAGCGAGCACATGTGCTCTGATAAAGCTATGTTTGAAAGCCTCAAAAAATTAATAGCAGTGTGAAAGTTAAAATTGGTAATGGAACAGAACTGGAAGTTGAAGGCGTGGGCAGAATAGTATTGAATGCGTTCAATGGACAAAGATATATTAAAACGATACTATCAAACGTATTGTTTGTGCCAAAGTTAAAATACAATTTATTTTCTGTTGGATGTGCGCTGGATGAAGGTTTTTCGATGAAATCAACTAGCGAAATATGCGAGTTTGTTGATAAAAACGGTATGGTACGAGCCCGGGCAGTTCGAAAGGACAAGCTTTACCGGATGGAATTTACGGAACGCACTTCCTCGGAATTGACAGAATCAGATCTGTCAATTGCCAATAATGTAAATAAGGTTAACATTGAAAATCGAGTTGATAATGCTGAAAGCATTTCAGAGTGCCAAGTTATAATAAAGATTGAAAAATTAAGTGCGTGGCACGAGAAATTGGCACATCAAAACATCAAGCATGTGATTAAAATCCTAAATAACCATAATATACAATTTGTAGATGATAGCCAAGAGTTCATATGTGAAGGTTGTCTAGCGGGCAAACAACATAGGGGTAATTACCCGCCAAGTGAATCCAGGGCGACTTATCTGTTGGAACTGGTACATGCAGATTTGTGCGGACCAATGGAGGTGTCATCGTTAGGTGGAGCTCGTTACTTCCTTGTAATCAAAGATGATTTTTCATCTTATCGGAAGGTATACTTTCTAAAGCATAAATCAGAGGTGAGAAAGATAATGGAAACATTCATTCTTGAATCCGAGAGGGAGACTGACACAAAGTTAAAAGTTTTCCGATCTGACAACGGATTAGAGTTTATAAATAGTGAGATGAAGACATTGTTCGCAAGTCATGGAATCATTCATCAAAACACGATCGCGTATACACCGCAGCAGAATGGAAGGGCCGAACGTGAGATAAGAACACTGCGGAAGCTGCACGTACGATGATTTATGGAATGAATAAATATTTTTGGGCCGAGGCAGTTAATACGGCTGCATATGTATTAAATAGAACTGGCAGCAGTTCAGATCAAAACAAATCGCCTTTTGAATTGTGGAATAATAAGACTGTCGACTCAAATGAATTTAAAGTATTCGGAAGTAGTTTTCGGTACATAAACCCAAAGAAACTCGTTTAAAGTGGGATGAAAAGAATAAGCTAGGAATGTTTATAGGCTATGGAGAAAGTGTAAAAGGGTTTCGAATCTACTTTCCGAATAAGAATAAAATTGAATATCATAAAGACCTAGTTTTCATACCTGAAAGGAAATTAGATCAACGTGAGTCTGAGAGTGAAGGAAATTCAAGAAATAAGAAAGAAAAGGAACATATCGTTGTTGATAATACACAATTAAACTGCGATGAAGAAACGAAAGCTGAAAACTCGGTAGAAAACATCATTGAAGATGAAAATGCTGATCCTGAGGTTCCAAGCAATGATGCAAACAAAGGAGAAAATTACAGAAGGTATAACTTAAGGGAAAACAGAAGACCACCTGTAAGGCTGGAAAATTATGAAGTGGGTCTGTTAACTGTAGAACACGATGAAGAACCTAAAACCTATGACGAAGCAATGCAGACGAACGAGGCAGAAAAATGGATGGAAGCAATAGAAAGAAATCAATGCCTTAGAAGAAAATCAAACATGGGTAAGGGAAGAAAATAAGAATGATGTAAAAGTTATTGAGTGCAAGTGGGTGTTCAAGCGTAAGAAAAGTGAAAATGAAAGTGATGTGGTGTTTAAAGCCAGACTAGTGGCAAGAGGATTCCAACAAACCGATGTTTACAGTCCTGTTGCCAAACTACCAAGTATAAGAATTTTCTTAGTAATTTGCAATAAATTGAATACTCCAATTTATCAGTTGGATGTTTGTAGTGCACTTTTGAATGGCGAAATCAATGAAGATGTTTTTATTTCAATATCAAAAGGTTTTATATATAACGAAGGTACAGTATTCAAACTAAGAAAATCCTTATATGGTTTAAAAGGGTCACCTAAACAATGGAATGTCACTTTTAACAAGCTTAAGTTGTCATTAAATTTTGTACGGTCAGAATATGAATATTGTTTATATGTTAAGGTCACTGAACTTTGTAAAATATGTTTTACTATATGTAGATGATGTACTAGTAGCAGGTACGCATGAGAATGAGGTAGTTAAGACAAAACGAATGTTAGCCCAAAATTTCAAAATGAAAGATTTGGGTCAAATAAAACATTTTTTAGGCATGCAAATTACACAGGATTTGAAAAATGGAAGAATAAGAATTAATCAATCAGCATACCTAAAGAACGTTTTGTTGAAGTTTAATATGCAAGAAT
The DNA here is from genome assembly GCA_036346205.1 of Vesta saturnalis. Taxonomy (NCBI): domain Eukaryota; kingdom Metazoa; phylum Arthropoda; class Insecta; order Coleoptera; family Lampyridae; genus Vesta; species Vesta saturnalis. The sequence continues at coordinate 125,074 of JARFJB010000245.1, forward strand.
GTAAACCTTGTTCAACCCCTATGGATAGTAATTTTAAGCACGATATGTTAAAGAGAACAAATTCTGAAAGTGCAGAAATAGAGAATCGATGTCGAAGATTAATAAGATCGCTTATGTATGAGATGCTTTGCTCGAGACCAGATCTGTATGAGTATATTAAGCAGGTATCAATCTTGTGCGAGTCAAGATTTGTGGCAAGCCTTGAAAAGGGTCTTGTGATACATACAATGTACTTTGAATTTTAGTTTAGTCTATAAAGTTTCAATTGTGCATGATAATATTATAGGATTCACTGATGCTGACTGGGCAGGAGATAGTGTCGACAGGAAGTCTACTTCAGGCTTTTTGTTTAAGGTGCTTGGGTGTACCGTATCATGGACTTCAACAAACAATCAACTGTTGCCTTATCAACTACAGAAGCTGAGTATATAGCACTTAGCTCATCAACTAGTGAAGCATGCTGGATTAAGTATCTGGTGAACGATTTTAAAGTCGTTGATAAAAAGGAAACTTGTGTAAAGTTGTATACTGATAACCAGTCTGCCATTAAACTTTGCCAGAATCCGGAATTTCATAAAAATTAAAACACATTGAAATAAAGTTTCATTTTGTACAGGACAAGCTAAGAGATGGCCACATTTCCATCCACTATGTAAGTACTGACAAACAACTGGCAGACATGTTAACAAAACCATTAAGAAAGGTACAACTTGCGTTTTTGTAACCAGTTAGGACTCAAATAATATGAGAGATTAACCATTGAGGGTTGTTGAGTACAATGGTTAATTTAATAGTTTTAGTTTATAAGTTTTCATGTATTGGGCAATAACTTGAATGCAACCATATAACTTGATTAATACATATAAAAAAGAAAATAATAAGTATAAGTAGCATGTGTAATTGTGAAGTAAAGTTATAAAAAAATACAAAAATAAACTACCAGTTCGCTTTATTTATTTGTTATTCATACCCCAAGAGAACTTGAGAAACTATTGTGTGTTTCAAATAGTGATTCTAATGCTTCTGAAGGAGAAGACGATTTGCCCGAAATCGAGACAATGGTTGAACTACAAGGATGTTTCGGCCTACTGTTTCTAGCTGTAGTGTATAAAATAAAATTTATGGTGTCGAATATTTAGAGCAACGATGTACCTACAACGATTTAATGTAATTGCACGAATCATTCGCGTTGGCGATAAAAAGCACGACCACAACGACTCCAAACTGATGAATTAGCTCCCATACGGGACTTTTGGGATGAATGGGTTGCAATTCTACCTAAGCTCTACACTGTTCACGAAAATGTAACGGTAGATGAGCAATTGGTGCCTTTTAGAGGCCGTTGTCTTTTAGACAGTACATCGTGAATAAACCTGTTAAATACGGAGTCAAGTTTTGGACTTTATGCGATTCTGTAACTGCTTATGCATATAGCATGACAGTTTAGGGCACATGCTATTTAAAAGAAAAATAACCATGCTTGGTACTGTTCGCAAAAATAAGCCTGAATTGCCAGTCGCATTGGTCTGCAACAGGAAAGAAGTTCTTTCTTCAGTATTTTACTTTTCCAAGGACACGTCAGTGGTTTCCTATATTTGACACGGAATAAAAATGTTACACTCATCAGCACTATGCTCCACGATAAGGGAGTTTGTAACCAGAATCATAAAAGCCGTTTATAATTTTAGATTACAACAAAACTAAAGGTGCTGTAGACACTTTAGACAAGATAATAATATCATACACATGCAGACGTCAAACCAAAATATGGCCAATGACTATCTTTTACAATATCATGGACGTGTCAGCTTACAACTATTATGTTCTGTGGTGCGAAGTAACTCCAACCTGGAATACTGGAAAACTTAGAAAACGGCGACTATTTCTTGAAAACTTGTAATTCCTTGATCACTTCATTATTGCAAGAAAGAAAACATCTTCCTCGAAATATTTCTGCAGCTGAAATGGTTATAAAGTCACGTTCTTCAACCAGAAATGCCGAAGCAGGGAACAATCAACCACAACCAAGCGTAAAAGATGTAATCGTTGACCCTCTTCAAATGATAATAGAACTAACATGGTATGTTGTAAGTGCTCAAAATACCATACAAAGCTGATGCATATTACTACTGTCAAGACTGTAACAAATAAATTTATATGCCTAACTACTACGTTTTTCAGATGTTCTTATTATTATTTACTGTTATATCAGTTTAACGACAATGAAACGGCAACTATAGGCCCCGGGTCATCATGACCCGAACACAATAAGTGACACCACAATGTTAACACAATAGGAGGGTTAAATGTATTTTTGTTTCAATACTATCATGTTAAAACTAAAATTTTCCTGGGTGTGGATATTCCATTTTTAATTTTTAGTCCCGAGTAACTTGATTTTTAAACAGAACGATAAGTAAAGTTTTACACGGTTTTTGGTTAAGGTATTGGTGGGTTTATCTATAGTGTATCTGTTAGTGCAAATCTCTTTCCCTTGAAATTTTTGACGATAGAGCCGTATTTTGACAGCTGCGGTGATCTTAGATAATACTGTATCGAGTCGTACAATTTATTTTAAGTATCATTTTAACTACTATCAGGGTTTGATTTAATGAATATGACTTTTGTACCTCATAATGTAGCAAATTACGTACATTGCTATGCATGTAAAACACATCCAAATAAGGGGGTGTCGGTGACTTCTGAAAATATTTACTAATATTGACTCCGTCGAATCTTTAAAGCGGATCTGTAACCATACTGTGCTCATGGAGGAAAATGAATTATAGGTATTGTTATGTGTACAGAAGAATCCAGAGTCTAGTGTGCGGGGAATTAGTAGGACTACTAATATCACACATCATCGGTTGGTACGATTTTAAAGTACCACAGATATCATTCCTACCGTACATAACCGAACTCCCTGAGGATATTTCTAAAACAGTTTGATATTTTGTCAACAAGCTATTAAAAGAATTAATCGTTACGCGAATTTTTCTAATGAAGTAATGTACAGCAATAAAGTTTTGTGATTAGTCATAATTGCAATTGCTATGACACGGAGAATCCTTATATTTTCGATGCAGCAAATAGTCAATACAGGTAGTAGAGCTTATCTCCAGTTCCTTTAAAATAATTTAAACGAACTGTGAAAAGTTTACTCAGAATACTCGTCGAGAAATGTGGTTTCAACACGGTGGGGCTCCGCCACACTGTGGCAGATTATTTTGACGCATTGGGTAAATTTAGTGTTAGTGCGTTTGACATATTTCTGATATGGCATGAACGTCTGTTTGTACGAGAGAATTTTCTTAAGCATAATGTTGGTTTGGTGTTACTCAACTGGAATTTTAATGAAGCATTAAATATTACGTTAAAGGATAGTTATATGTAGTGTAAATGATTGAGATCTGAAAGAAATAAGTTTGCATGAGAGCTAGTATTTTAGTAAAACTCCTGTTGTGACGATAATGAGTCCTACCGTGTGGCTTCTGTACTTTCAGGAATTGAGGCTCAAAATTGCCACGAATGAGTAGCGCGAGTAAATTGTAAGGTATAGAAGAAGAACATGTATATAATCTTACTTGTATAAATGGCTTACACTTTCGCCATGAAAGATTTTATGTATAATTCAGGGGCAAGTAGGCTTAAAATTTATTGAATTTTGCAGAAAACGGATTCTCACGTATGTGTTCATTTAAAAAATTGAATTTGGTTCTGAATGTTGTGTTGAATGGATATGAACGTCGAATTTAGTCATTTCGGAGAGTTAATAAAATTATTTTAACATTTTCAAGATGGCGTAGATTTTAAGTATTGCTTGCGTTGGTTCCTTTCTGGCCTTTTTTAACTTGAGTGCCCCGATGATATTGAAACCCTTAGAGAGTAGTTGATTTTGTTTGGCGGGTACATTTTGATGATATTTTGAAAGGTGGACGTTAGCACTTATAAAAGAGAAAGAGAGACAGGGTAGAGGGAACTAGTTTGCCAAACCTAAGAGAGAGAGAGCGGTCGTGCAGATGAGTTTATTATTTTTACGGCATAATGACCAAATGACTAAATTATTTTGTAATGAGTTTCGTTTGTTTTGTGATTTAAATTGCAACCTAGGTTAAGTTTGGTGTCATTTGTCAGGTAAATGATAATTGATTTACAAATACACTACGGTATATCTTAAGTTTATTTATTCTAAACTAACGAAGAAAATTAAAAAGCCAAATTAACTTTGTAGAGGGAACATTTTCTGGACAAAGGGCTGTAAATAAATACAACAAAAATTTAATTCAAATGTAGCATTTCTGTGTTCTCTACTGATTGTTATCAATTTTAGCAATTTCTAATACTCTTTATCGCTTTTCTAATTCGAACTGATAGTAAATACTACAATACGATATTATCATAAGCTTGTTTTTCTCATGTAGAGTCGCATGTAAAATACGGTTTGGTTTCTGTGGAAATAAGTGTGTTTATTTATTTATTTATTTAATAGGCCAATAACATTAGATGAATTAGAAGCTCGAATTAGAATTGCGATCACAAACATTCCTCCGGCATATCTGCAGAATGCATTGGGTGCTTTGGTTGATATTCTCAAGAAGTGAATGGACAACAATTTGAGTAGTTATTGTGTTTTTCATAAATTGAGTAACTCAATTTTCTTGTTCAATTCTTTTGTTTTATTCACTTGAACTATTTGTTTAATATTTTACCTTTCTTCATTATTTTAGAATAAACAAACTTATGATATACCGTGCTGTATTTCTAAATCAATTACCTGCAAAATAACACCAAACTCAACAGAGATTGCCATTTAAAAATTTAAGATGGTTGCCTCTGACAAACACCAGTCGCACAAAACAAATGAAACTCACATCAAAATATGGGCATTTATGTATTATTCAACCCCACCAAAGGTCAAATCTAACTGTCAAACCGTTTCTACATATTCCCATTTGGTGCGATACTATTTGCACACCTGTATGTGTAGAAAGGCATTTATTTTAGCTACTGAAATTGTTTTTTTCATGTGTTCATTCATTGAACCAGTCAATGTATATAAATATTTTTCCTAATTGGTACCGAGCTGGTAGCCTACTGGTGACACAACCTGCTTAGCATTCGTGAGGTAATGGGTTCGATCCCCTTTACCGTCTACCTTGTATGAGATTTTTCAGGAGGTTTTCCTCATACACATGTTGCGCATGGTCACTACGTATATATACACCATGTGCGGCTACTTAGGTGAATGCTGGGGTAGTATTCTCCCCGCAGAACCCTAACTCCGTTCCTTCCAATGCTATCCTGACGACACCCATCCTTAATACCACCATACATATACACGTAATGTATGTATGTATAATGGAAATTCATGATTGTGGCAGAAGGAGCTCGGAAAGCTCGAGCAGCCGTCCTCGTCCTTGGGGAGGGTGGGGAAGAAATACGTGACCTTTTCATCTTTCTTCCTAATTGGTTAATAGAATCAGATAATTCTACTCATTATTTTACTTGGGTTATTATAGACCTCCCGGTACAATATTAATTTAAGACCCCATTAAAGGTAAAGTTCGATATGGAGATATAAAGAGAACATCATTAGATTGCTTTGTTTTTTAAGTCACATAAATAGTGTATACACTACCGGCCGCAGAGACTGTCTAATATTTTTCATTATTATTATTTTTTTTTTGATATGTAGATAAAAATAAAAGTTCTAGATTGGAATTGAAGCGATTCAACCGGGAAACGTTCAAATAAACTGTAATGATAAAAATGCAAACAGTACTTAAGAGAAAATTTAAATAATAAAGAACGCACTGCACTGATGGTTACGTTTGTTTCAATTTTAGGGTAGGAGACCTAATTGTTATTTCTACATCTATTTATTTTAGAATTTTGATGACAATTATAAATATTTTTCACGACCGAGCATTTTGTTTATTTACAATATTTGCTTCCAAGGCGGTAGGCTATGTTTATGGTTGATAGGCTCAATACGTCCGTAAGTAAATACCAACCGACGTATTTTACTTACCATCGTCTGAACTAAACGGTATTAAATGTGTTTGTTTGGTTGTAAATAAAACTAAATGAAGCCTTGGAAACATATGGCACGGCCTAATTGTATAACAAAATACAAAATGATATTTGACAAATTCAACTTACCGCGAAATATAAACGTCACTTTCCTTTTCGTTTAGAGATTTAGTAGAAATTAATTTATTTCAATTGAATTTAATAGGATCATGCAAAAACAGTGTAAGCAGCACTAACGTTAAGTGTTGTACCAGTCTCCGGCAAAATTGGAGACTGAGCGCACTGCCGTCTATCGGTAAACGTCACTTACCGTACTTGATACTTAATATACTATAGTTCATATTTATATGAAAGTAAATTCGAAACCTTTAAATTTAGCAATTAATCTAAAAATACAATAATATGTAGTGTTATATTTAAAATAAGGAAATGTCCTTTCAAGGAATATTGCCGCTACTTGGACCGTCAACTTCAAAACTATTTACTATTTACTCCACCTCTCCATTTATTTTATTAATCTTTAGTTATAATATTTACAGAAGTTTAGTTAGCATCTTCCCTTTCCTATTAAAATTTGTATTAAAGAAACTATTTGACTATTTTGTATAATGGTTAGGGTCTGCCCTGCACTTAAGATGAAGTACTCCCAAGGATAGTAAATGCTCTGTTTCACTCCAGTTCTTTTTATTTGAGAGTAAATCTAATTAAACTCATTCTTGAATGTGTCCCTTTTGCATCATGTATCTAAGGGAATTATTTCCAAACATATATAATTATTGAGTTATGACTTGTCCTCGGTCAAAACTATGACACTGAAGATAAAGATAAAGATAAAATGTTGTTTCTTAGTTATTAAAAGTTGTGCTTTTTAGTTGACAATGCCGAAATAGCGGTATACCTTTACCCTTTTTACGTTCCCGTATACTTACTATACGAACACAGTATAGGAAGGTGTTGAAATCATCAAAAATTTGATCTCGAGATTTTGACGGATCTTCACGTTTGGAGGGCCCTTGGATCAATTTTTGACCATTTTAGCATGTTTGTTTGTGTGTGACCGTATTTACGTGTTTCTGTGTGCAATAATGCAAATTCAAGAACAAAACAAATGCTAAGTCATTTATCTTGACTTGACTGACAATAATGTTTCTATTACTCAACTCAATTGCCTGCCTTACTTTGACTTTACGGGCAATAATTAAAACATTAGAATTTATTTACAAGTCTGATATTTAATTACTCGCAAACCTCTAATCTGATTAAACGAAGTGGCCGTCTAGTGGTAGGTACGTTGTGCTATCTAAATTAGATAGGCTGGATGAGGTAAGTGTTGCATCATGAGGGGCAGGTAAAAATGAAAATACTCAAATTATAATCAACGAGCGTTGCGTAGCGGTGGTTTAGCCCGTTAATATAGTCTTATGGGAAAGAACCATCAATAAAACCCAATTTATTCATAAATAAGAACTTGCACAAGTACACTAATAAATCAAATAACACAAAAAAACAATGAAAGGGTTAAATATATAACAAAACACGATTAAATCAGGTTAAAGTGCGTACAAAATTATAACATTAAGAGAAGATAAATAAAAGCAGTTTAGTTACACAGAGACACAATAATAAAATAACATATGTAGTCACATGTAGAATTGGGTCATAAATAATCAAAATAATAATCATAATAAAATCGCACACCAAACATGTGGCCCTTTAAAACCAATCATGCCGGTCTTTAAGTAAATAAGCACATAAAACAATAATAAAATTACGGTGCATATAAAATACAACAACAGTAAAATTGCAAAGGTAAAGGTAAGGACAAAAGAAAACAGACAAGGAATTTGCAAGTACCCAATTGTTTAGTGACCACCAAAGCACAAAAATCGATAAATCAAATTACAATAAAGCACATACAAGGAGAAATCAGCTCGCAGGCTACTTAAACAAACTGACAAAAAGCTCATTAAAAGCAAATCCTTACAGAGCAAGTTATAAATAGATCACTAACATCGTGACCGATATATAAGTTTGAGTGCCTTAGAAAATACAGTGCTCCTCTCTCAGATTACAGTTCATCCATACAACAAATAAAAACAATAGAAATAAAAATTCGAGGTGTTTAATGGTCTGACGTGGGAGTGTGTACCTAACGGAAATTACTTTTTACAAGTAATAACCAGCGGTATCATATATTCATTCACCAGCCACCTCTACACAAATATAAATATAAACAACAACCAAAATCCTAATTCTTACAAATACTAGAGTGAGAGGGTCCTGTACTGTCTTTATTTTAGCAGATTTCAGTTTAACGAGTCCACGTACGTATAAGATACCATTGCAAGGCATGTTTGATTCTTTTAATACGTTACATAGGCGGGTAAAATGATTCACTGCGAGCTTTCAGTTATATAAAAATACATACTTACACTAGAATATAGTGAATATACTTGACCACAGAAACAAATAGTTAACCTAAGCGGTTTAACTTCAAAAGGGTGACTGTTATTTATAAATTAATATTTGAAAAACACTCGAAAGAAAAGACAATTTAGTGTTGGCTTATTCAAAAAAAATGTACACTCACGAAATATTTTTAAAGACAAACTTTATACAATGGGAGTTTTAATTAACCGAAAATCGATCTGGCTCGCCTGACACTAACTGTAACTACCCTTCCCCGATTTCACGTCCACTTCACTCCCGCAAACAACCCCATCTTTTCAAAAGTAATATAAACACAAGAAACATTAATTTCCGTTGGATCAGTTTCATATTAATTATCGCACGACATCTTAATTTTAAAATATGCATTCGTCCGTAACAACCTACATTCCCCTCTCGGGTTTCAGTAACATAGATACCTTTTATCGCTGTCTGTACCGCCACAATTACTTATTAAGCTAGTGACATTTTGCATCAAAAATCGGCGCATAATAAATTCAATGATTCGTTACGCCCCTTCAGTAAATTATTTTAAGCCGACACCTGCTACTCACCCCCAACATGTGTTTTACAACCCTAGACAAATATCAGTTACAAACAATCTCACATTCCTTGCACAAAATCTCTAAATAAAATATTTTGAAAATATTAGAAAATTACGACGTATCATCAAGAGATTAAAAATCCAAATTATCTTTTCTATTATGGTAACAATTTTTGACAAACGTTTATTCCAATAATAAAATTTTCGCGGTCCGCTACCTACAAGTTTTCACAATTTTCAAGTAAACTAGAATCAAAATGGTGCTATCGATTTGTAATTTCTGTCACGCATGAGAAGTGCTCAAAAGCTACTAGATATAAAATTTCAAGCTGATTGGAGCGCTAGAAATTTTATTTCAATAAAAAACTGTTCTTTCATAAATTGAGACTTTTAACCAGGATTTTCGCCTGGAATGCTGCATCATCAATAAACATCCTGAAGAATTCATTTATATGCAGTTACAGTTTGATTATGGAACTAAAAATGAAAGAAAATGGCAAAATTGAAAATCTGTAAAATTTAATAGTATACTACCAATATACGTTAAATACGCATGGAGACATAGCCACGTAGTCAAGTGATCGGAGTTGTAATGAAAGGAAGGGTAGTTCTAACCCTCATCAAGGAAAACTTTTTTTGTTAAATGTGTTTTAAATTTTATTTTACTATACATTTACACTTTAAAATGGCGTACTTATCAAAATTTTGCACCAGCGCTAAACATTAGAAACTACCTAGAAATGTTATTTGACTATTTGTTTTAAATGCTGGGCATTGGACATCACCTACATTAATATTTGAAAGTGCATCTTAAACCAGTATTAAAATATGTATTGAACAAAGTTAAAATTCTTAAGAAGCTTATTGCCTTTTTTGTGTTTCGGAGTAGAATTAAGGTGATGAACATGTAAAACATGAAATCAAAATTTTTAGTTTTATGCATATATATCCGCCAGTACGTTTGTGGTATATATCGTGGGCTTACAAGAAAAAGGCACTAAGTCAAAAATGTTCAAAAATGGGATTTTTGCTCTAGTCTTATGACATATCGCGGTCCGTTAACTGCAAGAACGCATTAAGTCCTACATTCAATATTAAAGGAGTTACAGACTTGTACTAAAGACATTAAAATACTTTTACAATATTCTTAACAGGCATAAAGCACTAAGTTCCTTAGTGCGTTTCTGCTCATTGAATGAGTCAACAGGGTTTAGTCAAACTGCATTAAGTGACTTAGTGCATTCTGCTAGTTGCCAATGTAGCAATACTGACAGCGATTCTGCGCATAAAAGCTGAATTAGGCAGTTGTGTGATCATCACGTGCTAAGACACAGTCAGTTTTTAAAGGTTTTAGTTTTATTTATAATCGTGTAGGTGACCTGTGAAGGAATAGAATGTATAATACAAGGACTGATAAAATATTTTCATTACTAAAAGCAACAAACCAAACCAAAACAAATCAGATACAGGTAAGTTGAGGATATGTTATTAATTCTTCCTACATAATTATTAGCTTAAGATTTGTACTTATCAAATTAATAGAAACACACTTACTTAATTGTCTCAAACTGTGTAATTTGTTTCATATTTTTCGATCGATTGTTTCAAAATTATTTTCAATCGATGCAACTAGAATGTTATGTTATATCATCAATTTTGCTTCAAACCCGTTTGCAATGTACAATAATTATGTAGTACAATGTTATGTATCAAATTTCGGAACCGTCTTAATTAATAATATGGAAGCATTTTTCCTGTTTGCGATGTTACAATTTGCTGTTATTTTTAACTTTTAAGTATTTACAAACTTTTTATACAAATGTTAACAAAACGAACAGTTTTAAACTTCTTTATTATTCTGATCACATGTGTATATAAATATTATATAAACATTTGTTTTAAAACTACTATTTTGGATCGGTATGATCTCAACATTGTATTTCTTTGTCACGATAGGTGAAAATGATTTGTATACGGTTTTACTACCTTGCAAAAAGCCACTACAGCCGAGTAACCCCATCACAACACAAATCTTTAGTGCCACGCTAATTACGAGTAATAACGAAATAAACGAAATGCAGTCAATGCTATTTGAGAATACAGAATTGGCTTACGATTACATTGCTACCTGTGGAAACAGAGTCATTGACTGATCTTGATTTTCAAATTTCCACGCCCTTTCTGAAAAAGATGTAACAGACTTGCAACCTTTAGACAACAATTATGGTGGCGCTACTACAGCCATTGTTGCAGAATCTTCTGTTACTTGAAGATCAAGCCACCGATAATGACGTTGACATGTTAGCAGATGAAGACGAAGAGCCCTACAACGACAACTCCGATAATGACAAAGATTATATCCCAGATGATAGAGATATGTTTTCTAACGACGACTTAGAAAAAGAAAGTAATAATCAAACCCCAGAGAAGTGTAAATCCAGATGGAAGAAATCTAGGCCAGAAACGTGGAAAAGACACAGAAACAGAATTTTAAAGAACAAATGTCGCCCATATAACAACTATAAAGGAGTTCAACAACCAGCTAAAAGTCCGAAAACGGCCAATTGTACAAAATGTAAATATTCCTGCAATAAAAACTTCTCAGAGGAAGAGTGGAAAATAATCTGCCAAAAATATTGGGTGCTATCAACTTATGAACGTAAAAAAGACTTTATACTTCAAAACGTTTCGAGTAACCCTCCTTCATCAAAAAGACCCAGAACAGAAAATGCATTACAGAGAAAAAATGTAAAGCGCTATTTTATTAACAAGAACGAAGAGAGGTACAGGTGTGTCAAAACTTTTTATGAAAACATTAGCTATCTCAAATCGTGTTATACTTAGCGCTTTTAAGGAAAAGATGAATTAGGACATTTTCTGGATGCGATAAGAGAGGAAAAATGCACCATCAAACAAGACGAGTGATCAGGCAGTAGCTAAAGTAAAAGCACACATAGAATCGTTTCCGTGTATGGAAAGTCACTATACTCGGAAGACTTCATCAAGAAAATATTTAGACAACCCTTTGAGTATTAGCAAAATGTATTCGCTGTACAAAGAACAATGTCAGCAAGCAGACCAAAACGTTGTAAGCTTAATAACATATCGAAGGATTTTTTGTAAAGATTACAACTTATATTTTTTCCATCCCAAAAAGGACCAATGTCTTCCTTGCGTAACTTACCAGCAATCTTCTGCCGAAGAAAAGCAGACATGGAAGAGGATCATAATAATCATCTGAGGAGGAAGAAATAGGCACAGGAAGAAAAATTAGCAGACAAACAACGAGCTAAAGTCGATGGCTCGTTTATGTCAGTTACTTTCGACTTACAAAGCTTACTTCAAATACCTTCGTCTGAGGCTTCGCTAGCCTATTATTTGCGCAAATTAAATATGTACAATCTAACTGTTTATGAAGCAGGTATTTCCAATCGAGCATTTTGCTTTTGTTGGACCGAAGTTAATGGGCGAAGGGGTAGTTGTGAGATTGGCACGTGCTTGATAAAATACATTCAAAATTTACCAACTGAAGTAAAGGAAATCTCATTTTTCTCAGATACGTGCGGCGGTCAAAACAGAAGTGTTCAAGTAGCTGTACTTTTCCTAAATTTGGTTCAAAAAACTCATCTGGAAGTAATAGAACAAAAATTTTAGAGAGTGGACATTCATTCATGGACATTGACTCAATGCATAGTGCAATTGAGCGACAGAAAAGATTTATGCCTATCTATTGTGTTAACGACTGGATAAACATATTTAAGCTGGCCCGTTCGACAAGAGGGCGAAACAAGGACAAACCACCTTACATAACACAAGAAATCAAATTTGAAGAATTTTAGATCTAAAAATTGTTGGCAACATTGCTGAAAAACAAGAATTTGGATGAGGACGACCAAAGGGTAAACTGGCTTAAAGTGAAATGTTTTAAATACGAAAAGGAAAGCCTAATATTATTCAATACAAGTACGACTACAACACTCCACACAAAAATATACACGTTGGCGCGAAGCGAAGCGGACGACGTTTAACTTCCAATTTTATAGAAATAGAAAATCTTCCACAACTATATTCTGAAGAACTTAAAATTAGCCATGACAAAAGTTGAACCTGTTGACCATGTGTCAAAAAAGGTGATACCTGAAAGAAGGACTTAAGGATGTACTGCCCGAAGCGGATATGCATGATTCTGAAGTTGAAGAAGAAATAATTTCAAAATAGTTTTTAAGCATCAGTGTTTACTTACTTCATGTTGCAATAGCAGTTTCTATATCTAAAAGTTAGGTTTTAGTTAATAATCAGTATTATTACAAATTGTATTTACTTTTCTTAGAACGTAATAAAACTTTAAAACTGAGTGGCCACCAATTTTTCAATAAAACTGCGCAATCTTAAAATCATAAGCTTTTACCTTTAAAACGTAAAAATGTATAAGAAGAACATAAATCTAAAGGTTTTAAAAGCTACTAGTATCATAAAGAAAAACATAATGATGTATACTTGCGAGTGTTACTGTTACTCACTAAAACACAATTGAGGCTAGATCTTCAATATCTTATCAAGTAAAATGCACTAAGTCAATGCTTTTAATAATTTACAAATGTTTAAAACAGGTTTTCCTACAACAATAAAGCATTTGTTTGTTAATTACATTTACGAAAACATATTTGTCTCCATTTTAAGCTACTCACAGCTTCAGAATGATTTCATGGATAATTATGAAAAGTTCACCAACATTAAAATGCGATTTAGTCAAAACTGTATTTTTTGACTTAGTGCCTTTTGCTTGCAAGCCCACGATATGCATATATACAAGAATGTTGCGTAGAGACACTACAGACTTTATCTGTAAACGGATATAGATCTACACGAACTAAATAATAGTAATTTACTACACAAGACAACAAAGGGCATTTACCATAGAGTGAAAGATGTTAACTGTCATTTTCATAAATGACAAAATCCAACGTTAAGCTGGTCATGGCAATTTGGATTACGTAAAAGAATTAAAACCATTCATTTTATATTGTGGTTAAAGTGTTACCTTAGCAACACCTTTCAATGTATAAAATTGTATTTTAACGGGAAGCACAAAATAAATAAATTTAAACAAAGGAAATCAAAATTGACTAATATTGGCAATGATTGGTGGAGTTATTTAAAACAATTAAGCAATTTACGGAAACAGTAACCCATTCATGAGATGCTATTAACTTCAAAGTATGTATTTCTATTTGAATAACACGTTTATTGAATTAAATGACCTAAACAGTTAGATAAAACGCCTGTTAATAATCTAGTGGTTCCTTAATTTAAATTCCTGTTACGTAAAGGAAGTGACGCACAAGTACCCTATTAAATAAACTGAACAAATCACTTTCAAAATCAATTGATTTAACCGCGGTAGAAATCTAAGATTATTATTCCACATAATTATTGATATGATGTCTAGTTTCTAAGCTGAATTTAATTTTATTATTAATTGCATTATTAAAATAGTGACATAACTAAAGCTTTGTTAAACTCGTATACAAAGAATCCCATCACTTTTGTAAATAATTATTTGAAATAATAACTTTTATGTATTAAGTCCTTAATGCAAGACTTAATTTAAACGAGTCCGGTTTATAATAAAGAGAGCTAGTTCAATAAAGCCTTATTATGGACAAATAATAATAATAACAATAATAATAATAATAGAAAGATTATATATTAAAAGAAAATTTGGGGGTCGAGGCTTATTAAATTTGTTTAATTTATGTAAATCCCAAACATCTCTATTGAGAAACTATTTTCACTCTTTAGATAATTCTTTTGGCAAAACTCTTATTATTTTAGATAAACATTTTCGGGACTTAACTTAAACAAAGAGATTTAGACTGTGAACCAAAAGTAAACTTTGAAATTAATTGGAAAAATAAGATATTACATGGCAAGGATCCGACACTTTTGGATTCCACGAGAATTGATAAGGAGATGTCAGTAGACTGGTTAAAAAAGGTATATTGCATTTTGAAACAGAGGATTCATATGTGCTATTCAAGATGGTGTAATAAGTACAAATAATTACAAAAGCACATTATGAATCTTAATGTTTCAGATTCTTGTAGAAAATGCAATGTACCTTTTGAAACCATTGAACGTATAATAGCTGGATGTTCCTTCTTGGCTCCTACTGATTATCTCCACAGACACAACCAAATTTGTAAGATTTTACACCAACAACTGGCAATTAAGTGCAATTTACTTGATAATGTTAGGCCTTATTATGTTTACACTCCCGAATCAGTATTAGAAAACAAAAGTTATACAGTATATTGGGACAGAATCGTTCTTACTGATCGAGAGGTTAGACATAATAGACCTGATCTTATTCTTATAAGTAAATCAGATAATCATGCATTCATTATTGATGTCGCCATACCCTTAAGTAAAAATATTATTTCTACTGAAGCTGAAAAACTTCATAAATGTGAGACTTTGGCGATAGAAATGATGAGTGTATGGAATATTACAAAATTTCTTTGATTCCAATTGTACTGTCTGCCACTGGTGTAGTATCTAACAAATTCAAAACCCATTTGTCTAAATTTGCACTAAATTCTAATTTATTTCCTATATTACAACGTACTGTTATTTTAGAAACATGCCATATTGTAAGAAAATTTTAGCTAATCTAAATTCTTAGTATTAATATTCAAATATATATTTGTTAGTAGTTTATTAATATTATTATGATACCACTGTATGTGTGATAACAATAAATAATAATAATAATAATAAGCCCTCTCCGATGAGATCCACCTTGACGTGGTGGAGAAGCTCAGTAGCCACTGTTGCCAGCAGTGGTGAAGCAAAGAGATCTCAAGTCGTTTTGTCTTCGTCTGTTCGTTTTTCTCCTTTACTTCTGTCTTTGTTCGGAATCCCAGGTCTTGTGTCTTACTTTCGTTGTCTCTCGTTCTCTGTAAAAATAAGTTTAAAAAATACCAAAAAAAAGGCTGTAGCCCGCTGGCAGGTAGCGTTAAAATGCAACTCGGAAACGACAACGCAATGATCATGGACTGTAACTATTCGAGCCCTTCGGGGCGACAACAACTTACGGAGCAGGGGTTCGGATTGTCCCCAGTACCGGTCGGGAGTGAGGCGGAGCGGGCAGGCCTCACCCGATCGTTATCAAGCGGCTGCTCGGCGTCCGTGGTAGGAAACCAGGCCACGGAGCATGTAAAGTCTGGAATTGAAGACGACCTTGGCGCGATAACGGTTATCCGAGACGTTGATAAGGGTCAACGTGAAAAAACCCTTAAGGAGAGTTTAATAGAGAAGGTGACGTCGGGAAGTCCCCCTCGGTTCCTTCTTATTAAGAGGATGGATTCAGGAAATTTTGACAGAGTAAACCCATTTCATATCCATAAGACTTTATATAATTTAGTTGGTGAAGTACATTCTTGCAAAAAGGTAATGACTGGGCTATTGATAGATACAAAAATAAACAAACAATCGTCATGTCTATTAAAGATAAAAGAACTTTGTGGCCTGTCTGTCAATGTAGAGCCTCACCCGACGCTTAATATTATTAAAGGAGTGGTGACGTGCAGAGATCTTCTAAACTGCACCACCGATGAAATCTTGGAAGGCCTACATGAGCAAAAAGTGATCGACGTGAAACGTATAACAACGAGAAAGGAAGGCAAAATAGTGGACACTGCTAGTGTAATTTTGACGTTTTGTAGCCAGAAACTGCCTGAAAAGATAAAAATTGCAATTCATAGCTTACCTGTAAGATTGTATATTCCGGGGCCACTTCGTTGTTTTAAATGCCAATTATACGGACATTCCTCAGCGACGTGCAAAAATGCAGAAACTTGCGTTTGTGGAAAGCCACCGCATCTAGGAAGCCCATGCGACAAACCCATTTCGTGTGTGAACTGCAATGGGGACCACAACGCGCGAGCTAAAATTTGTCCAAAATACATAGAAGAAACTGCAATACAAGAACTAAAAACGAGGAGTCGAATGTCTTACTTAGAAGCTCGCAAAGAAATATTGGCCAGAACTCCTAAAAGAGCTTCTTACGCCAGTGTCGTCAATAACTTAGATACTCCTAAGAACTTTAATGTTAACGAACTTGCGAAAACATTAGTACCCTTAATAATTTCTACAATGAAGGAATCATTTAGTGTAGTTATTAATAATAAACACGAACCACCCATAGTAGAAACACAGGAGTCAAGTACTAACTTGACGAAAGAAAATACTCAACCCTCTGCTATACCCATGGAAAGCGAAATATTGTCTGAAAAAAGAAAGAGAGATCCGATCCTAACTGCGCCTTTGTCATCAACTTGTGATGAAGACGTAGACGAAGCAGTTAAACTGCTTCATCAAAAAAAGAAGAAAGGTTGGCCGAAAGGTAAACCTCGTAGTCGAAAGGCTGCGGATGATGATACCTAGTGATAATGTCTGTGATATTACAATGTGTACGTCCTTATACATTTGTGTACTCTGTGATATTACAATGTGTACGTCCTTATACATTTGTGTACTATTTATTACTCATATTATTTATTTATTTATTAAAACATGTATGTCTGTGCTGTCACTGTATTTATACACCATTATTTATTTCTATTTGTTATTGTCCAAGTTTATTTATTTATATATTTTTACAATTTTAATCATGGATCTTGAAAAATCTTGCAATGGAATTGCAATGGAATACGTAAACATTATTGCGAATTAAAATTATTAATGGTTAAATACAAACCATTCTGTGTCTGTATACAAGAAACCCACTTAAAAAATAATGAAAGGTTTACTCTTAGGGGTTACACCTCATTTAATAAAAACTATACGGAAAACGAAAGAGCTAGTGGAGGAGTAACAACGTTCATACAAAACAACATACCTGCAAACGTGTTAAATGTAAATACGAACCTACAATGTATTGCAGTTATTGACTTTCCAATAAAGGTAACAATATGCAACATCTATTTGCCAAATTTTAGCTGGCAGATAAAAGATATTGAACACGTACTAGCTCAACTTCCGTCTCCAATAATAATGTTAGGTGATTTCAACGCACATTCTAAAGTATGGGGGTGCATAAAGACAGACTTAAGAGGGCGTATAATTGAAAATTTCATTAACGATAATGATCTAGTGTTATTAAACTCAGGTGAAAGTACGCACCTCAGTTCCATGTCAGGAAGCTTCTCTGAAATAGACCTAACAATGGCTTCTCCCCGAATTGCGTTAAGCTTAAATTGGTATGTGCACGATGAATTTTGCCAAAGTGATCACTGTCCCATAATAATATCTACATCAACACCATCTATGGAAGAATGTATTCAAAGAAGATGGAGAAGTGAAATAGCGAACTGGGAGGAATATGCTCGTAGCTTTAGTACATACCAAGATAACAAAGACCAAAACACAGAAGAAAGGATACTGCACATGACAAGTAATATAATACAAGTAGCTAACAAATGCATACCACAAACCAGCGGAAAATAAAACCACGTGTCGTCCCTGGTGGAACGCAGAAATCAAAAAGCAATAACAGATAAAAAAGGGCCTTTAACCTATTCAAAAAAAATGCTACTGTTGATAACCTAATTAAATTTAAAAAAATGCGTGCACAAGCTAGGCGTACGATTTTAAAACACAAACAAGCCTCTTGGGAAAACTTTGTATCGACAATAACCCCACAAACCGAAGCGACTCAAGTATGGAGTAAGGCCAAAGCGATAGTTGGTAAACAAACATATAGACATATAAAATGTATAAAACTTCAGATAATCGTATTTTAAGTACCAAAACCGATATAGCAGAATTGTTCTCTCACGAATTCCATAAAGTAAGTAGCACAAACAATTACAGCGAAACCTTTAAACATATAAAACAAGAAGAAGGATATGACATAAATTTTGGAACGACAAATATTCAAACTTACAATCAGCCTTTTACTATGGACGAACTAGAGCTGGCATTAAAAATCCAATAACTCGCGCCTGGGCATGACAATGTAACGTATGACATGCTAACCAACCTCCCACAAAAATAAAATCCATACTATTAGATATTTATAATGAAATCTATAACACAGGGAAATATCAGAACACATGGAGAAACGCGATTGTTGTCCCCATCCCAAAGAAGAAACAAAATGCTACTCAGCCTATTGATTACAGACCCATATCACTTACATGCACCATGAGCAAAATAATGGAAAAGATGGTCAATGAACGTCTGGTTTGGGTCTTGGAAAAGAAAAACTTCATTTCAAAGTTTCAAACTGGATTCCGCAGGTTCCACTCAACAATGGATTTACCTATTAATCTTGAAAACTACATACAAAATGGATTCTTGAGCAGAGAGCATACGATTGCAGTTAAATTTGACATCGAAAAGCATTTGATCTCACATGGAAATTTAACGTAGTACGAACATTACATGACTGGAATTTCATAGGAAAATTACCAACCTTTATTAAACAATTTCTTGCAAATCGTGCATTTAGAGTTAGAGTTGAAATGTGCTGTCAAACAACTACGTATTAGAGAATGGAATTCCGCAAGGATCAGTATTAAGTACTACATTGTTTATAATAGCGGTTAACAAGGTCATAGAATCCATCCCGTTACCTGTGCAAAAAGTATGTATGCAGATGTCTTGATAATATACTATCAACATAAAGACATGGCAATTGTGGAAAAACGCTACAAAGTGCAGTCAATAAATTAGAGTCTGCAGTAGCAAAAATAGGTTTTCGATTATCAGAAACCAAATGTAAAGTTATACATTTTGTAGGTTAAGAAGCGAGCACTGTGATCCTAAATTGTACATAAAAAATGCGCAGGTTGAAAACCTGGAGGCAGCCAAAGTACTAGGTATAATTTTTGATAAAAAACTCTATTTTCGTGACCACATTCACTACGTAGCAAATAAATGTAAAAAACGAATTAATCTAATCAGGTGTTTATCACATATCAGATGGGGTTCAAGCAGACAATCACTAATAATGTTTTACAAGGCATTCGTTATGTCTGTAATGGACTATGGAAGTGTAGTTTATGCTTCTACAAGAAATTCTAATATGAATGTATTAGACAGAATACATTCAAAGGGGTTGCGCTGGCTATTGGTGCATACCGAACAAGCCCTCTATTATCGATTTTTATGAATCAGGAGTTTCGTGTCTTAAATTGAGAAGGAAAAAGCTGCTACAAAATTACTATGCCAAAATAATGTCTATTCCGAATCACCTTAATGTTAATATTATAACAGAAGAACTACTGGAGACGTACAAAGTAGGCCTACGATAACAAAGCCGTCATTTTTCCGCGCTATACAAGAACTGGACATCACAAGGTATCAATTTTATAGTCAATCACTATCAGAGCTTCCTCCTTGGGAAACGAATAATATCTCCTTTGTATTAAACTTGAGTAGTCGACACAAACAAGATACACCAAATGATACTTACCGTTCTATGTACGCTGAAATTATAAATGAATTCAGGGAGTATCAAAGAATCTTCACAGATGGTTCAAAAACATCCGATGGTACAGCCTGCGCCTTTTATACAAATGGGCACACTTATAAGTGGACATTAAGTCCCTCAGCGTCAATTTTCACTGCTGAAACGTATGCAGTATGGCAAGCTGTACTATACTGCCGATTCAGTGATAAGGACAAATTCATAGTGTACAGACTCCTTAAGTACACTAGAACATATAAAAACCTGATACGGGAAAAGTAGAACCTCTTGTCGATATGATTAGAACAAATATTCATATTTTACGACAAGAAAATGTACATGTAATCTTTATGTGGATATCGGAATTGCGGAAATGACAGGGCCGATAAAGCTGCAAAAGAAGCAACCAAAGAAAGTGTATGTAAAAATATCCCTTCAAGGGTACACGATTACAAAGCATATTATGCAAAAGTAATAAAAATGGAATGGCAGCAACAATGGAACGACTATAACACACATTTAAAAGCAATAAAAACTTCAATAGAACCATGGCCATGTATGAAATTAAATAGAAGGGAAGAAGTGGTGCTTACAAGGTTAAGGATTGGGCATACAAACCTTACGCATTCACACCTACTAGCCAATTCACCACCAAAGAAATGTGTCACATGTGATAAAACGTTAACGGTAACCCACATACTGATAGAATGTCAACAATATAAAAAGATAAGAGAAAAATATCAGTTGAACCAAAATCTGTCAATAGTACTGTCATATAATATAAGTTGTGTAAGAAAGTTAATATCATATCTAGCTGAATCAAATTTGATCAAATTCTTATAAACATAATAATGGCTAATAGCCTAAGCAGCTGACGCCAAATCAAAAAAAAATAATAATAATAATAAGCCCCCAAGGATACACCCTGTCATGGTGGGGGGCTCTGTAGCCACTGTTGCCAGTAGTGGTGAAGCCAAGTATCCTACACTCCGTCTGTCTTGTACATTTGAATGTCTAGGTTTTCTGTCATTTGTTCTGTTTTGGTGACCTGACCCCGTTAACAAAGGCGAAGTCAAGGTGTAATGCGAACCGTGCCGAGGAATGAATGGCAATACGAAACATGGCCTTGAACGGTGCCTTCTGGATACCTGGCGACCTCCAGTTGTAATATGGCCTTCTGCTGTTAAGGGGGCACTAGCAGTAGCGATGTTTATTTCGTCCCATACTCGTGGGAATAGTATGAGCAATTCCATTAAAAGACCTCACAGCTGCCATTCTCTCAAAAAACTGGCAATACGAGTCTAGAAAAGGAAGCATCACCCCGGTTTTTGACCGTAAAAATAGTTAGTGGGGAATTGAATAACGTAAGTCCTTTCCAAATAAATAAAGTGCTATTTGGTTTTGTTGGAGAAGTAGGAAGTATAAAAATAATCAGGGATGGAATTCTTTAGAGAGAAACGATATCAGCTGCTCAGTTTAGAAAACTACTTCAATCAAAACGATTCGATTCATATGAAATAGAAGTAGAGGCACATAGAACGCTAAATACATCAAGAGGGATAATCTACTGCAGAGACCTCCTAAATTGTACTCTTGAGGAAATATCCACAGAACTGAAATCACAAGGTTTAACAGAGGTTAGGAGGATGAAAACGAAAGTAAACGGTGAACTGGGGGACACTGCAAACCACGTGTTAACGTTTTCAAAACCTAAACTCCCGGAAAAATCAAAGTTGCGTTCTATTAGTTATCTTTACTTCCCTATATCCCCTAAGATGCTTCAGGTGTCAAAAATTTGGACATACGTCAGCAAGATGTAAAAACAATCAAGTATACATATGTGGTAAACCATTACATGAAGGAAAATCATGCAAAGAGCCTCTTACCTGCGTCAACTGTGGGGGTAATCACCACGCACGATTTCGAGAATGTCCAATTTTTCAAAAGGAGGTTAATATACAAAAATAAACACACTGGAGAAACTGTCCTATCCAGAAGCCAGGAGAAAGGTAGAAACTTATACCTCTATCCCACTCAAAAGTTACTCAAAGGCAGCGTCTACACCTCTAACAGTTGACACAGAGGCTATAATAAAAGATCTCGTTACCATCTCTAGTATCTGTATTAAAACTGTTTTTGTACAGAAATCCAATGGTACAACACATGGAAATACAAATTGAACCGTCTGAGCCGTTAGGTGGTAAAATAAAAGAGATGATTGGGAAGAACCTCTCGTAGCAGATGATGGAACGGTACTATCTACCTACTCAGCGAGACCATTTTCCGGGGAGATAACAAAGAAGGGAAGAGGATGGCAAAAGGGAGACCTAGAAAGGTGTCCTGTTAACTGTGATATTTACCTGTGATATTTACTTGTGATATTTACCTGTGATATTTTTAATATACCTGTTTGTGGCGTCTTTAATAATCGACTGTGATATGTTACACTATTTACTCTACTAGTTTTCTAGTATCTTATTATTTATTATTTTTTATATTGTGATTGTCTTAATTTTATTTATTATTAGATATATTATATGTACCTATTTATTTATTACTTAATTTATAAAACGCACAAAACTTATAGCACATTCTACAAATGGCTAATACTCTTCAATGGAATTGCAATGGGTGTATGTCGCACTACTGTGACTTAAAGTTACTGTTAGCAGAGTATGATCCGATGTATGTTTGCCTGCAAAAGACATATCTTAGACCTGACCAGATTTACTCACTGCGACGCTATAATATTGTGCGTAAGGAAGCCGAAATAAATGTGAGAGCCAAAGGAGGTGTAGCATTAATAATTAAGCATGGAGTAAAATATAAAGAAATTAGTCTAAACAGTACGCTTCAATGCGTAGCCATACATCTTTTAGTTTCCAGTCCAGTAACTATCTGCAACATATACCTACCGGATGGAAACTGGGTCAAAACAGAAGAAATCATACAGCTGCCTACACCGTTTATTCTCCTAAGTGACTTCAATGCTCATAACCCAATATGGGGCTCTAGCAAATGTGATGCAAGAGGTAGAATATTGGAAAGTCTTTTAGAACGCCAAGATATAACGGTTCTAAACTCTGGGGCAGTTACATATTTGAACCCTAGATCTAGAGATTTCTCAGCTATAGATCTCACTATGTCACCGCCTGGACTAGCACCGAAACTACAATGGAAGGTACTGGAAGAATGATTACTTTCCAATACTACTATCGAATCTTGAGCAGAACACCTATGCACTACGCCCTCAACATTGGGTAACCAAAAAAGCAAGATGGAATGTGTTTAGGGACTCCTTGTCTACCCCAGACATAGGGGAAGACATCACAGAAAGTTTAAATTCAATTGTAAACTGCATTTTACAAGCTGCGGACAAAGTAGTACCACAAAGCGATTATTACCTTGGTGGAATGCACAAGTATGTGAAGCCATACAAAACAAAAGAAGACATTTAACTTGTTTAGAAGGACACGAAAACTTGAAGACCTAATTGCCTTCAAAAAGCTAAAGCAAACGCTCGTCGTACAATTTTCAACAGCAAACGTTCTTCATGGAACCTGTACGTGTCGTCGATTAGTAGGAACACAACCGCTTCTGACGTTTGGCGTAAGATCAGTGCAATATATGACCAACGTAACTCTCCTCCTTTATCGCACATTCGACTACCAAATGGAGCTATCACACATGATCCGGAAATAATTGCAGAACACCTTGCCAATCATTTCCAAAACACAAGCAACTCAAATAATTACAACCTTCGCTTCTATAGTACTAAAGATGCATTAGAGATTCCTTTAAATTTTTCTACATCAGAAAATATGGCTTACAACCTCCCTTTTACGATGTCAGAGCTCAATGAGTCTCTAAAAACACAAAAGTAGGTGGAGCTTCGGGTCTGGATAACATTCCTAACGATTTACTGCTACATCTTCCACAAGAAACATAGTGGTCTAAGGTACTCTATTGTAGCCTTTCAAACAAGCCCCTCTTCTAGTCTGTGCAGCGAAACAGGAACTCCACCTTTGAATATACGGAGAAGAAAGCAATTAATATCGTATATATGTAATATCCACGCTCAACATAGACATAGGAACTTCAAAGTGTTGTTTGATAATAACCAGAGATGTGAAGGCGATCCAACAAGAACCAAACCTGCTGGAATTCGAGGGAGGAGTTATTCAAGGAAATGGATTTTGATTTTCCAGGAATAATTAATAGAAGATTTACAGAAGTTGCACCTTGGACTCTCCCGAAGTCAAACACGTCGGATATCTGGAAAGATTTCGAAAAGGAAACGTCTCCTGAACGGTATCGCGCCCATTTCAATGAAACAGATTGCGAAATTTTCCAATTACACCATCCTTTTACCGACGGATCCAAAACAGAAACTGGAAGTGGTAGCGCATTTGTCGTAAACGATGAAGCATATTCATGGACCCCATCAAAGATCAACCCCATTTTCTCAGCAGAAGCATACTCACTATGGCAAGCACTTCTTTATTGTGACTTATTTCAAGAAAATCAGAGATTTTTAATAGTAAGCGACTCTCAATGTCTGTTGCATACCTTGACCAATCAATTTACTGATAATCCAGTTATACAAGGATGCCTTGTGATGTTACAGCATATCATTCGGGAAGGTAAGACAATAAAATTTATGTGGGCTCCGAGTCATGTAGGAATTAGGGGAAACGAAATTGCAAACAAATCTGCACGGCAAGCGGCGGAATCAAAATCAAAATGTAGATGTAAAATGGTCGAACATACAGACCTAAAACGTTACCTACAAACCATGCTATCTAAACAGTGGGAAACTGAATGGAATGCTACCTGGAGCCACTTAAGCTCGATAAAGACAAATGTACGTCGATGGAGAATTCCTCTCAGTTTAAAAAGATTAGATGCCATTAAACTACATCGGCTAAGAATCGGACACACCTCCATTACGCATGTCCACATACTTACAGGTGAAAGACCACCACTTTGTATGGAATGCAATGAAACAATTACAGTATCGTACATATTACTACACTGTAGAAGAAGTAAGGATATAAGAAGATTATATAGCCTTGCCGACAACATGAAAGACAATCTTTCTAACCACACGTATATACAATCGATATTAAAATTTCTGAAAGCAACATCGCAATACGACAGAATTTAATATAGTTCTATAAATATAAATGTAAGACATAATGATAGATTAAGGTTAATACGCGAGAAACGGCCAATGACCCTAGCAGTCGACGCCGTTAGCCCTTAATAAAAAAAAATAATAATAAGCATATGTGAGGAGGAGATAAATAAAGAGAGAGACGAAATACTCAGTCAGAAGAAAATAAAAAGGGTTGGCCCAAGGGCAAACCCAGGAAATGAAACTGTGATAAACCTAATGGTCTGTGATACTAACTGTGATATTATCTGTTTATTAAATTATATATTTATTAGTGAGTGTCTTTACAGTTTAATATTTATATTTATATAGAAATATTTATTTACATTTATGTTTATTAACTGAACTAAAAAATTCGATCATATTTTTCTCTTAAACACAAGCAATATACCATTATAAAATGGCTAACATAAGTCAGTGGAATTGCAATGGTTGCATTCACCACTATTGTCAAATAAAAATGATTATAAATAAATTTAATCCTATGTGCTTGTGCTTACAAGAGACGCACTTTAAACCAAATCAACTATACTAACTGCGTGGTTATAAAGTTATCCCAAAGGATATGCCGTCCAATAGTGGAGCCAAAAGTGGTGTAGTTATTATAATCAGAGAAGACGTTCAGTTTAATAACCTTTTATTAAATACAAATTTACAAGCTGTAGCAGTTCAACTAACTGCACCTTGAAAATTATCATATGTAATGCTTACCTACCCAATAGTAATTGGCAGAAGCGTGATCTCCAAAATTTGCTACAACAATTTCCATCATCATACATCCTCATGGGCGATTTTAATTGTCACAATCCTCTATGGGGCTCATCACGGACAGATGGCCGTGACCTAGAAGCTATAATAGACAATCATCAACTAGTACTGTTAAATAATGGCAATCATACTCACCTTTGTTCCAGAATTAGTAGCTTCTCAGAAATTGACCTTACCATCGTCTCATCATGCTCCGCCCCACTTTTCTCATGGAAAACACTAGATAACATGTACAATAGTGATCATTTTCCTATTATGGTCGAAACCCAAATTCAAGACTCGCCTCTTATATATCCAACGAGATGGAAAATCTCGGAAGCTCGGTAGGATATCTTTAGATCACACCTAAAGATTACAAGTATTCCCAGAGCTATAGAAGAGATCACAGAAGACATCTACAATGCTGCTAACAAAGCCATTCCGAAGGTAGGGGAAAGCCTGTCAAGCGACAGGTACCGTGGTGGAATGGAGATGTAAGTGCCGCCATTAAAACAAAAGAGAAAGCATTCAACATCTTTCGGAGACATCCCACTTATGAAAACTTGGTAGCATTTAAGAGAGCCTGAGCGATTGCCCGTAGGATAACGCTACAATGTAAGAGAGAATCGTGGAACGCGCATGTATCTACCATAAACTGTCAAACCTCCAATACACAGGTATGGCAGAAAATTAAGGCAGTATCTGGTAGGAAAGCTTGTCGACCCATTCAACTAAAGATCGAAAAGGAGAGCTAGCTAGTGACCCTCAATAATAGCTGAGCTACTGGCAGACCAATTCCAACGAGTAAGCAGCAATGACAACTATGATCCTTCATTTCTATGTCATAAAGGTGAAAGAGAAAAAGCACTTAACTTTACCTGTCTTCAACAGCTATTTTATAATCTTCCATTCACTATGGTGGAACTTGAAACAATGCTTAAGTGTAAAAAAACGTCATCTCCAGGTCCTGCTTACGTAACATATAATATGCTAAATAATTTGAGTAAGGAGTATAAATCTCAACTTCTTGAGGTAAATAACGACATCTGGAATCAAAGTTTAATTCCGACCAGCTGGAAGGAAGCAATTATAGTGCCTGTGTTAAAAAGTGACAAGAATCCTTATTTAGCCTCCAGCTAGCGTCCAATAAGCTTAATATCTTGCGTTGGGAAAGTATTTGAGCGCATGGTAAGCTATAGGCTAATGTGGCTGCTAAAAAAAGAGGGTCGACTTGTAAACCCTCAAGCCAGTTTTCGACAACTGATCACTTAGTACACCTACAAAATATAGTATTGGAAGCCTTTGCGCACAGACATCATGCTGTTGCTGTTTTCTAGATGTCGAGAAAGCGTTTGACATGACCTGGAAGTACGGTGTGATACAAAAACTTTATGAATGGGGGCTGAGAGGCAATGCGCCCAAACTTATTTTTCATTTCTCCGCGACCGTACTTTCCGTGTTCGAGTTGGGAATCAGATGTCTACTTCCGAAATCAGGAAAATGGTATACCTCAGGGATCTACGTTAAGTGTGGTGTTATTTGTTGTGGCAGTTAATTCCCTAATCACATCTGTACCCAATGAGATTTACAGTTACTTATATGTGGACGATTTAAGTTGTACTCGGCAGCAAAAATAGGTATGATAAGCAAAAACTGCAACAAGCTATAGACACCATAGTCTATAATGCTAGTACAGTGGGGTTCAAAATATCGTATGAAAAAACTTATAGTCTCCATTTTTGCAACCTTCGAGTGCCTCACTATGATTTATGTTCTCTCTGGAAGGGAGATACATTCGATGCAGAAGCTCTGGTATGTTTCTCGGCGTAACCCTAGACCCTAGACTCACTTGGACAGCATATCAACGAATTGATAATAAGATGAAAAAGCGATTAAACACGATAAGACTATTGGCAGGTTCCAACTGGAGCGTAGATCCAGGGATTCTAATAAGGATGTACAATATAATGACAAGAACGAAGATGGACTACGGCTGTGAAGCTTATTCTTCTGCGTCTAACAGTACTTTAAAACCAATTAAATCTATTCAAAGTGCTGCTATCAGGTATTGTTTGGGAGCATTCTATACCAGCCCACATGGCAGCCTATCATGTGAAGCAGGCATTATGCCCATCGGTTTGCATCAGTAATATCGAATCCTAAACTATTCGTGAAAATAAAAGCGCAAACACGCCATCCTAATTATACAATCTTATTTAGGAATGATGCAAGTTTACAAGAGTGGAAAGGATTGCATAAACCAGTTTGGTGGAACGTCAAAAATACTCTCACTTCTCTGGCCGAGCAAGTTCCAAATATGTTGCAGTTGGAACCACTTGAAATTCCTCCGTGGACTGTACCGTCAATTAAGATTCGTTTTGACTTAGAAACTTATAGTACCTACCGAGTAAAATGTAAACAATTAATTAATGTGTATAAACACCACATATTTCTCTATACGGATGGCTCTAAAACCAAAGAAGGAGTGGGATGTGCGATATATGTGAATAACAACGAATATAAATGGTCGTTGCTCCAGCACACTTCTGCATACACTGCATAATTATTTGGCAAGCGCTCCGTTACTCTAAAGTGTGCATTAAGGAGAACCCGTATACTAAGGACCCGCTGGTACATATAATAATTTCGAACATTACGCACCTGGAAAACACTAGATATAGTGTTACATTCTTATGAATACCTAGCCACACATTTATCACGTCGTGCAGCAATAGAAACTGGAAATGAAACAGCGGAGAGAGTACAGATGACTTTCAAAAACAATTGAAAACAAAATAAAAGCGTTATGGAAGCGCACGTGGTTCCAGAGTGATAGTCATCTGGGACGTCTGCAAAACCTTTGTCTCCAACATCTAGAAAGGGAAGAGGTATCCTTCATAGACTAAGAATAGGGCATACAACAATAACTCGCAAACACCTTCTGGAGGAGAACCACCACAATTGTGCAATAGATGTTCAGTAGCCTTAACTGTAGAGCACATTGATTGCGGGAAATCTGAAAGATAACTTTGATACAGGCCAGATGGGTAATCTCATACTGTTTCTAAAAGCAATAAATATGTTCAGCAAAATATAATATGCCTACATAGACATGGTGCCAAAGACCACAGCTATCGACGCACCAAAATAATACGAAAAAAATTTTAAATAATAATAATAATAATAATAATAATAATAATAATAATAATAGTAATAATAATAATAATAATAATAATAACAATAATAATAATAATAATAGAGGAATAAAGTCGAACCAGCACCTCCACGTGGTACTCCTGGGTAACGCCAACGCTGGTCGCACGTCGTTTGTCTGTGTGTCTTTGGTAGTTTTGGTCCTATGTCATTTGTTCTATGTCTTGGGGACCTCACCCCGTTAAACAAAGGCGCGTAATCCAAGGTGTAATACGAACCGTGCTGATGGATGAATGGCCATACTTTATTTGGTCGCGAACGGTGTCTGTCGGGCACCAGGCAGCCCCGACAGTAGTTTTGCCTTGCTGCAATATGGACCACTGCCGTAGTGGACGTTTACTTGTTTCTGACTCGTGGGATATCTTATGAATAGAAAACCTAAACCAAATGAGGATCTGGCCTCTGAAACAGACGAGAGAAGGTCTCGTAAAACACCTTCCCAAACTGTACAGGAAAAGGAGGACTTACCCCGGTTCCTGCTCGTTAAAACCTGGAAGGCGATTTTTCAAAGACATCGCCTTTCTTGATAGCTAGGTCATTGTACGGTGTTATTGGTAACGCTAAATCAATTAAGAAGATTAGAGATGGATTATTAATAGAGACCTCAACTTTCCTACAATCTAGGAAATTGTCTGACTGTAAAACGACTGTGTGAAATGAATGTAGGGGTTATACCACGTAACTCTAAACCAGTCGAAAGGAGTAATCTACTGTCCAGATCTATTAAATTGTACAGTTGATGAAATTAGAGAAGTGTTCAAGGTAGAAAAGGTTATCGACGTTCGGCGTGTGCAGACCAGAAGGAATCGAGTATTAGTGGACACCCTACCCATATCCTAACGTTCAGTACACCAAACCTGTCTCATCAATTCAAAGGAGGAATATATCTACTTCGCGTACGACATTATATCCCGATGCCTATAAAGTGCAGGAGGTGTCAAACTTTTGGGCATTCATTCAACAATTGCAAATGAGAACAAATGTGTATATGTGGAAACGCACTTCATGAAGGTCCATGTTCTGATAACATTAGATGCACAAATTGCAATGGCAATCTACCTACCCAATTACAACAGATGCCCAAAGGTCCAGGAAGAAATGCGCATACAAGAAATAAAACGGCTAAAGAACTGTCATATTCCGAAGCAAGAGAGGACTGAAACTCTCCCAGCTGTCCCTTCTAGGAATTATGCCACAGTAACGTCGGCACCCAATAACAATACAAGTGAAAGTGTAATAGAACCTTGCTGCCTGAGTAAGAAAAATGATCGACAAAAGTATTAAGAAACATATGGATAATTATATCAATACCACACCTCAACGGAAGTAAATATCTATACCATCCGTAACAAAACACCAAGGACGTTACAATAACAGTGAATGCCGCTGAGTTTATGCATACCAACGATGAAGTGGATAGGATCTCGGAAATCTCCGAAAGTGATCTACCGAACAAATGGACCAAACAGAATCGATGCAGATGCATTAATTAAAAGGCCCATATCTAGTAAAATAAAGAAAACTGGAAGAATCCAAAAAGAGGAAACCAGGTTGGGTGAAAGGGCGTCCTAGAAAGACAAACTCTAACATAGACGAATGCTCGGATGAAAATCCGTCTACCTCCCAACCGAGCCAATCCAGTAGAAAAAGGTAGACACTCAAGGAGAGTCCGAAAATAAACTGTGATAGAAACGGCTGTGATAACTTTCTTTGATATTTTATGTACACTGTTCAGATTTATTCGCTTTACAAAACTTTTATTATTCTATTTGTGATAACTGTCTATGATTTTATGTACGTTGTTTATATTTATTCGTTTTACAAACTTATTTATTAACCTATTTGTAATTAGTTGTATTTCTCCTATATACAATTTATTTATTTACTTATCTATTTATTTATTTGCTATCTAAATACGCTTAAACCACTAACCAGCTAGTTCCATTAAAATTGGCATTAACAATAAACATACTTTAACAAAATGGCTACAGTAAAATCAAATAAACATCGCATTCTTGACAATTTAGAGAGCATATTACAATGGAACTGTAATGGTCTTAAGGCTCACTATTTCCAAATAAAGATGATTATGAGTGACTACGACCCTTTTGCATTTGCGTTCAGGAAACCCATTTAAAAGAAAATGAAAGATTTAATTGTAGGGGCTACACTGGTTGCAACCGAAACTGTCTGAGTAATACTAGGCAAGCGGTGGAGTTGTCACCTACATTAAAATGATATACCACATAGACCACTTCATCTGCAGACCAATCTACAAGTAGTAGCCATTGAAGTCCAGTACCCAATAAAATCTGCAATTTGTAATATTTATTTACCACCAATGCCTAACTGGACATTACATGAGTTAGAAAACGTGATTGACCAACTGCCAAAGCCCTACATAATAGTAGGAGATTTCAACGCACACTCTCCTATGTGGGGATCCAATTATATTGACACGAGAGGCAGAATAATACAAAGGTTCATAGATAATAACAATTTAATAGTATTAAATACAGGAAACTTTTACACTTTTACTTACTTACTTACTTTTACTACTATAGACCTAGCATTAAGTTCAGCATTGGCGTTAAAATTAGAATGGGAACCCATTATGACTATTATAGCAGCTATTACTGCCCCATCTTCATTTCAACCCAAATTAAAAACAAAAACATACTATACCAAAATCATGGGAAATTAAGAAAGCAGGTTGGGAAAAATATTCTCAAATTTTGGGTAGTGTCCACCTAAACGAACACCTAAGCGTTGAGGAAAAGTGCATACTTTCACACAAAACATAATTGAAGCAGCATCAAACTCAATTCCAGAAACAAGTGGAAAAATAAAAGCCAACAGTGTTCCATGGTGGTCTAATGGAGTAAAAGATGCAATAAAAGAAAAAAGGAAATTATTTAATACTTTCAAGCATAAACCAACCACGGAAAACCTTATAGCTTTCAAAAAGCAAAAGCTAAAACACGCAGAGTAATTTTAAATGCAAAGAGGGCATCCTGGCAGGAATACGTTAGCAAATTTAATAGAGAAACATGTAGCAGTGAAGTATGGCGAAAAGCTAAAACAATAGCTGGTAAACAAAGTAAAGATATTTCGCCAGTACTAATAGCGAACGATATGAGATTGACAGAAGACGCTGATATTGCAGAAGCAATGGCTCGCCAGTTTGAGGAAAATAGCAGCTCCGAAAATTATAGTCAGCCTTTCTTAAAAATAAAGCAAGAGCAGGAAAGTGACATTAGCTTCACAACTAATATGAAGCTAGACTACAATAATCCTTTGACTGCCAATAAATTAAATAAAGCTCTGGCAAATACAAAAATACCGCTCCTGGTCCAGATAAGGTTGTGTATGCGATGCTGAGAAATTTGCAAACAAAAAAGAAGAGCTATTAGGATTTACATTGACGTATATGCGCAAGGTACCACTTACTCTGTACAATGGCAACATTCGGTCATAATTCCTAAAGCTAAACCCGGAAAAGATACCACCGAAACAGTAAATTATAGACCAATCTCTCTTACATGTTGTCTAAGCAAGATCTTTGAAAAATTAATAAACTGTAGGTTAATGTGGTTATTGGAATACAAACAACTCGACTTATCAAACAGGGTTTCGCAAATTTCACAGCACAATAGATGAACTGGTGTGCCTAGAAAATTACATCCTACACAGCTTCATAAGAAGTCATACGGTAGCTGTCAGCTTTGACTCCATAAAGCGTATGAACTAATGTGGAGGCACAGCATAATTAAGCAAATGCAGGAATGAAACTTTAAAGGTAACCTTCCGCAGATTATTAAAAGCTTCTTATCATTTCGTAGCTTTGTGGTGCGAGTGAGAACTGCGATATCTAATTTCCAGGTCCAACATAATGGTATACCGCAGAGATCGGTCCTCAGCTGCAGTCCATTCCTAATCGGAGTTAATCAAATGTTGTCCGTTATTAATCCACCGATAAATAAGTGTATGTATGACTTAATTGTCTTCTATGAAGGCAGTGCAATAGAAAATCTCGAGAAAGAACTCCAGGCAGCGATTGACGACATTACAATGTACGCCACAAATAAAGGTTTGAGATTCTCTGAAAGCAAAACCTCTGTAATACATTTTGCAGGTTAAGAACGGAACACAGAGAACCTAAATTGTATCTAAATGGAGCGCCACTGCCAACACTAGAAGATATAAAGCTACTTGGCGTCACGTTCGATAAGAAGTTATATTTCAAGAAACACATAACTAGTCTAGCTGTAAAATGTAAAATAAGATTAAACCTAATAAATTGTATAAGCAGTATAAATTGGGGGCACAGAGACAAGTGCTTATCCAATTATACAAAGCATTGGTATTATCGGTTATAGATTATGCTTCTGTGGTATATTCATTAGCCCAGACCTTCTACATTAAAACTCCTAGATACAGTACACGCAAGTGGAATAAGGATGGCTGCAGGTGCATTTAGTACGAGCCCGCTGATGTCAGTTTTGGTCGACGCCGGAATTCCATCTTTAAGTATACGGAGACAAATAATACTCTGTAACTACTGGGTAAATATTATGACAACACCGAAGGACCTAAACTACTCAATATAGGAAAATAATGATACTGTAGAACTTTAGGTTAAGATCAACGTACAGCAAACCCGCAATAGTCAAAATAAAGGAAGTCTTAAACACTATGGAGATTAATATACCACCAATAATGGAAAACACACAGAAGAAGTTCCACCGTCGAGAATACCTGAAGTAGCATTAATAACAGAGCTAACAGACTACAAAAAGACAACACTTTACCCGCAATGTATCGGATACAGTTTCGAAATCTATTATCCTAACACAAGGAACACTTACCAATTTTCACGGACGGATCAAAAACGTCTTCAGGTACAGGAAGTGCTATCTTTGTAGAACAAAACTCTTATAGTTGGTCGCACCATAATAAAACAAGCGTGTACACGGCCGAATTGTACGCTATCTGGCAAGTCCTACTTTTATGCGATAAACGCAAAGAGACCAAATTTATAATAATATGTAGTGATTCCATAAATTCCTACAAACTATACAAAATGGAAAAAAGGATCCTCTGCTAAACTACATCTATACACAACTAGACACTTTGACTAAGATCAACAAACATATATTATTTGTTTGGAATACATGGAAATGTAAATGCCGATGATGCAGCAAAGAGGCAACAAATAAAATTCTCTTTGATAATACACATTTAACACAAAACGAGATACGCAACTACATCAAAAGTAAAAATATGCAACAGTGGCACACTGCATGGAACCAGTCAGATACTAAACTACATCAATTTAAAAAGTACACAACACCATGGAAGATTAAATACTATCTACCCAGAAAAGAAGAAGTGATAATTACGAGAATAAGAATAGGGCACACCAACATAACATACTCCTACTTACTTGGCAGGACCGGTAAAGTTATTTGAAAAATATGTAACGTAGCAGTAACAATTGAACACATATTTATACATTGTCCGTTATATAAGCAGGTTTTATGAACAGGGTGGCTGATATACTGAAAGATAGTAAAGAAAGCGTGTCAAAAGTAATTGAATTCCTTAAACAGATTAACCTATATAACAAAATATAGGAATAAAGAAAAATAGCAACAAAACGTACAAAAGACCATATGACCATAGCAGTTTTCGCATTAAAAATAATAATAATGCTCAAGGGGGGTAGCCGTACTGAGAAGATGTAA
Organism: Vesta saturnalis; assembly: GCA_036346205.1. Classification (NCBI taxonomy): domain Eukaryota; kingdom Metazoa; phylum Arthropoda; class Insecta; order Coleoptera; family Lampyridae; genus Vesta; species Vesta saturnalis. Next base: position 160,458 of record JARFJB010000245.1, read on the forward strand.
TACTGTATCTGCGCAGACACCTCTAAACACCCGCTACAGGCAGTAGGGGTTCGGCTATCGCATCCGATTGTCTTGACTGTATGCAGTCTGTACCTCCCAAGGGACGATTGGGAAGTGGAAGACCTGGAACATCTGGTGGGTCAGTTACCGGTCCCTGTTCCTACTGGTAGAGGACTTTAACGCACATAGTCCTCTATGGGGTTCGGAATCCAGAGACAGTAGTGGTCGAAAAGTAGAAGAACTACTTCAGGGGGACGATATCACTTTATTAAACACGGGTACTCCTACCTTTTTCAACTCTAGATCGCGTAATTTCCACGCCATCAACTTGCCCTCGCCTCACCGCTTTTATCGACTCGATTTGGATGGGAACTCCTTAATGACCTCCACAACAGCGTTCATTTACCTATCCTTATCGAAACTGACACCCCTAGATCTCCCGTTACCACTACCCGTAGGTAGAACCTTGGAAAGGGCAGATTGGTCCCTGTTTAAGGAGGAAATGTCTAGGGCCATGAATACATACGCTTCCCTATCCCAAGGGTACAAATAATAACAGATGTCATTATAGGTGCGGCAAACGTCTCAATTCCAGAGACGGAAGGTTAAAGTTTCGTAAGGAAGATTCATTGGTGGTGCCCGGAGGTGAGAAACGCAATTAGAAATAAGCAAAATGCCTTTAATGTGTTTCGTCGTCGTCCCACCTTTGCGAACTTAGTCGCATTCGTGCATCTTGGAACGAGTACGTTTCAACGATCGCGCCGAGCACGTCCACGTCCGAAGTATGGCGGAGGATAAGGGCTATAGCGATCGGCAAAGTGAGCGACACCCTGAAACACATTAGAATGAAGGGCGGCATTATAACTGACACACCTGAATGCATTGCCGAAACGATCGTGGATCAGTTTGAAGAAAATAAGAGAGACCGTGAGAATCCTCTCGACTTTGGCAACGACAGCATGCTTCCCTATCATATACCATTTTCCATGACAGAATTTGAAGACGCCTTTCGATGCTCTAATTCCAAGTCTCTGGGTTCTGACGCATCCCGTATATTTCATCCGACACCTTCCCCCAGTCGCTGAAACGTCTCTACTGAACTTGTACAACAAAGCTTGGTCGGAGAACACCTATCCCAGACAATGGAAGGAGGTGGTGGTCGTTCCAATCATAAAGGGCCGTAAAGATCCTCCGACCCCATCTAGCTACAGGCCCACAAGTCTCATTTGTTTTATGGGCAAACTCTTCGAAAGGATGGTCAATAGCAGGCTTGTGTGGTATCTTGAATCGAACAACTGCATTGTCGAGCATTAAGCGGGATTCAGTCGGAACCGGTCGACCACTGACCTCGAGAATGTTATACAGAGTTCATTTAGAGACAGACAACACACGGTATCTCTTTTCTTCGACCTACAGAAGGCGTATGATATGACCTGGCGGTACGGTGTGCTGCATAAACTGCATGATTGGGGACTGAGGGAATGCTTACCTCTTTTTGGCAGACTACCAGAGCGATAGAAGCTTAAGGATTAAGTGCCTTAATTGTTTTCGAGGCCAAGGGTTATGGAAAACGGCATCCCTCAGGGTTCGCGTCTAAATGTCACTTTATTTGCAGTAGCCGTTAATGATCTTGTGACGAACATTGACGAAAGGGTAAAAGGTGTCTTTATGTGGACGATTTAGTAATATTCTGCTCAGGGTCCACCATCAGCCAAATCTCAAGGAACCTTCAACCGGCCATGAATATCATAATTCAGAACGCCGAGATTACCGGTTTCAAGTTTTCACGGGAGAAGATGAATTGCGTCCATTTTTATCGGCCCAGAAAACCCCATTATGAACCAATTCTTTTCTTTAAAAATAACGCTATACCAACATCAAGGATCGGTCAAGTTCTTGGGCCTAATATTTGACGAACAGTTAAGGTGGAAACAGCACATCGATAGTCTTGTTGATAGATGCGAAGCGACCATCAACATTCTCAAAGCGCTTGCGGACACCAAATGAGGCGCTGACCCTTACACCATGTTGAACATCCATCGTTCCCTTGTGCTGTCCCGTGTGGATTATGGTTGCGTGGTTTATTCCTCGGATCGCAAGTCTACTCTGAGGAGATTAGAGCCAATACACCACAAGGGACTGAGATACGCATAGGTACTTTTCCTACCAGTCCCGTGAATAAAATATACTCGGAATCCGGATTTCTCTCTGTCACGCAAACGAGATGCATTTATTTGTAGATACGTTGCTGTAATACATGCCCAACCTAACCACCCAAACTATCACCTTATTTTCGGTGATCAGAACGGATTTATCAATAGGCCCCCTATCATCAGACCAGTTGGTGCAAGAGCCTATGAACTGCTTAGCACTCTGCACGTCAGCTTTCCACCAGTGTTACTCATAGGCTACGGAAAGGTTCCTCCCTGGACGATCCCCGAGGTAGAAATTTGTCTGCGACTCGCCGATTTCGTGAAAGAACACACGGGTGATGTAATGTACCAGACGGAATTGAGTGCTATTCTGAACAAATACCGTAGTCCAACGGTAATATACACCGTACGGAATCGGGAGTGGATGTGCCATATGCATCGAGAGAGTAACACACGAGTGGACACTATCTCCAAAGTGCACAATAGTTAGTGCCGAACTCTACGCGATATGGCAAGCCCTGTTGTACTGTATGATGAGTCGCACAGGGACATGCTTTATTATCATTACCGACAGCCTAAGCGCCGTTAATAGCTTAAAGGTTCGTTATCCTCGCTATCCGCTCATCCAAAAGATTCAGGTGCTTTATAACCACGTTACAGAGAATGGTAAAGAGAGATTTGGTTTGGGTCCCTGGTCACATAGGAGCAGGGGCAATGTTTTGGCCGACACGGCAGCTAAACGAGCCGCGAGAGGAGGACACGTGGATGCCTGAGGTGAGTCACTTAGATCTCAAAGCGGCTTTGACTACCGCGGTAGATAAAATTAAGCGGTAGAAATCACCCCTACGTTTGAATAGAACCGGATGTATTAGAATCGATAGATTAATGATTGGCTATACCAAAATAACACATGTCCACCTGCTACTGGGGAACCTCCTCCAGCTTGCTTGACTTGTGGTGATCAGACCCCAGTACAGCACATATTGTGCATATGTCCCAGACTTCGCGCTATTAGACAATCGTACCAGCTAACAGGAGAACTAGCAGACATATTAAACCAGTTGCAACATATAAGACATGTCATCAGTTATTTACAAGCCACAGATTTGTTTGACATGATTTGATCAACATTGCATAATGGGCCAATGACCTTGGGGGAAGTAGCTACTGTTGCTAGCAGTGGTGAAGCTAAGTATCCCAAGTCGTTTGTCTCCGTTCTTCCTCTGTTGTACTTGTGTCTTACGTCATTCATTGCCCTGTCTTTTGTTTTATGTGCTGAGCACACAGCGTTACCAACGATGTCCTTCGGAAAACTGCCGACCTCCGATTGTATTTAGGCTTACTGGGGTAAGGGAGCACTGCTTCAGCCGACCGTATATTTCTGCTCGTCTCTTGGGAACAACATGAGTCACAAAATTCTTACCAAACAGAGTGCCAGCTCTATAAACATGGAGGTGTCGGAGGGTCCACCTGTAAAACCAGCCAACAAGACCTCGTTAACTAAGGTCTCGCCTACAAGAAAGGAAAAGGCGTAGAACTACCCCGGTTCCTTCTTGTTAAGAAAGTTGATTGAGATCTTTCAAAGTTTCGCCACTTTTAATTGCTAAAACTATGTTTGGTATAGTCGTAAGTAGGAAGGTGTTATCGATTTGTAACTTCAATCACGCATGAAAAGTACTAAAATGCTACTAGATTTCAAGCTGATTGGGGCGCTAGAAATGGTATTTCAATAAAAAAAACTGTTATTTCATAAATTGAGACTTTCAACAAGAATTTTCACCTGGAATGCTGCAGCATCAATAAACATCGTGAAGAATGCATTTATATGCAGTTACAGTTTGATTATGACACTAAAAATGAAAGAAAATAGCAAAAATTGAAAATCTGTAAAATTTAATAATGTACTACCAATATACGTTAAATGTGCATGGAGAGCATAGCCACATAGTCAAGCGATAGGACTTATAATGAAAGGAAGAGTAGTTCTAACCCCTCACCAAGGAAAACTTTTTTTTGTTAAATTTGTTTTAAATTTTATTTTACTATGCATTTACACTTTAAAATGGCGTACTTATTCAAAATTTTGCACCAGCGCTAAACATTAGAAACTACCTAGAAATGTTATTTGACTATTTGTTTTAAATGCTGGGTATTGGACATCACCTACATTAATATTTGAAAGTGCATCTTAAGCAGTATTGAAATATGTATTAAACAAGAAGTTAAAATTCTAAAGAAGCTTATTGCCTTTTTTCTGTTTCGAAGTAGAATTAAGGTGTTGAACGACATGTAAAACTTGAAATCAAAAAATGTAAGTTTTATGTATATATATATATATATATATATATATATATATATATATATATATAAATCCGCTAGTACTGTTATGGTATGTATGTATATATACAAGAATGTTGCGTAGAGACACTACAGACTTTATCTGTAAACGGATATAGATCTACACGAACTAAATACTAGTAATTTACCACACAAGACGCCAGAATGGCATTTACCATAGAGTGAAAGATGTTAACTGTCATTTTCATAAATGTCAAAAGCCAACGTTAAGCAGTACATGGCAATTTGGATTACGTAAAGGAATTAATACCATTCACTTTATATAGGTACACTGTGGTTAAAGTGTTACCTTAGCAACACCTTTCAATGTATAAAATTGTATTTTAACGGCAAGCACATAATAAATAAATTTAAACAAAGGAAATCAAAATTGACTAATATTGGCAATGATTGGTAAAGTTATTTAAAAACAATTAAGCATTTTATGGAAACAGTAACCCATTCATGAGATGCTATTAACTTCAAAGTATGTATTTCTATTTAAATAACACGTTTATTGAATTAAATGACCTAAACAGTTAGATAAAACGCCTGTTAATAATCTAGTGGTTTCTTAATTTAAATTCCTGTTACGTAAAGGATGTGACCCATGAGTACCCTATTAAATAAACTGAACAAATCACTTTCAAAATCAATTGATTTACCCACAGTAGAAATCTAAGATTATTATTCCTCATAATTATTGATATGATGTCTCGTTTCTAAACTGAATTTAATTTTATTATTAATCGCATTATTAAAATATAGATATAACTAAAGCTTTGTTAAACTCGTATACAAAGAATCCCATTACTTTTGTAAATAACTATTTCAAAATTATAACTTTGTATGTATTAAGTGCTTAATGCAAGACTTAATTTGAACGAGTCCGTTTTATTACCGAGCGAGCGTTGCGAGTAGGGCCATAAAGAGAGCGAGTTCAATAAAGCCTTATTATGGACAAATAATAATAATAATATCAATAATAGTAATAATAATAATGATAATGATAATAATAATAATAATAATAATAATATATAATTATTAATCCTAGGGGTTAGACTACTTAATAGGCGCGTCCCCAGGTGGCGGATAGGGAATGACCTTACAAATGATCGTAAGTGATGCAAGGCCAATACCGAAATATGAGCTCGTGGCGGTAAACCGCCACTGTTAGCTCTAAAGAATACGGTGTCGCGGACCAGTCCACGTGGGGCCTCGTATCTAACGAGGACAGGGATGGTAACCCTGCGTCCCCTATCTGGAACTACACTTTTCTTATACTAGTCTTGAGTGGCTTCCTTACTTTAACCCTTTTCTGTCGGAGCAATCTCGCTCCAACTCTTGTTCTCTTCAGGCTCCCAGTGAAAGCTGAGAGACCTTTTCCTTTCTTTCTAATCTTCCCAGGACATGCGCCTTCAAAAGCGTATACGAGTGTAGCTAGCCCGGGATGTCCTAGCTGGGGCGGCTGAGCGCTATCCGTCTCCTAATATCGCAACCGCGAACTGTACTTCTGAGACTCTAGCAGGGCGTGGCTAGGGAACGTCGTACAGGTAGTGGTCGGTGGTCTTGGCTTAATCGCCCGGACTACGAGGAAGGCAACCTCTATAAAAATCTCCCAATCCCAAGGTCGTTTGGCAGTTTTAGGTGCTGAAGGGATTGCGCGAAGGGAAGCCTAAGCGTGGCCAGGGGCTCTGCTACTTGTGACTTCATTACCGAGGGTTCTAGTGGGAACAGGATGAGTGTGTCATTAACTAACAATGAGAGGGCCATCTCGTTAAACGTGGAAGTGGTTGAGGGTCCACGTCATAATCCCCTAAAAGCCAGATTTGTGCCATTAGACCTGGCCATGGCAGGAAGATTTTCCTACACCGGCAGTCTCGAGTGTAAGCAGCAAAAAGGAGGTCGTTCCCCGGTTTCTGCTCATTCAGTGTGAAGAAAGGGACTTCTCCTCAATGAGTCCTTTCTTTATTAATAAAACTTTGTTTGGTTTAGTTGGAGTTTTAAAAAATGTTAGAAAAGTTAAAAAGTAAACAAGCTAAAAGATTAATGCAACTGACACGTTTCGGTGATTTGAATGTAGCTATAAAACGTCATGCTACGTTAAATTTATCAAAGGGTGTAGTGTACTGTAAAGATTTACTGAATTGCACAGTAGAAGAAATTAAAGAAAACTTGGAAGCTCAAGGTATCATAGACGTTAAAATTCGAGGAATATTGGAGGATACTCCTAATCACATTTTAACGTTTAATAGCCCTCAGTTACCAAAAACAGTTCAAGCAGCCCTCTACCTGCGAGTACGACGGTATACTCCAAATCCGCTTCGCTGTTTTAACTGTCATCGTTTTGGGCATACATCTGTTTCATCTAAACAGCCTCAACGGTGCATCTGTGGAAAAGATGTTCACCAATGGTTACGTTTCGGGGAGCCAATTATGTCCAAATTGTGGAGGACCCCATACAGCCTTAACAAAGGTATGTCCTATATATAAGGAGGAAATGAGGATTCAAGAAGTAAAGGTTATCCACAGGATATCGTACCAGGAAGCTAAACAACAGGTAACGAATTTAACCACACCGACCATATCCTACGCAAACATTACTTCATCCTCTACCTCGACTACCTCCTTTATACCTGAAATAAAAAAGATAATAAAAGAACAGTTGTCCACCGTTATGCAAGTAATATCTAAACAAAATGCAAACACCGCAATAGTAACAGAAAATAAAGTACCCACATCTGAAATAGAGCAACCAGTAAAACCTACGGAAATACAACAAGCAAAGTTTACTGTCACTGAATCAGATCCTCCAATGGAAGAGGAAAGTTTTGGTGAAAAAAGGAAACGTGATGTTACGAGGAGTGTTTCTTCGGAAACCATTGTGTCTATCGAAGAAACTAGGTTAAACACAGGATCTAGTTTAGAATCCATAGACAAAGACTTGATAGACGTAGTCAAGAGAAAAAAGGAGTGGCCCAAAGGTAAGCCTAAGGGCACGTCCAAGGAGAGAATCAAAATTTCTAGTCAAAGAAGTGATATATAGATTCGAGTCAAAGAAGTGATAAGAATATCTGTGATATTTTAATTTTTTGTTGTGTCTGTATTCGTTTTATTTATTTATTCGTACGATGTTTAAGATTTTATCTATACCTTTGTTCTTGTCCTTATACATAGATTTTATATTTTTGTCTACACACTTATTGTTATGTATCTTTTATAAAATTTTAATAACAATATTAAAATTTCGCACGCAATTATACAAGCAAATTGTAATGGTCTGGTTCATCACTATCCAGAAATAAAAAAGATTATCGTAGACAAATCTCCAGATATATTGTTTTCAGGAAGCTAGATTTACACATCAACACATTTTTAATCTTCGTGGATTCGTGTGCCATAGAAAGGACGGTCCGATTCATACAAGGGCAGCGGGTGGTGTTGCTGTCTTTGTCAGAGAAGGAATACCTGCTAAAAAAATTGATATTAACATCGATCTTCAAGTAATAGCTATACTCACCTCCGTTCCTACAAATATGTGTATTTGTAACATATACTTACCAAACAATTTCTGGGTGCGCCAGGATATTCAAGATATGATCGACTAATTCCCACGGCTATTTTTGGTGGTTGGAGATTTTAACGCACACAATGGTCTTTGGAGCTCTCAAGATACAAATACCGCTGGAAAGATAGTTGAAGATTTAATTCACAACAATAATATCGTTTTATTGAACAATGGAGATCTGACATTTATAAATTCCTTCTACTTCGTTTTCTGTGCTAGATTTGTCAATGTGTAGTCCTGCTTTAGTACCTAACGTTGAATGGTCCGTATTGAACGAAGAAGTCTTTTTCCGACCACTTCCCAATACTAACCAAATTTCCTAAAAGTGGTTCTGATGTTGGGAAACTAATGCGCTGGAAAACAAATAAAGCCGACTGGCAAAATTTGGCGAAATGCTCCTTTCAAATGAAAGCACAAACGTAGAGGAATTCACAAGAGATGTGATAAATGCAGCAGAAAGTACCATTCCCAAATCGAGCAAAAGACTAACTACACGATCCGTTCCGTGGTGGAATAAGGAGATATCAAACGCGGTTGAACAATAGAAGAAGGCTCTAAATAAATTCCGCAGGACACCTACAATGGAAAATTGTATAAAATTTAAACGTTACCGAGCCATTGCAAGAAGGCTCATACTCGTAGCGAAACAAAATAGTTGGAGAAGCTACGTCTCCTCATTGGGTAGAAATACTACTTCCAGAGAGCTATGGAACGGTATCAAGAAAATTACTGGACGCTTTCGCATTAATATGCCGGCAGTTCTCAACGCTAACCAGGGCAGTGTAACAATTATAGAGGAAATGGCTGAGTGTATGATGGCACATTTTACAAAAGTTAGCAGTTTGTGTAATTATGATGTAGATCTTAAAGTAATTAAATCAACCCTTGAGGTGCCGCTAAATTTTGAAACAGCCGAGATCTGTCCATATAATGTCACCTTCACCATGGAAGAAATGGAACATGCACTATCAAAGTGTAGAAACACCTCACCAGGTCCAGATAGCATATCATACGAGATTTTCCAGTACTTACAAAACATACAGTGTTAAAAATTTACAATGAAATGTGGCACTCGGGGTCTTACCCTGATAACTGGAAAACTGCAACAGTAATCCCCATATTAAAACCACAAGAGCCTTCTATCCTCCCCGGCAGCTATAGACCAATCTTCTTAACATGTTGTGTGGAAAAGTTAATGGGAAAGATAGTTAACAACACGTTGTTTGGTTTCTAGAAAAACATAAATTACTATCTCCCTACCAATTTGGGTTTAGGAAAAACTATTCTGCGCTAGACTGTTTAGAGTTGCTGGAAAATGCCATGCAAACGGGTTTTGCCCATGACAACATACGGTTGCTGTATTGTTTGATTTAAAAGGAGCATTTGAAATGCCATGAGGGCATAACATTTTAAAAACTTAGCACGAATGGGGCATTAGGGGAGAAATGGCAAACGTTATTCTAAGCTTTCTATTATATATAAATATTAAAGTGAGACTAAGGGATGTATACTCAAATACTGAAACACTGGAAAATGGCATCCCTCAGGGTTCTACTCTGAGCGTTAAACTTATTTATTGTTGCTGTAAACAAACTATTGATGGCGGTTAGAGATTCAGTGAGGAGAGCAATGTATGTAGACGATTTATGCGTATTTAAGTCCTCATATTCCATGGATGACATAAGTAAATCTCTACAAGATTCAATTAATCAACTTGGTGAAACTGCAAGAAGTATTGGTTTTTCAGATTCTCCTACAAAAAGTATACACTCATTTTTGTCGGTTAAGGTCAAGACACAATGAGCCGGTATTATTACTAAATGGAGTACACATTAGGGCCCAAAGGGTAACAAGGTATCTAGGTGTATTTTTTCACCAATAGCTTCGCTGGAAAGACCACATCCGTGAATTAACAAATCGACGTAAAACATATTTAAACCTCATAACTTGTTTAGCTAATATAAACTGGGGAAGTAACAGTAATACCCTTCTCCAAATTTACCGCAGCACAGCTCTAGCTAAATTCTATTATGGGACATCAATCTACTCTGCAGCCCGAAAATCTTGGCTAGCTCCTCTCGAGTTAGCACATTACAACATTCTAAAGAAGGCGCTAGGAGCATATAGAACAAGCCCAAGATTAGCGGTATACCGAGAAAGTTTTTCATGTCATTATCATACCGATATGAAATATTAACCCTAAAATACTATAATAGGGTGGTGTCAAACCCCCTTCACAAGGTTTTAGTTAACAACTCCGAAACAATATTTAGGAAAGACCAACCATTACATGCGCATTAGCCTTCAGGGTGACAAAATAAGAGATAGATATCAACTCCCGGAAATCAAGATTACTAGCAGGTGTCTATATGAAATACCAGTCTGGCAGATGTTAAAACCACAATTCGCATTGGAATTAAGCCAGTTTGCCAAAAATGATGTCTCCTGTAATGTGTTTTTAAAACTTTACACTAAATTAAGAGAGAAATGCAAAGACTACATATTTATCTATACTGACGGATCAAAAACGCCAGAAGGGGTCGGAGCTTGTTTTATTTGTAAAGATATAAACCATGGGTATCTTTACATACGAACACAAGCGTATATACTGCAGAACTAATAGGGATTAAACACGCAATCCTGCACATACTTAGTTGTGCTGAAGCTGATCATTTTATAATTTGTACAGACTCTCTAAGTGCCCTTCACTCTATAAAACATGCTTTTAACAAAAATGGTCTGGTACAAGAAATACAATCCCTTTTGCATATTTTAGACACAAATAAACAAATTGTAGTTACATGGATACCCAGTCACGTAGGGATTAGGGAAAATGAACTAGCCGATGAATCAGCTAAATCCATGGCCAACAGCAGAAGAACTAACGAAGTAGCATTGCCAGTCGAAGAAGCAAAACGTATCCATAAACATTTAATTACTAAAATGTGGTTAGCAAATCATGAAACACCGAATGATTATGGAGATGACCCAAATTTTGCTAAAAAACAAAGTACGTGCGCCACAAGAATAGAAGAGAAGAAGTAGTCTTCTGTAGGATACGAATCGGTCATACAAACCTAACGTCTGCATATATCTTAACAGGCCTAAGACCCACTACATGCGAGAGATGTCAACAGTTGATAACTATAAAACATATTCTTATAGAATGTCATACATATGTATTGGAACGTCCACGCCTATTACCACAAACGTTACAGCAATGCCTAAAATATGAGAATATAGATAAGGTCATAAAATATTTAAAATCTATCGACCTATATAGTAAAATTTAAATAGCTAAAATGAAAATAAGGTCTAATAGCCTATGAAGCTGAAGCCCAAATAAAATAAATAAAAAAAATAGTAATAATAATAATTTGAATTTGAATTTGAATTTATTTATTTCACAGTATTTACAGTTTAAAGTCCACCAAAGTCAAATGACTTCTCCGTTGGTGCCTTATTTATACAATAAAGTAAATAAGATACATATATAAATTACAATTTCTCTTTTGGTGTGGCGTTTAAGAGTGTACACAATCATTGCAAATTACAATTAAATAGGTCATGTTACATGTCTATACTTTTATTATTGATTTATTAGCCTATAAACTTTATTTATTTAAATCACTTTGTGTTATTATGTTATCTGTGTTGGTAACCAGTGTTTTATACTATATTTATACTTTATTGTTGAACTAGTATTTACGTCGTCGGGTATTGTATTGAACAGTACATTTTAATGTCCTATATCCATAATTATTGTAATAGTTCGGCACTATATATCTTTTCCTATGAGTAAGGTGATTATGATTTTCCGTCAAATTGTATTCATTGTCTTCTTTGTATTGTGTTAGGTACCAATATTTATAATACGTATATGGTGTTAATGTGTTACATCGTATATATATATATATATATATATATATATATATATATATATATTTTTTTTGCTTAATTTCTCATCTTTGATTATTAGTTTCATTATTGTGTATTGTAGGTTTTCTAATTTTTAATGTGAACATTTTCAGCACAACCCCATACTTGAAGTCCGTATCTTATGATAATAATAATATTAATAGTAATAATATGATAATAATAATAATAATATTAATAATAATAGTAATAATAATAATAGTTGATGCCACAAAAAAGTCATAATAATAATAATAATACCTAGGGTTGCACTACCTACTAGGCGCGTCCCCAGGTGGCGGATAGGGAATGACCTTGCAAATGATCGTAAGTGATGCAAAGCCAACATCGAAATATGAGCTCGTGGCGGCAAATCGCCACTGTCAGCTCTCAAGAATACGGTGTCGCGGACCAGTCCACTTGGGGCCTCGTATCTAACGAGGACAGGGATGGCAACTCTACGCCCCCTAGCTAGAAGTACACCTTTCTTATACTAGTCTTGAGTTGCTTCCCTTACTTTAACTCTTATCTGCCGGAGCACCCTCGCTCCAACTCTTGTCCTCTTTAGGCTCCCAGCGAAAGCTGAGAGACCATTTTCTTTTCTCTACTCTTCCCAGCCGTCAAAAGCGTATACGGGTGTGGCTAACCCGAGATGTCCTAGCTGAGGACGGTTGAGCGCTAACGCCTCCTAATACCGCAACCGAGAACTGTACTTCAGAGACTCTAGCAGGGCATGGCTAGGAAACGTCGTACAGCTAGCGGTCGGTGGTCTTGGCTTTACCGCCTGGGCTACGATGAAGGTAACCTCTATAAAGATCCTCCAATCCCAAGGTCGTTTGGCAGTTTTAGGTGCCGACGGGCTTGGGCGAGGTGAAGGCTGAGCGTGGCCAGAGGAAGCCTGGGCCTTAGCGATAAAACGCCTGTGGGGAAGAGGCTTCCCCACAGTATCAATGCTTTCTTGTGGTACACCGGCTATACCGCAAGTGGCATATTTTCCGAGTGATCTCGTGGGAACTGTATGGGGTCAAAGAACGTTAATAAGTCAGAGTTGTCCAACTTTCAAATAATGGACAAAGAGAGGACCCAACCTCAGACAGTGGACAGCGTTATCAAAATACCGAAATAAATTGGTTGAGCGGTTGACGTCGGATACGTTGCACGGTTTCTGCTGATCAAGGAAATGATTCAGAATCATTTGACAGAGTTAATCCTTTCACTATCTCAAAATCTCTGTATAGTCTACTAGGTGAAGTCAATAACATTATAAAACTTAACGCTGGCCTGTTAATAGATACAAAATCGAACAAACAAGCAAGAATTCTATTGGAGTTAAAGCGGTTTTGCGAACTTCCAGTTGACTTTGTTCCACATCCCTTTTAAATGTTGTAAATGGCATTGTTACTTGCAGAAACCTTCTAAATTGTTCTGTAGACGAAATATACGAAAATCTTAAAGAACAAGACGTTATTGAGGTACGTCGAATTACTACATAAAGGAATGATAAAATTGTCGATACCGCTAACCTCTTGTTAACCTTCTGTGGGCATAGCTTACCTAGTAAGATAAAATCGCTTTCTATAGTCTTCCTGTAAGAATGTATGTTCCACCACCTCTACGTTGTTACAGATGCCAAAATTTGGACATTCTGTTACAAGATGCAAAATGATCAAACATGTATATGCGGTAAACCTTTACACCAAGGTGCACCTTGTGAGAAACCTATCGTTTGTCCCAATTGCAATGGGGATCACTCGGTCCGTTCTAAAGAGTGCCCCAATATAAATTAGAAGTCTCAATCCAAAAGTGAAACCAAAAACAAATCGTCTTGCTTTGAACCACAGCGTGAAATTCTAAAAATACCCCTCAATCATGCAGCTGCTGCTAGCACCACTATGAAACAGTAATCAATTAAATCCACGTTAAGTGAGTTAGTAATCTGTTAGTACCCTTGTTGGTTACAGAGTTAAAAGACAATCTCCCAAATGAATATTTAAACAAAACTGTCTCTGAGACTCAAACTGAGATTCAAACTACCCAAAAGGCCCTTGCAAATCAGACACAGAATATGAACATAGACACCAGTGATAAAAGGAAACGACCATGCTCGGTTGAATCATCTGCTAATATTGAAAGCGATGAATTAAAAGAAGCAAAAGACATTTTACAAAGAAGAAGAAGAAAGGTAGGATGGCAGAAAGGAAGACCCCGCAAAACCGATCCAAAAAACCTTCCTAGTACGTCAGAAAAGCAGCATGTGATAAAAATATTAAGCCAAAGATAGTGGTGTTATACCCCCTATACAGGTATACACATAATTTTATGTACTTGTTTATTTATTTATTTATTTTTCTATTTTAATTGTTTTGTCCTCAGAATATTTATTTTATATATTTTACGTTTTATATCTTTATATTTATACGTTTATTAATTAAACTCAAACCCGTTCATTAATGGCTTCCATAATACAATGGAACTGCAATGGGTGCAAAACACATTACCCTGAAATTCAAATAACGGCATTGGAATACAACCCGTATTGTATATGTATACAAGAGTCTCACCTCAAAACGAAGACACTTTTGCCTTAAATGGGTAAAAGTGTTTTAGAGCGGATGACGAACTGCAATTACGTGCAAAGGAGGTGTTCTTGCACTAGTTAAAGAAAACATTCCTGTCACACCAGTGAAAATTAGAAACAGCTTACAGGTGATTATTATCGAATGTCCAATAAAGCTCAGCTTGCGTAACATGTATCTTCCACATTTCACGTGGACCAAACGGGAATTACAACACTTCGTAAGGCATCTGTCAACACCCTTCTTAATCGTAGGTGACTGTAACTCACATAATACACTGTGGGGATTTGAGGAAACAGATACCAGAGGACGCATAATTGAAACAATATAAATGAGCATGATTTGATTATTTTAAACACGGGTGAAGGGACATCTATTAACTCTAGAGTAAATGAACTATCTGCAATTGACTTAACTATGTGCTCACCGCAATTAGCATATCTTCTCAAATGGAAACCCTCGAGGACCATGTACACTCTGACCACATACCTATTGAATAGAAATCGAGTTGTAGTAACCGCATACTACCACACCAAGAAAATGGAAGCTTCAGAAATCTGACTGGCCTTTGTACCGCACGAACCGAAAACTTTGCTGTTGACCAAAATATAAACATATCCGTGCACACATTTTCTGACGCGATTATTAAAGCCTCTGTAAGTGTCCCCAAATCCGATGGCACGTTTCTGAGGACCCGTGTCCCGTGGTGGAATGTCGCAATAAAAAGCCATTCAGGAAAAAACAAAGTGTTCAATAAATTTAAAAACACCCCAGCCAGAACAAAATGGTAGCATTTAAACAAAACGAACCATAACCCGAAAGCTGATACTTAGGGAAAACGAGACTCATGGGCAGAATTTGTGTCTACTACAGATACAAAGACATCTCCAACTACGTTTTGGAAAAAAATTAAATCAATACGAAGGAAAGAAACCATTTCACCCACAATACTAAAAATAAATAACAATAT
This sequence comes from Vesta saturnalis, assembly GCA_036346205.1. Classification (NCBI taxonomy): domain Eukaryota; kingdom Metazoa; phylum Arthropoda; class Insecta; order Coleoptera; family Lampyridae; genus Vesta; species Vesta saturnalis. The sequence goes on from JARFJB010000245.1 coordinate 175,977, forward strand.
CTGTACGAACCAGAGAGATGTCGCAAACATACTTGCCGAATCATTCCAAAGAACAAGCAACTCTTCCCACTATGACTCGGAATTCAAACGATTGAAGAATAATCAAGAATTGCCATTGGATAGCTCCGAAACCGAAGAATCAAGTTTTAACTTCTCTATACTTATGAACGAGCGACAAGAATCATTAGACAACTCACGCAGATCATCTTCTGGTCCGGATAACACACCGTATGAGTTTTAAAGGAATTGTACAACCAAATTTGGCAGCAAAACGTGTCCCAGAAGCTTGGAAAGAAGTTACCGTCGTCCCATCCCGAAGTATGGGAAAATAAAATGATCCATCGAACTTTCAGCCCATATCTTTAATGAGTTGTGTCGCCAAACGTTAGAACGAATAGTCAACTCTCGCTTGACTTGGCTTTTGAAATCGAACAGTTACTATCCAACAATCAGATGGGTTGCAGAAAATTCAGATCTACAACTGACAACTATGGATATTACGACAATTACACCAATGGGGAATAAGGAAATACTTTTAACTTTATCCAAAACTTCCTAAAGAACGCAAGTTCAAGGTAAGGTGCAATGAGCAGGATCAGTGTTAAGCGTTACGTTATTTGCTATGGCTGTTAACCTGTAACCGTAAACATTGGAAAAGAAATAAAAGCTGTTGGTACGTAGACGACCTTGCCATTATATAAACATCAAATGATATAGGAGATACAGAACGAAACCTCCAACAAGCAGTTAATAATATAACACGTAACGCGAGTGCTATCGGATTCAGATTCTCTTCGGAAAAAACACGCTGTGTCAATTTCTGCCGCCTGAGACACAGCACAAGGAACCCGCTATCACGTTGCGAAAACCTCATCAGTGTAGTGCCCGAAATAAAATTATTAGCTCTCACTGACAAAGCATTGAGATGGAAGCCACATATAAACAACCTTAAAACAGAATGTAAAGCAGTACCAATATTATAAAGTGCCTCGCTAACACAAAGTGGGGTGCAAATAAGGATGTTTTGCTCAACCTTTATAAAACCTTGATCCTCCATAAGATAGACTATGGCTGTGCAATTTATTCATCCGCTCGCAAAACCACATTAAGTCCTCTCGATACTATACATGCGACATGTTTAAGATCATCCATGGGACCGTTCCAAACTAACCCACACCTATCTGTATACTGCGAGGCAGGATTACCACCATTAATATATACACACCAGCAAAAATAATGAATCACATTATTAAATTATTTGCACTACGAGACCACCCCAATACGTTATATTCTACAATAAAGGGTCCCATCCGTGTTTCCTAGACAGACCTAGCATAACACGCCCTCTTACAGCAACACAGGTGGTACTTACTCAGAAGTTAGAAGTCGACATACCTCCTGTGTATAATATACAGCTTTGTGAGATGGCACCTTGCAATTGCTCTCCGCCACGCAAAAACACGACCTAAAGACAATATTTCCTAAATACCAAACAACTCAGACCCTTGACGAAATAACATCGAGTTACGAAGATAAAATAGTAATATACAGCGCATCGAAAACAGGAACGAGAACGAGAACGAGAACGAGGACGAGGACGAGGACGAGGACGAGGACGAGGGCGAGGACGAGGACGAGGACGAGGACGAGGACGAGACGAGGACGAGGACGAGGACGAGCACGAGGACGAGGACGAGGACGAGAGACGAGGACGAGGACGAGGACGAGGACGAGCACGAGGACGAGGACGGGGACGAGGACGAGGACGAGGACGAGGACGAGGACGAGGACGAGGACGAGGACGAGGACGAGGACGAGGACGAGGACGAGGACGAGGACGAGGACGAGGACGAGGACGAGGACGAGGACGAGGACGAGGACGAGGACGAGGACGAGGACGAGGACGAGGACGAGGACGAGGACGAGGACGAGGACGAGGACGAGGACGAGGACGAGGACGAGGACGAGGACGAGGACGAGGACGAGGACGAGGACGAGAACGAGAACGAGAACGAGAACGAGAACGAGAACGAGAACGAGAACGAGAACGAGAACGAGAACGAGAACGAGAACGAGAACGAGAACGAGAACGAGAACGATACTATCAAATAGCTTTGGTGTCCCTTATCATATTAATAAATTTCTGTCATTTTTACCTTAGATCGAAGGACAATTTTAACAAAAAGTATTAGTTTACGAAATTGTAAATAAACCATTCTTTAAGGATATGGAAGAATTCTGATCCGGTCCCCAACTGGCTGACGTTTTCTGTTTATTAGTTTTATTATACACAAGTGGTATACTAACATGGATGACAAATAATGAGTCAACTGCCTCTTTGGTACTGCATTGGTCTTAGGAAAGGTTTCTTATTTAGACTATTTCATTGTCAGGTTTGAGGAATATAAATGAATATGATCAGCATCGTTTAGTTTTATTCATTTTATCAAGTGTATAATAACAAAACCTTCCGCTGTTACTGAGGAGGATAGATGCAACCATAGAAACGTTTAAAAGCTGTAAAATTTGCTTTTAAATACACACTAGCCCAAAAATAAGTATTTTGATTATTCTAACCTAATTTTGTTATATAATGTATCTAATTAAAAAGGAAATAATTTGAATTTAGCTTAATATATTACGATTACTTCACATATACAGGTTTACTGATGGAAAGTTGTAAATATGTGATAGATGAGGTCATTTGCACTTATGTGATATCCATCAGTTTTTATTTTTTATAATATTGTGATATTGCTTCAATAAAACTACCATACAAAAATAAATGTATTTAATTATTCATTATTTATATTCTCGAATCCTCAATGTGTGACTTTTAAACTCATGATGATAACGCAATCTAACCGTGATAGCTTAAATTTTATATGGAGACTAATATGTACAATTATTTTTAAATTTAAGGATTTGAAGCTCAAATTCATTTTCTACATACCTATAACATGTACAGGGTGGCCAACTTAGAATACGAGGTATTGTATATGGGAAACTAACCATCGTAGAGGCTTGCGGAAAAAAAATTTACTAAACGGCCAATACAAAACCTGGAAAATATTTTCAAGTTTCTGAAATGGCCGCTAGGGGCGTAACTGCAATCTTGAATCTAGAAAAGTGATGTTTCTGTGAATTCTGCTATATTAACCTAATAAAAAATAACTGATCTTTAAAGTCGAGGATAATCTGAACTTTTTGTTTGGCACTTTTGACGTATGTCTAAAAATAAAGTGGTGGAGGGTTATTCAAAGTTTCCTTAAATAACCCCTGTATCTTCGAAACGGCTAAGCCGATTTTAACAAACTTGGCGCGTTGAAATGAGCTATTCTGGGCTACAAATGTTATAATGTTTGAAGTTTTGTTAGTTTTACATGTCGTCGCTAGAGGGCTTTGTTCGACATTCCGATGAACAAGTAGATAAATGATGCCTAAACAAGCTCGCGCAAACCGCATCTAGATATCTTGTTCCTAACCTAAAATATCGGCCAAAGAAAACTTTATACGAAAATCCCTTAAATTTTGTTTTTTTAACTATATTTTTCTGGAATTGTTTCTATTATGTAAGTTGTGGCCCTAAAAGGACCGATTTAAAGGAGGAAGGTTTTAATGCCCCGTAAATGCTCGAAATGCTGACCATCACTCTGTGCATTGTGAGGTCTTTTATGAGTAGACAAAACTGCAGCTTCAATTTCGGCTCTGAATAGGTTACCTAGAAATTTCGATTTTAAATGTTTGTAAATTTATCACCAGAATAAAATCACCCTTTTGAAATTACTAGGAATTGCATTTTAAATGTTTGTAAATTTATACACCAGAATAAAATCACCTTTTGAAATTGGGCAAGTAAGCAATGCTAAAAAAGTTATACGAAAGGCATATTTTTGTTTGTTTAAATGCATATTACGTATGATATATATGAAACATACAATTAATAGAAGCAGGCAATGGAAACAGATACCTAAACAAAACATACATAATCCTCAAATTGTCAATACTTTCGCGTTACTTTGAGCAATTTTGTGCTTTCAAAATGCGTTTTACGAATAATGAAGCTGTTGATATGGTTGTGGTTTATTTTGAATGTCTTCAGAATGCCGCAGTAGCTAAAAAGTTTAGCGGCTCGATATCCAAATCGGCGTCCTTGCGATGTAAGAGTTTTTCCCCGATTAGTGGCGAGCTTACGATCCAATGGTAGTTTTCGGCCACGTTTCAACGGCAAAGAATTGAAGAACACAAGAAAATATTAACCGTGTACTGGCTATATTGAAGGAAATCTCATGTTAGCACAAGAGCATTATCCACTGAGTTGGGCATATCACGACAACGGTTCAAAATATTTTGAAGGACCATAGGTAAGTTCTAATGGCCATCAAAGTATTCGTTTAAACTTTTTAATTATTTAAGAATGCACCCATATCATGTGTTTTGCATCAGGCCTTGAAAGAGGAAGATTTTGATCGAAGGTTAGACTATTGCCATTGGATGTTAGGCATGATACGCGAAAATAGAGAATTTTTATTTCAAATTCTTTGGACCGATGAAGCCACCTTCAGTAGTGACGGAGAGTCAATCTGCACAATATGCATTATTGGTCTGAGAAAATCCCATTGGTTGCGTAAGTTCAGCGCCAAGGACGTTGGAGTTTAAATGTATGGTGTGGATACTGGGAGGCAGAATTATTGGGCCATATTTTTCGAGCAACCCCTAAATGGCAATGTATTTCTTGACTTTTGGCCAATCAATTACCGTTGTTGTTGGAAGATGTGCTCTGGAAACAAGGCAAAATTGTTTTTGCAGTTGGATGGTTGCGAGAGCATATTAATGAGTATTTCAACAGCGGTGGATTGGAAGAGGAAGTCTGTTTCCATGGCTTCGCGATCGCCAGACTTAACTTGCCTCGATTTTTATTTATGGGGGCGCTTAAAGGACATCGTGTTTCGGACTCAACCTACTACTAGAGAAGTATGAAAACCGGATTCGTAACGCAATACGTAACATACCGAGAGCCGAAATTGAAGCTGCAGTTTTGTCTAGTCCTGAGAGGCTTCAGCAATGCATAGAGGTGATGGTCAGCATTTCGAGCATTTAATAGGGCATTAAAACCTTCCTCCTTTAAATCGGTCCTTTTAGGGCCACAACTTACATAATAGAAACAATTCCAGAAAAATATAGTTAAAAAATATAAAATATAAGGGATTTTCGTATAAAGTTTTCTTTGGCCGATATTTTAGGTTAGGAACAAGATATCGAGATGCGGTTTTCGCGAACTTGTTTAGGCATCATTTAGCTACTTGTTCATGAAAAAAAGTTATACCAATGCATTTAATTTTTTTGCGAAAATTAACCGTTTCTGTCGGAATGTCGAACAAAGCCCTCTAGCGACCACATGTGAAACAATCAAAACTTCAAATATAACATTTGTAGCCAAATAATAGCTCATTTCAACGCGCCCAGGTTTGTTAAAATCGGCTTAGCCTGTTTCAAAGATACAGGGGTTATTTAAGGAAACCTTTAAATACCCCCACTACTTTATTTTTAGACATACGTCAAAAAGTGCCGAACAAAAAAAGTTCAGATTATCCTCGACTTTAAAGATCAGTTATTTTTTTATTAGGTTAATAAAGCAGAATTCACAGAAACATCACTTTTTTAGATTCAAGATTGCAGTTACGCCCCCTAGCGGCCATTTCAGAAACTTAAAAATATTATCTAGGTTTTTGTATTGGCCGTTTTAGTAATAACTTTCTTTTGCGCAAGCCTTTATGGATAGTTTCCCAAATACAGTACCTCGCATTCTTAGTTGGCCACCCTGTACATTCATTCACTTTTTTAAAAACTTCTCCATACAATCCTTTTTAATTAAAATAAATTAAAGTTAGTATCACTTTCATTTCAAAAGATATTAGTGATAATTTGACAAAATGTGATTTTGAGTAATTTTAAATTTAAAAAATAATTGTACATATTAGTCATCAAATAAAATTTAAACTATCACGGTTGGATTGCTTTGTTAATATGAGTTTAGTAAGGCACACATTGAGAATTACGAAAATATAAATAATGAGTAATGAAAGAACTGTAATATTTTTTATGGTAGTTTTATTGAAGCAGATTCACAATATCATAAATAAAAAAATGCTCAATATCTTGAAAATGATAACATTTTGATTAATACCATATGAGGTTAAATAAGTACCAAATGACCTTCTCTATCACATATTTATAACTTTCTTTCGCCCCCAGTAATCCTGTATATTTATAACCATTTCTAAAATTTTCCTTATTGTAACCGAAAGAATCACAATGAAAGTATGTATTCTTTTTGCAATATTTTTCCTGTTCCAAATTTCATCAGCAGTGGTAAGTAAAATGTACAGGGAAATTTAAAAGATGAATTCAGTTTGTAGAACTTTGAAGATGTGATTAACAATTATTACGATTATGTCGCCTCCGCAGCGCCAAAATGCTTTGAGGTATCTGGAACCAATCCCGCATATCTAGACTTGGCATTACAGACAGGAGTTTTTACTAGAGAGGAATCATTTGAAGCCTTTGGAGCTTGCCTTTACGCATCTTTGGGCGTGCTCGATGAAAATGGAAACATCAACGAGAATGCAATGAAAGCAACTGTGGGTGTTGATGATCCACTTGTTCAAGAAATGATTTACGAAAGATGCAAAAACGTTTCTGGAAAAAATATTAGAGAAAAAGCTTTAAATTTGGGTGACTGCACTTTCAATGGTGTGAAACAGTACGTGGAGTCACTCGTATAATAATTGAAATTGTGTTGTATTTTGAACTATGTTAATAAAGCATTAAAATAACCTTATTATACCTTTTTGTTATGAACGAATAAGTTCAAAGATAAATATGTAATTAAAAATTAAAAGTTATTATTAATTTTATTAAATACATAAATTTGCGATATTGCCGGCTCACATTCCATTAATATAATTAATTTGATTGTAATCTCATTATATTTAGAATTTACATCAGTTCTACATACGTAAAAACAAAATTTACATCGATTGGAGCTCGAATCTCGACAGCGCAGTTGGATAACGCGGTACTCTAGCAAAGTACAGGTCGTAGGTTCAAATCCTACTCGAGGTAAACTTTTCATTTATGTATTTAATAAAATTAATAATAATTTTTAATTTCATTAAAATAGCCCTTGTTGGATTGCCTTGATTGTAAAGGAGACGTCCAAACTGAAATGTAATAAATAGAACACTTCCATACGAGATAAGTATGTAAAGCAGAAATAAGCTAAAATAAATATGATGTATGGGTTAGATTTACTTATAATGCCAAACCATACACTTCTAATCAGAAGTAACATATCCTCTCAGCAGCTCCCTCCGGCTTGATCCTTAATTTATTAATTAACAGGATCCATTTGCTTTTAAAAAAATTTCAAACATCACTAATTTATGGACGGATCTAAAACGCTTTCAAATTAACAACAGTTATTTGTATGACATTGTTTATAAATCTGCATACACAAGACGACAACAAAATAACAATTCTGATTTAATATTCTGAAAATGGCTTCAAAGAATTCGGAAAACCTAATTTATGTTACTACATGAAAAAGTTTAATTAGAAATACCTTTTTTTGCGTTTTATCCAATTCAAAGTGAACAAGTACTACTGACTAGCATTATAACAGTTGCGCACGAAAATAAAGTGAATACTGACATTATAAAATAAAAAAACAACTGAAACCGGTGCTGGATGTGTGTACGCGTCTGTAACTGTATTTGCAATTATCTATGTGCCTATTCCTAAACCAGCGGTTTCGTCTGCGTCAGCGCATATGTGACACAGAGACAGACGCGAACAAGGACACAGACACAGACCCGGACACAAACAGACGCGAATACGGGCACGAGCACGGACTCGGTTACAGACACGGACACGGACACTGACACGTACACGGACACGGGCACGGACACGGACGCAGCCGCAGACGCAGACACAGGCACGGACACGCACTCGGACACAGACACGGACACGGACACGAACACGGACACGGACACGGACACGGACACGGACACGGACACGGACACGGACACGGACACGGACACGGACACGGACACGGACACGGACACGGACACGGACACGGACACGGACACGGACACGGACACGGACACGGACACGGACACGGACACGGGCGCGGACGCGGACGCTGAAAAGATAAAATTATCAAAATCATGCATCCAAAACTTCATCATGCGGCGAGCTATGTGAATTATTGAATAATAATAACGTCGATGCTTCGACATGTTTTGGACAAGTTTATTTTAATTAATTACCATATTTACTAAATTGATTATTTTCGATTTTAAAATTACATTTTACAGAATGAGGTTTTGTAATTTTTAGGAAAGCACTACTGCTCTACATTTATAGGTATTCTGATTTTATTTCTAAATGTATCTGATTTCTAGAAAGGTATGGTGCCGAGAGCGGCTAGTGGCGTTCTTGGCAACAGCTAACCTATTGAAGTTAGCGACTTAATTTTTTTTTAACTTTCTACGTTTTCTGGCTACATTTTACTCAATATATATATATATATATATATATATATATATATATATATATATATATATATGTATGTATGAGAAATTTTCAATAATTCACATAGCTCGCCGCAGGATGAAGTTTTGGATGCACGATTTTGATCATTTTATTTTTAACTTTATTTAAAAGAAACTGTAAACATTTTGAAAATTCCTGAATTGCTATTAGAAACGCTTGTATTTCAGGTATATGTGCAAAAAATCAGAATCTCAGATTAAAAGCTTACAACGGATAATGTTAAGAAAGACGTAGTTTTCTAACTCGACCACAGTCTCATTTAAGCATCAATTATTTTTACATATTAAGTAATTATAATGAGTCAATACTGTTTAATAATTATTAAACAGTTTTTAATCAAGTATGAAAGTATGTTCTAACCACCATTCCAAGTTGCTCCTTAAATAAATTGCTTGCAATTCGATTTTTATTGGGATGGCCTATAAAAAATGACTTTTTTTTATGAAAAACTTTATTTAATGATAAAATAACAAATGAAAACGTTTATTCACTAAAGTATAAACCATTGTAAAGTAATACCTTTCGCCATCTTTCTGCAAGGTCTTCAATGACACGACGGTACCACGTAGCATCTTTGGAATTAAAGAATCGCGGCATGCAGCTTCAACTTCCTCAACACTAAAAATTCCGTCCACGAGGAAAATGCGCCATCGATCGGAATGAGTGATAATTGGAAGACGCATGGTCCGAGCTATAAGCTGGATAAGGAAGAAACTCCAAATTCAATTCTCTAATGTTTTGTTGAGCTTCAGTTGCAGTATGAGATCTGGTGTTGTCTTGTTGCAGAATTTCCCGTCCTCTGTTCACCAATCCAGGGTAACGCCGACTTATAGCATCATGCATCCTATCCAATTGTTGACTGTATAGGTTAGTATCGACCGTCTGCCCACCAGAAACCAACTCTAATTGAATAACCCCTCAAAATTCCACCATACACAAGGCATAGCCTTTCTTTGAAACCTTTCTCGTTTGGGAACCGGCGATGCATGTTGTCCAACAGTAATCGACTGATTTTCTGTGCTAGGATTATTGAAGTAAATGCACTTTTCATCACAAGTAACGATCCGTTTAAAGAAACGTTCGTCCCAAGGATTGGAAAGCAGTTGATCACAAACCTGAACTTGCCTTTCTCCCATTGCTGGCGTTAAGTCGTGAGGAACTTCTCTACAGCGTCTATTGGCTTTTCCAAGTTGATCCAAATGACGCCTTACGGTTTCTTTGGAATACCCAAGTTCTGCTGACAACCTACGGGTACTTGTCGATGGATTTGCTTCAACACCTCGAAGTTCAGCGTTACCTACCGAGTTGAGCCGACCAGAACCTTGTTTCCTCTTGAGAGTTCTATGAAGATTAGCTTTTAATACTGCATAGAATTAACATATAGCAGGGACCAGCGAGCGAGCGGGCAAGTGGTTTGTTATTTAGAAAACCAGTAAAAATATAAACATTATTTAATCTTTAAGATTTCCGGCAACATGGCTTCTAAATAAAAATTAGACAATTTTGGCACCACATTTTCCCAAAATTCCTCATTGCGTTCTATTTGGAAATATAAAATAATGATACAAAATAACCCATTGGAAATTATACACAGTGCGGTCGAATGAAAATCTGAAAATACAGACTGTCTGGACTTTTTAATAGCGTCAGAACGGGGTATTAAAAATTAGTAATTCATCACAACGTTTTATCCAATTGACCTCTGTAATAGAAAGATTACAATTTGAAAATCTCCCAACCAGTGGCGGAGATATAGGGGCATGTGCGTTTTTCTGAATAAACTCAAAACTTGATACTTGATATTGCCCACAACGAAAGTAAATTCCTCGATAAACAAAAATAATAATAAAATTGTCTATAACGAAAAATCGTGGAACGATCCTTCATAAAACACCAAAAAACTTATATTTGTAAGTTGTTCCATTCAGACCGCATACGGAATATTCCCAAAACAAATAAGTACCTTGTCAACGAGCATGCCAAATGGAGTCCACACTACAAAACAGCAGTACCGAAAATTTCCTATTGCCAGTTGACCCTGGACTTGATAGTAGTAATTGTATTTTCCAGTTTCATATATTTAATTTTTTTTCTACAATAGCCTGTTCGGGTGTCAGCTTTGAGGCAGCATCTGGACATTTTATTTCGACGATAGTTTCATCGTCAGTCACACCATCTAGACGTGCTCCTAAATAAGAACAGTCCTCATATGCGAAAAGTCCACACTCTCGAACTTTTTATTTGTATCGTTGTTCAAATTTATTTATGGCAATGAGTTCATGATTTTTCCCACTCAATTGCTTTTGAATATATAACACTGGCATTTAAAATTCTGTTGGCCATTTTCTTTGGATCAGTTGTTACCGTGTCTTACACACTTGGCCAAAGTTGGAAGCTGTAAGTCTGTAGCATCTTTCTGTTTTCCATAATGAATTGTGACTTTGCCCTCTTGTATTTTCTTCTACCTTTTTATTTCTTCTGCCGTTTTAGAGATGGAGTCTAGGAAATTGTTTTGGTTTTTTCTGACGTTATAGTGACATCTTCTGTGTTAAGTTCTTGAACACCATAATCGTCATCAACCGGTGCTAAGAATTTCCGTTTCTTTTTGGACTGTTCTAAATAACTGTTTGCAGGGAATTGCGATATTCTCGTATTAAGCGTAATTTTCTAATATAATCTATCGTGTATTTTCCGGGACTTTTTATCTATACTTTGTGTATGTCATATTATATGAGAGAGCCATGGCTTGGCATCGAACATCGTAGCTGTTTTTAACGAGAAGTTTATTTTTTCCACCTACAAATTGTGCTACAATGGAATTGTAAGTTTCCACTGCATTATTGTTCATATTCAATATAAAACTGTGAGAATTTTGTACAAGTCGAGATCCGCAAGACCGTATATCATCCATGAGTCCACATAGTTTCATGTCAGGAACATAATTTTTTCACCATCCTTCACTCCTGTACAAAAATATTCCTGACAGTTGTTATGACAACCGAAAACATGAAACAATTGTTCGTTTAGCGATATATTACGTTTTCTGTTGTATAATAATGAACTCTTTATACCTCGTCTCAATCTTTCTATTCTCGTAAAGAGGATTTTTCTCAATTCTACAGATACATGTTTACTTGTGCTGCTAATTTTCTTCTTTGCGATATCTCTCAATCTCGAACAATAGTTACGCAATAAAAGATTGGTACTCTCTAATTTTTTCACCATCAACCTAAATGCATACGGCTTTGCTTCGGAATGTTTTTGGTAGAAGCTGCTGTTACCGTCACCTACCAACCTAATGTATTTTAGCCGATGCATTTCTGTGCTCTTTGTAAACCCTTCCAGGGTGATGTCAGTTTCCATCGATGTTGACGAGCCATTCCAATTTTTCAAGCATACATGTTCAGGTACTACTTCATTTTTAGCCAAAGACAGTATTTTTCCAGTCTTGACACCAACAATACAAGCCTAGACCAATATTATTAAGAAACCATAAATTCGTTCCAGTGATTACTTACGACACCAGATGGGGCATCATAATTGTCTTTATACGACCTTTTGGACGACGCACCGTCAACAATGACTGTAATGAGTCCATTACCATCTGCGTCAACATCTCCAACTTGTTGTGATAGTTCTAGCTCTTCTCGGCCGGCTTATATGACATTGTCCCACAATGAGTCGTTTAACTTTTGAGCCACTGTTTGATGATGCTTGCTACATTGTCTGCGAATAATTTAAATTTTACACCAAAACTGCAGCTGAATTTACATTCACGCTGCTTGTTGTCAAGTCTGGACTTTCTATAGCAATTGTCTTACTTAAATTACACATTTTACAGATCAAAGTAAAATTGCTAATAAGCCCTTCTTGTCTTTCAGCAGTGAATTCCATATCAGATAAATTACAGCTAAAAGGAGTGATTATTACAACATTGCATTTGTTTGAAAAAGTATTCGATGTCAATAATTCTTCTTCCGCTTGATTTTGTTTCTTTATTATTTTGACCCGAATCTACCATGGGTTTTACGAGTAACTTCACGTCATTAAATCTAGAATAAGAGCACTTAATTGTTTGTATTTCTTAGTACGACTAGTAGATACACTTGCTGTCTTGATGTAGAAAGAGCAACTACTTCTAAATTTGGTTGTTCAGTTAACAAACTTTGTGATCTAACTAAAGAACTAAAAATATATTAGATGAGTACTCTAAACAATTAAAGAGCTTCTTTTAACGTACCTTTCTGCGTTTGCAAAATTATTTTCATTCCTTGCAGGAATCGATAACGGAATTGTTATGTTTTTGAATTTTTTCAAATTACTGGACACAAACATAGGACAATAAATGTTTCATGTCTAGTGGAAGACACACTGAGATTGCAGAATGGAGAAGCATAGACAGTGTATTTCAAATAGGATATGGCGCGCAATGATACCGTATTGTCCTGTGAGAGCGGATGCCAGAGTCGCAATCGGCCCGTTTTAATAGATACAGTTGCATGCATAAAATGTGTTTTCTTAAAAACCATAAATGTTAAAAAGAATCAAAGAATACAACTAACATGGAAACTTTACCCATAATACATTTTGTAATATCTTTTCACAATATTTTCTAGAATTTTTATTCTTTGTTTATTATTTTATTATTATGCATAAAATTGTTGAAATAAATACAGGTGCTTACAGTAAATAACAAATTATTTCAGATTATTTTTTATCACCGAGCTTTTCCTATTTGGTACCTACCTGGTTTGTCTATAATAATTTGTTACATACCAACATGTAATGGATTTCAGGTACAAGTACCGCGCTGCGCGGACATGAATGTAATTGATCCTAGCACTTGCCAGCATGAGAAACACCGGCAACGATGAGCTGCATAAACCACCATTCTGCAATCTCAGTGTGTCTTTGACTGTAGTGATATTTTTTATATAAATAATTCTGCCTTCAGAACAATACCAATACTACTTAAAACGTTCGCGACTTCCGGTAATTTCTAAAAGTGCACGTTCCGAGAAGTCGAGGGCCGAGTCATAAGCTCCAATCGGGTTTTCTCCGTAACAGGTTTCATGATATACTTTCCGTGTACAGTTTGAATCTTGATAACATCATTTCGTTAATTTTTTTAGGTTATTATTAACAACATATAAATAACTTATTTACAAAAAAATTACAAAAAAAATCATTTAATGGACTGATGGTTAGGAAAACTTTTTTTTGCAAAAAAAAATTGTAAACTTTTTATTTAAACCATTTTTTGTAAAAATAATGCCATCAATCCCTTCCGGTACTTGATTTTTATATACCCTGCAAAATGAATGAAAACCGTTGCGTGATAAAGGAGAATTGTTAACAAAACCTTTTAACATGGTGCGAAATAAGCCTTAAGATGAAGTACTCGCAAAGATGGTAATAATAAAATGTTCTCTGTTTCGCTCCAGCTCTCTTTATTTGGGAGTAAATCTAATTAAACTCATTCTTGGATGTGTCCCTTTTTGTATCGTATATCTTAAGGGGATCATTCCCAAACATATACAATATTGAGTTATGACTTGTCATCGGTCAAAACATTCCACTGAATACAAAAGCAAATGTTTCTTAATTATTAAAAATTATGCTTTTTAGTTTTTAATGCCGATATAGCATGTATACCTTTACCTCTTTTACGTTCCCGGATACCTACTAAATGCAAAATAGTAAAGGGAACGTATTTCAATCATCAAAAAATTCGACATTGAGATTCTGACGGATCTTCACGTTTTGAGGGCCCTTGGATCACTTTTCGACCATGACTGTGTGTATGTCTGTATGTGTATGTTATCACGGTGAGACAGTTTGAGCTTGAGTGATGAAGTTTGGCATACGGCTATTATGACAAAATCGTATATACGTATTAACTTTTGCCATACCTGGATCCCCAGAAGTATTTGAAACTTCTTTCACGCATGAAAAGTGCTGAAAATCTACTAGATATAAAATTTCAAGCTGATTGGGGCGCTAGAAATGGTATTGAAAAAAAAAACTGTCCTTATATAAATTGACACTTTAAACCAAGATTTTCGCTTGGGATGCTGCAGCATTATAAACATCGCGAAGAATACATTTATATTTATACGTAGTTACAGATTCATTATGGAACCAAAAATGAAAAAAAATGACAAAATTTGAACATTTCTAATAATTTAATAATACACTACCAATATATGTTAAATACGCATGGAGAGCATAGCCACATAGTCAGGTAATCGAACTGGTAATGAAAGGAAGAGGAGTTATAACCTGTTTTTAAATTTTGTTTTATTAATATGCATTTACACTTTAAAATATCGTACTTATTCAAAATTTTGCACCAGCGTTAAACATTAGAAACTACTTAGAAATGTTTTTTGACTATTTGTTTTAAATGCTGGGTATTGGACATCACCTACATTAATATTTGAAAGTCCATCTTAAAGCAGTATTAAAATATGTATTAAACAAGAAGTGAAAATTCTTAAAAAGATTATTGCCTTTTTTCTGTTTCGAAGTAGAATTAAGGTGTTGAACGACATGTAAAACATGAAATCAAGAAATTTTAGTTTTATGTATATAAATCTGCTAGTACTTTTTTTGATATATATGTATATATACAAGAATGTTGCGTAGAGACACTACAGACTTTATCTCTAAACGGATATAGATCTACACGAAATAAATAATAGTAATTTACTGCACAAGACAACAAACGGGCATTTACCATAGAGTGAAAGATGTTATTTGTAATTTTCATAAATGTCAAAAGCTAACGTTAAGCTGTTCATGGTGACTTGGATTACGTAAAAGAATTGATACCATTCCTTTTATTGACACTGTGGTTATAGTGTTACTTTAGCAACACCTTTGAATGTATAAAATTATATTTTAACGGCAAGCACAAAATAAATAAATTGAAACAAAGGAAATCAAGGTGACTAATATTGGCAATGATGGGTGGGGTTATTTTTAAAAACAATTAAGCAATTTACGGAAACAGCGACCCATTCATATGAGCTGCTATTAATTTCGAAGTATGTATTTCTATTTACATAACACATTTAACACATTTTTGAATTCATTGTTTATTGAATTGAATGGCCTAAACAGTTAGATAAAACGCCTATTAATAATCTAGTGGTTTTTTAATTTAGATTCCTGTTACGTAAAGGAAGTGACACGTGAATACCCTATTAAATAAACTGAACAAATCACTTTCAAAACCAATTGATTTAACCACTGTAGAAATCTAAGATTATTATTTCACATAATTATTGATATGATGTCTAGCTTCTAAGCTGAATTTAATTTTATTATTAATTGTATTATTAAAACAGTGATATAATTTTGTTAAACACGGTTACAAAGAATCCCATCACTTTTGTAAATATTTATTTCAAATAACTTTTTATGTGTTAAATCCTTAATGCAACACTTAATTGATCGAGTCCGGTTTAAAGAGAGCGAGTTCAATAAAGCATTATTATGGACAAATAATAATAATAATAATAATAATAATAATAATAATAATAATAATAATAATAATAATAATAATAATAATAATAATAATAATAATAACAATAATAATAATAATAATATCCTCCCCAAAGGATACACCTTGTCGTGGTGGGGAGGCTTAGTAGCCACTGTTGCCAGCAGTGGTGAAGCTAAGTATCCTAACCCTCGTGTGTCTTAGTATTTCTATTATTGTTTTTGGTTTTATCTTTTGTTCTATGTTTGGGTCCACTCGTGCTCTCTCTCTCACTGTAGTTTGTTTTCAAATCTTAGTCATGTTTGTTTTTCTTTCTTCCTGTCCCTCGCTTTCTCTGTAAAAAAAAAAGGCCTTGGCCCGCTGGCAGGTAGCGATAAAATGCATCGATGACGACAACGCAACGAACATGGATGATGGAAACTAACACGAGCCCTTCGGGGCGCTCACATTTTACGGTGCAGGGGTTCGGATTGTCCCCAGTACCGGTCGGGAGCGAGGCGGAGCGGGCAGGCCTCACCCGACCGTTATCAAGCGGCTGCTCGGCGTCCATGGTGGGAAACCAGGCCATGGAGCTAGTAAGAGCTTCTGGAATTGATGACGACTCTGGCGTGAACTTGGACAAAGACGTGGTTTCGACAGTTACCAAACAAAATACGGTCAAGATGGGTAGGCAGGAAAAGGAGGCTCCTTGGTCCCGGTTTCTGCTCCTTAAAAAGAAAGAAGGCGACTTTACAAAGTGTAGTCCCTTCTTGCTATCTAAAGCTTTATATGGTTATGTTGGTGAGTTAGGCAGTATTAGGAAAGTAAAAGGGCTACTGTTAGTAGAAGCTAAATCAAGAGCTCAATCAAATAAATTACTTAATATGAAGAGGCTGGCAGAAATGGAGATAGAGGTGGAGCAACATCCCACTCTAAACATGTGCAAAGGGGTAATTTATTGCCCGGATTTATTAAATTGTACTCTGGATGAAATTAAAGACGGCTTAAGCCATGAATTTGTTGTTGATGTAAGAAGAATTAAAGTTAAAAGAGATCAACAACTAATTGACACACCAAACCATATACTTACATTTGAAAGAGAAAGCGTCCCCAAAACTATTAAAGCTGCAATGTACTCATTGAAGGTGAGACCGTATATTCCAGCACCTTTAAGGTGCTTCAACTGTCAACAGTTTGGACACTCAGCGATAAACTGCAAGCTACCTAAAGTGTGCATATGTGGTAAATCTCCACACGAGGGCACCACTTGCGAAAATCCCAAGTGCTGTCCAAATTGTAAAGGAGACCATGTCTCCATATCGAAAGGTTGCCCTATTTATAAAAAGGAAACCAAAATTAAGGAAGTGATGGTAATAAATAAAATTTCTTACCATCAGGCCAAACAAATGGAAGGATATGCAGTTACTAGGGAGTCTACATATTCTCAGATAGCGTCATCATCTGCAAGCAGCTTAACCTTACAGACAATTATTCCTGAAATAAAGAAAATTATTCAGGAGGAAATGAAGGTATTTACAGCTATTACACAGGAATCTTCGCAAAAACAATTAGAAAAGCATGAACTTGTTAATGAACTAAAAAAGATTATTCGCACTGAGTTAGAAACGATGTCTCACTCCATAGGTGCACCTTCCGTATCCGCAGAAGCTGAGGAGATGGATGAGGAATCTCGGGGGGCTAAAAGAAGGACAGCGTCTACTGACTCTAGCCTTCAGTCCACGGACGACGTAACTCTAAGAGAAGCACGAAGTAAGGGTTCAAATTAAACGCTGAAGGCCAAAAAGAAAAAGGGATGACAACTGGGGAGACCCTGAAAGCCACCCTCCTAATAGACTATTTTTTACAAGTGATTTAATTTAGTACTGTGATATTATCTGTTGTTTTGTCTAGTATTATCTTTCTAATCTGTGATATTATTTGTTGTGATTGTCTAATATCTAATACTTTATCTGTGATATTATTTGTTGTAACTGTACAGAGCATTTTATTTACACTCAGAGTACCTATTTATACATTTATTTTATTTACTACACTTATGGCGTACAACCGTATTATCCAATGGAATTGTAGAGGGGTTGAGAGACATTACGCAGACATCAAAATGCTCCTACATGAACTAGATCCAATGTGTCTCTGTTTGCAGGAAACTCATCTTAAACATGATCAACCTTATTCACTTAGAGGGTACGACATTGTTCGTAAAGATTATGCACAGGGACAAAGAGGATCTGGTGGTGTGGCAATTCTAGTCAAAAATAATGTACATACCGAAACCATTGTTTTGAACAGTCATCTGCAAGCTGTTGCTATAAAAGTAGAAGCAGCAATAAAAATAATCGTTTGCAACATATACTTACCCAATGCTAATTGGGAGATTAAAGATCTTGAAAAACTTGTAGAACAACTACCTACCCCATTTCTGTTAGTTGGAGATTTCAACGTACACAATGTGCTATGGGGTTCCTCAAAAAATGATAGTAAAGGTCGAATTTTGGAAAAATGGTTAAACACTGATCAAATCACTGTGCTTAATACTGGGTCAGCGACTTACCACAATGCTCGTTCTAGAACATTTGACGTACTAGATCTAACGTTAGCTTCAACAAGCCTAGTATCTCAATTACGATGGTATCCTCTTGACGATCTCCATAACAGTGACCATTTTCCTATTGTCACCGAAACGGATTCCGTAATAACAGAAAGGAAAGTAGTCAAGAGATTTCTTACCCACAAAGCTGACTGGAACAAGTTTCGCAACCATCTGATGGTACCAGAATCTATAGATGTCCAAAGTCTTACAAATTGTATCATTCAAGCGGCAGAGGTGAGCATTCCCAGGTCAGGAAATCTACTAATAAAACGACCTATTCCATGGTGGACCTCTGAAGTAAAAACCGCTATCAGAAATAAGAAAATAGCATTTAGAACCTACCAAAAACATCCTACGGTTGACAATCACATAAATTTTAAAAAAGCCAGAGCCGTTAGTAGGAGAACAGTGCTTGAAAGCAAACGCCAAAGTTGGAAGCAGTACACATCTTCTATCAATTCTAATACCGATATAAACAGTATGTGGAAAAAAATTAAAGCTGTTAGTGGTAGGTACAAAAGCCAAACAATTACATCAATACAAACCAATCAAAATACTATCACGGAAGACTCACTTGAGATAGCGAACACACTTGCAAACCATTTTGCATGTGCTAGTAGCTCGGTTAACTACCACGAAGATTTTTATAAAACAAAAAGGAAAGAGAAATTGACCTATTTTTCGGTACGACGTGCAAAACGGATTATAACATACCCTTCAAAATTGAAGAAATGCAAGTAGCCATGCAAAACGGAACAAAAACCGCACCGGGATCGGATCAAATCACGAACGA
Source organism: Vesta saturnalis (assembly GCA_036346205.1). Classification (NCBI taxonomy): domain Eukaryota; kingdom Metazoa; phylum Arthropoda; class Insecta; order Coleoptera; family Lampyridae; genus Vesta; species Vesta saturnalis. The sequence goes on from JARFJB010000245.1 coordinate 195,483, forward strand.
TATGTTGAATAACTTAACATCAGAAACTAAAGACGCATTACTAACACTGTTTAATAAACTATGGAAGGAGGCACTTACCCTGGGGAATGGAAGGAAGCGATAGTCGTACCAATCCTAAAACCAAATCAAAACTCATTGTTAGCAACAAGCTACCGACCAATCAGCCTGACGTCTTGTATGGTAAGCTCTATGAGAAAATGATAAACAACAGGCTGCAGTGGTTTCTGGAAAACACAACTTCTTAGGACCATACCAAGCTGGTTATCGAAGGTACCGATCTACTACTGATCACCTGGTCCTTCTAGAAAGTTCAGTACAAGAGGCTTTTCGGAAAAGGGAAACACTTGTAGCGGTCTTTTCGATATCAAAGGGCTTTTGATATGACCTGGAGATTCGACATTCTAAATAAGCTATTCCATTTTAACGTACAAGGTAATCTACCGAGTGTTATTAAATCCTTTCTAACAAACAGGCGTTTTCGTATAAGGATCGGTGATGAATTATCCCAAATAAGAGAGCTCGAAAATGGAATCCCACAAGGATCTACGTTAAGCTGCACATTGTTTGCAATTGCAATAAATGACATAGTTTCAAATGTGCCTGAGACCATCACAAAATGTCTATATGTAGATGACATTGCCATTTTCTGCTCAGGTAAGACAGTCGGGGAGATATCACGAAAACTTCAACCTGCAGTTAACCAAATTATTAAAAACGGAAACAGCATTGGACTACGTTCCTCAGAAGAAAAAACGCAGTGTTTGCATTTTAGCAGACTGAGAACTCCAGGATATGGTCCACTTTTGTACATGGGAGATAAAGCTATCAGATGTCCTGAAAATGTACAATTCTTGGGTCTTACTTTAGACAGCGCGTTAACTTGGAAACCACATATCGAGCACCTTAAAAATAACTGTCTGCGAATTTTAAATATAATAAAAGTGTTAGCACATACTAAGTGGGGATCAGATCCTAAATGCTTGATAAAAATCTATAAAACATTGATATTATCTAGGTTAGATTATGGATGTATCGTCTACTCGTCAGCACGTAAATCGCTACTTGCCATCTTAGACTCAGTACATAATGCTGCTATAAGGTACTGTATTGGTGCTTTTCCCACCAGTCCGATCGAGAGCTTGTATTGCGAATCAGGTATACCATCTCTCGAAAACAGAAGAAAGCAACTAATGGCTATCTATATGACAAAAACAAAAGCGTTGCCGTCACATCCCATTAACCTGACGTGGAATATAGATCTGAACGCATACAGATTACGACCCACTATTACCCGTCCCGCTTATGTGCGGTTTCGTGAGCAAATTGACAATCTAAATCTAAATATTCCAAGGCTAGTAAATGAAATGCCGTCAGAGTTTGCACCATGGTGCGCACCTGCGGTAATAGTGAGAAACGACTTAAAATATCTTAAACACAAGCAAAATACCTACCTACAGGAGTTCTACAAAATCTGTCATGAACAATCACCATTCCGAATTCTATATACAGGCGCGTGCAAAACAAAAAATGGAGTTGGAAGTTCAATTGTAGTAGACAATTCGTCTTATAGCTGGGGCCTAAATCCAAGGTCTTCCAAAAGTTTTGCCACGGAATATGCTTTATGGCAATCAATGTTGTACTGCACCATGGAACCTGAAACAAAAACCTCTATAATTGTCACTGATTGCCAAAATATCTTAAAGAACTTACGGCAGATATATTCCAAAAATCCAATGAACGTCATATGCCAATCCACTCTAAAACAACTAAACGAGCAAGGAACCAGAGTCATTTTTATTTGGACCCCGAGACACGCACAAATTCCGGGAAATAAACAAGCCGAGTCCTGTGCCCGTCAAGCATCATTAACAACCATTGTGGATGTAGACCTAATGAAGCTAGAAGATGTTAAAAAATATTTGAAGGAAAATAGCCTCGAAATTTGGCAACAAAAATGGTCCACAACCAATACGCATCTTTCACGAATAAAACTCCGAGTTCAAGCACTGTATGTATTACCGCACGCGACAAGAGAAGACAACGTCAAGATACATAGGGTAAGAATAGGACATACCAAAGCTACACACCAACACTTGCTTATGGGAGAAGAAGAACCTAAATGCGATGAATGTCAAACTACGTACACCATCAAACATCTAATTCTGGACTGCCCGAGATTTCAGAGAGAAAGAGCTAAACATAAAATCAAGGACGATTATATAGAAAATTTTAGCACAAGTGAAAGTACCAGAAACATATTAAACTTTCTAAGAACAATAGACGTGTATAACAAAGTGTGATACATCTGAGCAGGGTTGTGATAAAAGTGCAGATGAGGCGATATGACCTTATGTAGTTGAAGCCTCACAAAAACAAAAAAAAAAAAAAAATAATAATATCCTAGGAGTTGGACTACCTACTAGGCGCGTACCCAGGTGGCGGATAGGGAATGACCTTGCAAATGATCTTAAGTGATGCAAGGCCAACACCGAAATATGAGCTCGTGGCGGTAAACCGCCACTGTTAGCTCTAGAGAATACGGTGTCGCGGACCAGTCCACGTGGGGCCTCGTATCTAACGAGGTCAGGGATGGCAACCCTGCGTACCCCTAGCTGGAAGCACACTTTTCTTATACTAGTCTTGAGTGGCTTCCTTACTTTAACTCTTTTCTTCAGCACCCTTGCTCTAACTCTTGCTCTTCAGGCTCCCAGCGTAAGCTGAGGGACCTTTCCTTTTCTTTCTTCTCTTCCCAGGACATGCGCCGTCAAAAGCGTATACGGGTTTGGCAAGCCCGGGATGTCCTTGCTGGGGACGGCTGAGCGCTAGGGCCTAATACCGCAACCGCGAACTGTACTTCAGAGACTCTAGAGGGCGTGGCTAGGGAACGTCGTACAGCTAGCGGCCGGTGGTCTTGGCTTTACCCTGGGCTACGAGGAAGGTAACCTCTATAAAAATCCCCCAATCCCAAGGTCGTTTGGCAGTTTTAGGTGCTGAAGGGATTGCGCAAGGGGAAGCCTGAGCGTGGCCAGGGGGGAGCCTGGTCCTTAGCGTTGAAACGCCTGTGGGGAAAGAGGCGCCTCCTCACAGTATAAACCCTCTTGTAGTATACCGGCTCTGCTGGTGACTTTATTACCGTGTGGTCTCGTGGGAATTGTATGGGATTAGAAAACATTAACAATTCAGAGTTGTCCAACTTTCAAATAATGGACAAAAGAGAGGACCCAACCTCTAATATGGGCGCTGACGGTGGACAACGTCACCAAAACACCGGCAGTAGTTTGATTGAGCGGTTGAGGTCGGGGTATGTACCACGGTTTCTGCTAATCAAGAGAAATGACTCAGAGTCATTTGATAAAATCAACCCTTTTACAATTTCGAAATCTTTGTATAGCCTTATAGGGGAAGTAAATTATGTCAGAAAACTTAGCTCAGGTCTGTTGATCGATACAAAATCAAATAAACAAGCTAAAATACTATTAGGATTAAAGAAATTTTGTGATCTTCCTATAAACGTTATTCCACATCCGTCTTTAAATATCGTAAAGGGTGTTGTTACGTGCAGAGATCTGTTAAATTGTTCAATCGAGGAAATCTACGAAAACCTGAAAGGTCAAGATGTCATTGAGGTACGACGTGTTACCACCAAAAGGGACATAATCGTTGACACCGCTAGTATATTATTAACTTTCTGTAAACATAGTTTACCTAACAAGGTAAAAATTGCCTTTTACAGCTTGCCCGTAAGGCTGTACATACCACCACCTCTGCGCTGTTACAAATGCCAAAAATTCGGGCATTCATTATGGTATGCAAAATGAACAAACTTGCGTATGTGGCAAAACTTTACATCAAGGTGTCCCTTGTGAAAAACCAATTGTTTGCCCCAATTGCAACGGAGATCATTCGGCTCGATCAAAAGAGTGCCCTAAGTATAAATTAAAACTTACAATACAAGAAGTAAAAACAAAAAATAAATCTACCTACTTCGAAGCACGACGGGAAGTTCTAAGGAATACACCCACGGAAACATCGTATGCAACTGTTGCTAGCACACCTATAAAACCTAACTTAATAAAATCCACGTTAAATGAGCTGGTAACTTACCTAGTACCCCTACTAATCACAAATTAAAATAAAGCTCCACAAGAGCGTCTAGATAAGTCAATTTGCGAAACACAAAGTCAGATCAAAACCGAAAACACTCATGAAACTTTTGAAAAGATAAGTCAAGGTATGGATACAGATACTATTGATAAAAGAAAACGACCGACTTCAGAAGCCTCATCCGCAAATATAGACAGCGACGAATTAGAAGAAGCTACAAAGCTCTTCTACAAAGAAAAAGAAAGGATGGGTGGCCGAAAGGAAAGCCACGCAAAAATGATTCAAGCAATCCCTCGTGCTCATCAAAAAACAAACTGTGATAAAATAATAAATGTGTTGTACCCCTATACAGGTAGACACATTATTACGTTTTAATTATTTATATGTTTATTTCTAACTTATTTATATATTTATTAATTTATTTCATTTTAATTGTTTTGTCCCCAGTATATTTATGTTACATATTTTAAATTTTATTTATATAACGTATCCCTCTAGTATTATTTTATTTAAACAAAACAAAAAATTTTAAGTATGTCTTCCATAATACAATGGAATTGCAATGGGTGCAAAACGCATTATCCAGAAATACAACTTATCGTATCAGAATACAACCCTTATTGCGTTTGCTTACAAAAGTCACACCTAAAAGGCAAAAACATTCTTCTTTGAAAGGATACAAATGCTTTAGAAGGGACGATGAAAGACACTTACGAGCAAAAGGAGGTATTCTTACTCTAATTAAAGAAAATGTCCCTACCACTTTTGTTAAAATTAATACCAGCCTACAAGTGATAGCAATTGAAATAGAATTCCCATTAAAACTCACGGTTTGTAATATTTACCTCCCCCACTTTATTTGGACTAAGCACGAAATACAAAACGTCATACGACAGTTACCAACACCCTATCTAATTATTGGTGACTTTAACTCACACAACACTCTGTGGGGTTCTGAAGAAACAGACACTGCGGACGTATAATTGAAACAATCATTAACGAATTTGACTTGGTAATCTTAAACACGGGCGAAGGAACGTATGTAAACTCGCGAGCAAACAAGTTGTCGGCAATTGACATAGCTATGTGTTCACCACAGCTGGCATACTTGTTTACGTGGAAAACTCTTGAGGGTAACGTACACTCCGACCATATACCCATTTCCATCGATTGCAATTTGCAACAACCACAAACAGCTACTCTAAAGAAATGGAACCTACAAAAGGCTGACTGGTCAGATTTTTAGAAACTTGGAGAATCCCCCGATTCAGAAAACATTAGTGTTACTGTCTGTGAATTCTCTAATATGATCGTTAACGCAGCTTTACAGAGTGTTCCCCAATCTGGAGGAACCTTTACCAAACCGTGCGTTCCATGGTGGAATATTACTATAAAAAAGGCTATACAAGAAAAGAAAAAAGCTTTTAATAAATTTAAAAGCACCCTTCCCAAAGCAATATGCTAGTGTTTAAACAAAAACGAAAGCGCGAAAATTGATTGTACAAGGTAAACGAAACTCTTGGATAGAATATGTGGCCACAATAAAAACAACAACCCCTTCAGCAACTGTATGGAAAAAGATCAAATCTCTAAATAGAAAGGAGATCAATTTACCTATAGTACTAAAGCTGAACCAACATATCCATACTAACCAACGGGAGGTACAAATATACTAGCACAATCATTCCAAAACGCAAGCAAATCTTCAAACTATGAACCTGAATTCCTGCAACTAATAAACGAACAAGAATTACAATTTAATAGTGCAGAGACAGAAATACCATGCTACAACCTACCTATACATATTGATGAACTGGAAGAGGCATTAATCAGTTCCCGAAATCAGCACCAGGTCCGGATGACATCCCATATGAATTTCTAAAACAATTACCCTCATCCAAAAAACTAAACTACTAAACATATTTAACCAAATTTGGCAGCAAAACGTTTACCCGAATACCTGGAGAGGGCAATTGTGATTCCGATTCCCAAAGCCAGCCATAACAAAAATAACTCGTCAAATTTCCGTCCAATTTCACTTACGAGTTGTATGGCTAAAACCCTAGAACGAATAATAAACTCACGTTTAACTTGGCTTTGGAAACACAAAACTTCTACCTAGCAACCAAATGGGTTGCAGAAAATTTCGGTCTACCATCGACACTTGATGCAAATCGAACACCACATTCAAACTGCCTTCGCAAACCGACACCACTCCGTAGCAGTATTTTCGACTTACAAAAGGCTTACGACGTAACTTGGAGAACGGCATACCACCAATTACAATCTTGGGGAATTAAAGGAAACATTTTCAACTTTATAAAAATTTTCTAGAATGTCGTAACTTTAAGGTACGGATTGGTACTAGTACTCAAGTGTTTTAACGCTAGAAAATGGAATCCCGCAGGGGTCAGTTTTGAGCGTAACTTTATTTGCCATCGCTGTTAGTAGTATAACTGCAAATATCGATAAACGAATCCATAGTTATTGGTACGTAGATGACCTCGCTATGGTATATTCATCTAATGAAATCACAGAAATTGAAAGGGAACTACAAGCAGCTGTAAATACTGTAACACGTAATGTCAGCTTAATAGGATTCAAGTTTTCCAGTGAAAAAACACGATGTGTTCATTTTTGCGGCCTAAGGCATACGCATGCGGAGCCTAATAGGGGAGTAAAGTCGAACCAGCACCTCCACGTGGTGCTCCCCGGGTAACGCTAACGCTTGTCGCACGTCGTTTGTCTTCGTTTCTTTGATTGTCTTGGTCCTGTCACTTGTTTCATGTCCTGGGGACCTGACCCCGTTAACAAAGGCGTAATCCAAGGTGTAATACGTACCGTGCTGAGGGATGAATGGCCATACGTGAGTTGGTCGCGAACGGTGTCTGTCGGGTACCTGGCTACCCCCGGCAGTATTTTTGCCTTGCTGCGGTATGAACCACTGCCGTGGTGGACTTTTTATTGTTCCTTTCTTGTGGGAATACTTATGAGTAGTAAATCTAAATCTAAAGAGGTTCTGGCCTCTCAATCAGACGCGAGGGAGTCGCGGAAAAAACCCACCCCAACAAGCATGGAAAAGGAGGATTTACCCCGGTCCCTTCTTGTTAAAAACTTAGAAGAAGATTTTAGCAAAGTCTCACCGTTTTTTATTGCAAAAAGTCTGTTTGGTGTAGCTGGTCAGACAAAATCTGTTAAAAAAATCAAGGACGGTTTGTTGATAGAGACTGTTAGTAATCTACAGTCTAGAAAGCTGCTAGCTGCCAATCGATTGTGTAATATGAATGTAAATGTCATCCCCCATGAATCTTTAAATAAAAGTAAAGGCATTGTCTTTTGTAGAGATTTTCTAAATTGTTCAATATCTGAAATAGTAGAAGAATTAGGGAACGAAAAAGTAATCGATGTGCGCCGTATACAGACGAGGAGGAATGGTATTATGGTGGACACATCAAACCATGTTTTGACTTTTAACACACCAACTCTACCACAGCGAATAATTGCAGGAATATAAATATTACCTGTAAGAACCTATATACCGAACCCTATTAGATGTTTGAACTGTCAAAGATTTGGTCATTCTGCCGCAAATTGCAAAAATGAAACAAAATGCGTTTGTGGGAACCAACTGCATGATGGAGAGTGTACCAATGTCAGCTGTGTCAACTGTGGAGGACAACACTTATGTAGATTTGGATTGTCCGAAATTTAAAGAGGAGATGGCAATCCAAGAAATAAAAACAACAAAAAAGCTGTCTTAATTTGAAGCTAAAGAAGAATTAAAGCTTTCACCTGTCCTATCAAGGAAAACGTATGCAAACGTGGCTGCCAAAACAAACAGTGATATTTCAAATGAGGTAATAAACACACTTCTCCCTACAATTGGAAAAATGATAGATGACGGTATAAAAAGCACATTTCCTCTGAAAACTTGGAAAAAGGTCAAGATAAGTCCATAATACAAGTAACAGGTTCAACTAATACAACAAACTTCTACCGAAATATGAGTACCTTCACTATCACTGGTAAGGTCTACAGGTGGAAACGACAAATCTTGATCAGATGAAATGGAGGTAGTTGAAGGAATAGGGAACGTACTAAAACGCCAGCTCAGCCCAACGACTCCCACAGAATTGTTAGAGTTCGTTGATAGAAGACCATCTTTTGATAATAAACAGAAGTACGATAAAGGTAATATACAGAAAAGACCGAGAGGTTGGCCAAAGGGACGGCCAAGAAAACCAAAAATTAACGTTGACGATAGTGCCGAGACTACAAACTCGGAAGATACCCCAGTTACGGGGGATGCAACCCTGTCAACTGGAATACGTTGTGATATAAGTCTGTGATATATATTCTGCAAAATATAGTTTGTGATAGTAGGCTGTGATATGAATGTTTCGTTTGTCATAAATATGTTCTTGTTTGTTATTTTATATATTTATATATTTATTTTATTTATTTTTATATCTATTTATTCGCTTAAAAGCTATTTATTCGTTTGTCCGCTTTTATATATTAATCTAACAAATGGCGACCAAAACTGAAAATATACTGCAGTGGAATTGTAACGGTTCCATTAAAAAATAAGCGAGTTAAAACTGATGATTCAAGAATATGAACCGTTTATCATCTGCTTACAAGAGACGCATTTGGCACAACACCAAAGTTTCACCTCAGTGGATACAAATGCATAAGAAGAGATGCAGAACGAGTACATAAAGCCAAAGGTGGCGTAGTTATCCTAATCTCAGAACAATGGCCTTATCAGGAAATCAACCTTGTAACAGAATTGCAAGCGGTAGCTATATCATTAATAGCACCAGTAAAATGCACAGTCTGGAGCATATATCTACCTGACGGAAATTGGACTATCGAACAGCTGAGAAATATTGTTGACCAATTTCAGCCTCCAACCATCATTGATGGGGATTTCAATGCTCACAATCTTTGTGGGGTTCTAGCAAAACGAACGCTCGTGGGTCAGCAATAGAAGAATTCATATCTACCTCCGACTTAATCATCTTAAACAACGGTCAACAAACTTTCTTTAATAGCCGATCTAATAGCTTTTCCGAAATTGATCTATCGATATGCTCTCCTGCTATAGCCTTAAAGTTAGAATGGTCTGTAATACCAGACCTGCACGACAGTGACCATTTTCCGTTACTCATATCCACATCAAAAAAGAAAAATTCAAGTCTATCGGTGCCTAAATGGATATGCAAAAGAGCTGATTGGTGTAAATTCCAACAATCCTTTAAAACACCAAGTACCAGTACAGATGTTAATGAAATGGTAAATGGATTGACCAGAGCAATAAACGAAGCAGCAGAACATTCTATTCCTAAGTCTAGCGGACAGCGTAAACATTGGACTGTACCATGGTGGAATTCAGAAGTGGAGCAAGCGATTAGAGAAAGGAAAAGTGCTCTGCGCAACTTTTCAAAACATCCGACTGAAACTAACCTGATTCATTTTAAAAGACTACGAGCTACAGCCAGGCGATTAATTTTAAATGCCAAACGAAGTTCTTGGCGAAGATATGTACAAGAACTGACAAGTGATGTTTCAACCGGTTCGGTGTGAAAAAAAGTCAAAACCATATCAGGAAAATTCTCCCCACTTATTTCACCAAAAATTAAAAACCATGGTAATTTGGTAACGTGTCCGGTTGAGGTCAGCAACTTAATGGCTGACTACTTCGAGAAGAGGAGCAGTTCAAGTAACTTTGACCCGCAATTTCTGGCACTTAAAGACAAGAAAGAGGTGCCATTAAACTTTGATGAACAACAATATCAGAATATAACCTACCATTCGAAATGCATGAACACGCACTAAACATGGTGAAGAACTCCTCTCCAGGAACAGATGGAATTCCATATGGAATGTTGCAACAATTACCACACGAAGGACTTAAAAGCTTGTTAATGTTGTTCAATCAAATATGGCAAACAGGAGAATATCCTGAATCTTGGAAAGAGGCTATTATCTTTCCCTTAATCAAAAACAACAAGGACGCTTTCATAGTGTCTAACTATAGACCAGTTTCTTTAACTTGCTGTCAAAGCCATGGAAGGATCAAATGATCCAATGATTTGCTCCGTACATAAATGTATTAACAAAGCTAATAAAACTGTAGTGCTGATATGGATCCCAGCACAAATAGGCATTAGTGGAAACACTAAAGCAGACCAAGCTGCGAAACGAGGGGCAACTGAACGAAACGTCATCTTTAAAGCATCCCATCCAGCAGATGTTAAAAATTATATTAGGGTATTAACAAAACAACAATGGCAAGGAGAATGTGAACAGCAAAAACACAATTATACGATATAAAACCTAAAACCAGCCACATGTTTTCAAACAAAACGCTCAAAAGAGATAATACCGTAATAACACGATTAAGAATGGGACACACAACAACACATGCGTACATATTAAATGGAGGCCAAAAACCTAACTGTTGCCTGTGTGGACAATACCTAACTATAGAACACATACTATTGCATTGTGTTCCACTGAAAGCTAAACAAAAGAATTTCAATTAAGTAAAAATCATCATAATTTGTATAATAAAATATAGCTTACCGTCTATGTGACAAACATCAGCAAATAACCATTCGCAGTTAACGCTGCTATACAAAAAAAAAAAAATAATAATAATAATACTAATAATAATATTTATCGTTGGACTGGAAAACGGAAAATGATCTGCATAATAGTGATCATCTTCCAATCATTATAAATACAATCACTCCGCAGCGATGTCAGCTCACCTCAGAACGCTGGACATCGACAAAGGCTGATTGGGGTTGTTTCCAGCAGAGCCTCAAACTACCAAACATCCTAGACGTGGACTCCATTACTGGTGCTGTCTATGACGCGGCACTGTTGAGCATCCCTCGGTCGAATATCCGTCCCGTTAAAAGATACGTACCATGGTGGAATCCTGAGGTGAAATCTGCAATTAAAGAAAAAAAGAAAGCGCTGAGAAAGTATAAAAGAGTCATGAACGCACAAAATCTGATTGATTTTAAACGTGCTCGTGCTTTTAGTCGACGTGTCATACTGGAAAGCCAGAGACGGAGTTGGAATGAGACTACACATCGTCGATTAATTCCGATGCTACCATTAGCGATGTTTGGAGAAAGGGCCATAGCTGGCAAAAGCTCTTTCAAGAGCATCGCGTTCTCTCCAAAGACAATGCCACCATAGCAGAGGACAAAGAAGAGATTACTGATATGCTGGCGGATCACTTTGAGCGTATCAGCAGTACCAGCAACTATGAACAAGCGTTCGCCGAAACAAAGGAAGACAGGGAGGTTAATCTAAATTTTGAGTGCCTACAACAGCACGAATATAACTTACCTTTCACAATGATTGAAATGAAAAGTGCAATTCGGCAAACCCAAAACACATCACCTGGAATAGATAAAAAAAAATGACATGCTGAAAAACTTACCTGATTTTTTTGGTCGGTCTTCTTGCTTTGTTTAATAAGATCTGGACGGATGGCCTCTACCCGGCACAATAAAAAAAAGGCGATTATTGTTCCAATCCTGAAACCGGAAAGGATACATCCAGCCTAGCAGCTATAGACCAATTAGTTTAACCTCCTGACTGGGCAAACTACTGGGAGAATGGTGAACAGCAGACTGATGTGGTGGCTGGAAAATAACAGCTTTCTTGTACCACAGCAAGCAGGTTTTCGTCCGCACAGGTCTACAACCGACCACCTAGCTTACTTGGACTTTCAAGTTCAAGAAGCGTTTAAGAGGCGACAACATCTTGCCGCTATATTTTTTGACCTGAAGGGTGCTTATGACATGACCTGGAGATATGGAATACTACAAAAAATGCACAAATATGGCTTGCGCGGCAACTTACCCAAGTTAGTGATGTCCTTTTTGT